>JAFEMH010000321.1:600000-847435 GCA_022495995.1 Adenophora triphylla var. japonica
GTCTATTCCCGAGGAAATGACAAGTACCACTAGTGCTTTTCCTGTCAATAGTGCAAGCTGCATAATCTGCATCTGAATAACCTACAAGATCGAAGTTCAAATCTTTGGAATACCAAAGTCCACCTCACTGCGATCAACCCCTGTCACTGCGATCAGTCCTTGAGAAGGACAAGCTTGAGGAGAACGGTACAAACTATTCTGATTGGATCAGAAGCCTTAGAATTGTTCTAAAGCAAGAGAAGAAACTGTACGTTCTCAATGAACCCATTCCACCTCAACCTGCTCCAAATGCTTCTAGGGCTGATAAGGATGCACATAAGAAACATAATGATGATTCTATAGATGTTGCATGCCTTATGTAAGCCACTATGTCTAAGGCTCTTCAAAAGGACCTTGAGCGCATAGATGTAGCATTTGATCTTGCTGAACGCTTAAAGGAAATGTTTCAAGTGCAAGCAAGAAACGAGAGGTATGATGTGGTTAAGTCCCTGACTGCATGCGAGATGCAAGAAGGGCAATCGGTGAGAGCTCATGTCCATAAGATGAAGGGTTATATTGAGCGTCTCGATAGGCTTGGAAATCCGTTGAGTTTGGAACTCGCCACGGATTTGATATTAAATTCATTGTCTGAAAGTTATAGTCATTTTATTATGCACTATCACATAACTGGCATGGATAAGAATCTCTCGAAATTGCATGCGATGCTTAAGACCGCAGAGATGAATATCAAGAAGCCTAAAACCGATACTGTGTTAATGGTTAACAAAGGAAAAGGGTTCAAGAAAGATGGCAAAGGTAAAGCAAGTGTTGCTAAGCCTAAGGCAAAGGTTGTCATTGTCGGAGAGGCTCCCAAGGCATCTCAAAAGGATGCAGTTTGCTACCATTGCCAAGAGGTTGGACATTGGAAGCGCAACTGCAAGGCTCACAAGGAAGGCCTAAAGGTGAAGAAGGGCAATACGATTGTTGCTGCTTCAGGTATCTATATGATAGATATTTTCCTTTCTGTTTCTAGTTCATGGGTATTAGATACCGGATGTGGATCTCACATTTGTTTAAATTTGCAGGGACTGAGAAATAGGAAGCTACTCAAACAAGGTGAAGTTGACCTGCATGTTGGGAATGGAGCAAGAGTTGTTGCATTAGCCGTAGGGACATATGATGTAACTTTACCTAGTGGCTTAGTACTTGTTTTGAACAATTGTTACTATGTTCCTATAATAACCCGAAAAGTTACTAAATTAATTTGGGTTTAATTATATTTTTGGGCTATTAAGAATGTTTAATAGTAAATGATTTATTTAGATGAGTTGGGCTTTGGTGTTGAGCTTAAATTACCTAAGTTGGGTTTCCTTGTTAAACTTGGACTTGAATGGTTTTGGGCTTAGGTTTAGTAAAACCCATTTATAAATATCCTTTCTAAACCCTAGAGCCTCAATATTTTCTAACCCTAGAGAGAGAGAGAGAGGCAGACGTGAAGAGAGAGAGAGAGAGAGAGCGGGCAGAGGGAGAGCCGCTTAGAGAGAGAAAATGATAGAGAACGACAGAAAGAAAAAGGGGCAGTGCTGAGAAGGAGCAGAGAGAGAGAGAGAGCGGACAGAAGGAAAGCACGACAGAAGGAGAGAACCGAGAGAAGAGGAAGTCGACTTGGAGAAGAAGAAGAAGAAAGCTCCATTGTTGGGTGATCAAGGCTCAAACCTAAGGTAAGAACAACCCTTGATTGTTTCGATTTTGATATTAGAACCCTAGAAGGAACCCTAGAAATCTAAAGCAAGATTAATGAATGGAAATCAGATTATGGTATTGTGAATTATGAAACCTATTCGTTGATTATAACTAAGGTTTAGGCATGAAAATTATTGAATATGGATTCAAATATGCCATGCTAGGAAGTTCTATTGAATTAAGGGTTGTATGGGTGTCGTGTGTGTGTGTGTTATGGGTGTGAGTAGCCTATGCAGTGAGTGTGTGTATTATGTGTGCAATGTGTGTTGCGTGTGTTCCTGTTATGTGTAGGTGAGTTGCTGCCAAGTGTGTGTGGGGATGGGATGGCAGCCGTGTGAAAAGGGTTAGGACTAGGGTGAGTGTGTATGAGTCGTGTGTGTGCTGGGTGCATTTGTGTGTTGTGTGTGTGGCTGTACAGTGGCTGTACAGAGGGTGTGCAAGTGTGTGTGGTCAGTCGTGTGTGTGGCTGTTTGTGTGTGAGTGAATTAGGGTTTGTGTGTGTTTATAGGTGATGGAAAGGGTGTAATTAGTGTATGGGTGATTGTGAATTTGAGAGTATTATTGGGGATTGAGTATAGAAAATCCTAGGGGTAATTTGTAACACCTATGGGGGATTGGTTAACCTAAGAAGATGTTAAGGAAGATTAAATTATAGGTTAATAAGAAAGATTAGAGAATGTTCGGGTTAGGTAATTAGGCATTATTTGTGCCCTAAGAAACCTTTTTGCAATGATTGTAGATTCATGCGCGTGAAGCATTGTTGGAAGTACTAAGCAACGCTAAGGTAAGGGATTATACATCTTTAAGTTAATTGATTTCCGCTCCGTTTCCTTATTTAGGCTTCCGCATATTTCTTGGCGATGTACGTTCCTTTGATACGTAAAAGCTGACCTCGCGTCAGTATTTGTTTTGACTCCCTCGTTTACCGTTATTTGCTAATCTTTTGTTATTCGTTTGCTAAATCGTTCTTTTGGTTTCGTAAATACAGAATTTTATTGATATTGTGAAAGTTCGTATTCTGTATAAAAAAATGAATTTTGATATGATATGATTTGTGTTCCATCAATGATCACTAAGTTAGACAACCTGCTTCGGCGGGGTATATTTGATATTTGGCCTTCGGGCAAACTTAGTACACCGCTTCAAATTAGAGGTGGGGTGTTCCGTATACACTGTTTAGGACTCTGCGGAGTCATTTTGTTCCCTTTATAGGATTTTGGTTTGATAAGGTCAGTGGACCACTTATGTGATCATGATGTCTGTGAATGATTTGATTATCTACAGCTGGTATGGGACAGTTGTAGATAACTAGATCATTCGAGTCAACTTTGTTTAGCTTATCAGTCCTTTGAATTTCCTTATAATATGTGAGTGGTTTAGTTAGTTAAAATTGGTATGGGACGGTTTTAATTAAGTAAATCATTCGTGTCAATTTGAATCGATTTCGTCATCATTTGAAACTCCAAAATATTTGTCAACTCAGTTTGTGAAACCGTTGAGATTTTGAAAGACATTTGGTTTGAGATTTGTTAAATAACTATTTCGAATTTGTGTTCTGTTATGTCTTCGATTGTTATTTGGAATTTGTATCGTTTGATATTTCTTTAGGTCAACTCCTCCTTAGTAACCGGAGGGGTTGTATATGAACTTGCTGGGCATTGTTCGCTCACCCTTTCATCTTCTTTTCTTCCAGATTTCAAATAGGAAGAATGTGAAACGGTTCCGGAGCACTTCATAAGGAGTTCAAGGATCTTTTTAGTTTAATCATTTTAGACTCTTTAGTTAGTTATTGCAGTTATTTGAGAGTTTGTAAGATTTTAAAGATTTTATTGAGCTAGTGGATTGTACTAGCCGTTGAAATTGTTACCGTTATCCGCATTTAAGTTATATTCAAATTTTGGTTAGTGTTGAATTATGGTTTTAGTAGCCGTTGGAAGTTATTTTATTATCAATTAAGTATTATTATTGTTGTGGAAATTCGGGGTCGTTACTGTTGGTATCAGAGCTTTGGCTTTAGATCTTTGGGAGTTTAGGATGTGTGAGGATAAGTTTGATTTGAGCCTTAGGTTTGACCTCAGTATCATTCTTGGAGTGTTTAGTGTAGATTGATATGATAAGATTAGTTGTTTCATCGGATTGTGAAAATTTAGAGGACTAAACTTCTTTTAAGGGGGTAAGAATGTAATAACCCGAAAAGTTACTAAATTAATTTGGGTTTAATTATATTTTTGGGCTATTAAGAATGGTTAATAGTAAATGATTTATTTAGATGAGTTGGGCTTTGGTGTTGGGCTTAGATTACCTAAGTTGGGTTTCCTTGTTAAACTTGGACTTGAATGGTTTTGGGCTTAGGTTTAGTAAAACTCATTTATAAATATCCTTTCTAAACCCTAGAGCCTCATTATTTTCTAACCCTAGAGAGAGAGAGAGAGAGGCAGACGTGAAGAGAGAGAGAGAGCGGACAGAGGGAGAGCCGCTTAGAGAGAGAAAATGGTAGAGAAAGGCAGAAAGAAAAAGGGGCAGCGCTGAGAAGGGGCAGAGAGAGAGAGCAGACAAAAGGAAAGCACGACAGAAGGAGAGAACCGAGAGAAGAGGAAGTCGACATGGAGAAGAAGAAGAAGAAAGCTCCATTGTTGGGTGATCAAGGCTCAAACCTAAGGTAAGAACAACCCTTGATTGTTTCGATTTTGATATTAGAACCCTAGAAGGAACCCTAGAAATCTAAAGCAAGATTAATGAATGGAAATCAGATTAGGGTATTGTGAATTATGAAACCTATTCGTTGAGTATAACTAAGGTTTAGGCACGAAAATTATTTAATATGGATTCAAATATGCCATGCTAGGAAGTTCTATTGAATTAAGGGTTGTATGGGTGTCGGGTGTGTGTGTGTGTTATGGGTGTGAGTAGCCTGTGCAGTGAGTGTCTGTATTATGTGTGCAATTTGTGTTGCGTGTGTTCCTGTTGTGTGTAGGTGAGTTGCTGCCAAGTGTGTGTGGGGATGGGATGGCAGCCGTGTGAAAAGGGTTAGGACTAGGGTGAGTGTGTATGAGTCGTGTGTGTGCTGGGTGCATTTGTGTGTTGTGTGTGTGGCTGTACAGAGGGTGTGCAAGTGTGTGTGGTCAGCCGTGTGTGTGGCTGTTTGTGTGTGAGTGAATTAGGGTTAGTGTGTGTGTGTTTGTGTGTGTTTATAGGTGCTGGAAAAGGTGTAATTAGTGTATGGGTGATTGTGAATTTGAGAGTATTATTGGGGATTGAGTATAGAAAACCCTAGGGTAATTTGGTAACACCTATGGGGGATTGGTTAACCTAAGAAGATGTTAAGAAAGATTAAATTATAGTTTAATAAGAAAGATTAGAGAATGTTCGGGTTAGGTAATTAGGCATTATTTGTGCCCTAAGAAACCTTTTTGCAATGATTGTAGATTCATGCGCGTGAAGCATTGTTGGAAGTACTAAGCAACGCTAAGGTAAGGGATTATACATCTTTAAGTTAATTGATTTTCGCTCCATTTCATTATTTAGGTTTCCGCATATTTCTTGGCGATGTACGTTCCTTTGATACGTAAAAGCTGACCTCACGTCAGTATTTGTTTTGACTCCCTTGTTTACCGTTATTTGCTAATCTTTTGTTATTCGTTTGCTAAATCGTTCTTTTGGTTTCGTAAATACAGAATTTTATTGTTATTGTGAAAGTTCGTATTCTGTATAAAAAAATGAGTTTTGATATGATATGATTTTTGTTCCATCAATGATCGCTAAGTTAGACAACCTGCTTCGGTGGGGTATATTTGATATTTGGCCTTCGAGCAAACTTAGTACACCGCTTCAAATTAGAGGTGGGTTGTTCCGTATACACTGTTTAGGACTCTGCGGAGTCATTTTGTTCCCTTTATGGGATTTTGGTTTGATATGGTCAGTGGACCACTTATGTGATCATGATGTCTGTGAATGATTTGATTATCTACAGCTGGTATGGGACAGTTGTAGATAACTAGATCATTCGAGTCAACTTTGTTCAGCTTATCAGTCCTTTGAATTTCCTTAGAATCTGTGAGTGGTTTAGTTAGTTAAAACTGGTATGGGACGGTTTTAATTAAGTAAATCATTCGAGTCAATTTGAATCGCTTTCGTCATCATTTGAAACTCCAAAATATTTGTCAACTCAGTTTGTGAAACCGTTGAGATTTTGAAAGACATTTGGTTTGAGATTTGTTAAATAACTATTTCGAATTTGTGTTCTGTTATGTCTTCGATTGTTATTTTAAATTTGTATCGTTTGATATTCATTCAGGTCAACTCCTCCTTAGTAACCGGAGGGGTTGTATATGAACTTGCTGGGTATTGTTCGCTCACCCTTTCATCTTCTTTTCTTCCAGATTTCAAATAGGAAGAATGTGAAATGGTTCGGGAGCACTTCATAAGGAGTTCAAGGATCGTTTTAGTTTATTCATTTTAGACTCTTTAGTTAGTTATTGCAGTTATTTGAGAGTTTGTAAGACTTTAAAGATTTTGTTGAGCTAGTGGATTGTACTAGCCGTTGAAATTGTTTCCGTTATCCGCATTTAAGTTATATTCAAATTGTGGTTAGTGTTTGAATTATGGTATTAGTAGCCGTTGGAAGTTATTTTATTATCAATTAAGTATTATTATTGTTGTGGAAATTTAGGGTCGTTACAGTTTCAGATTTGAGTAGGAATATTATTTCTGTTTCTTGTTTGGATAATGAGGGGTATAATTTTCTTATTGCGAATAAGAAATTTTATATTTATTTAAATGATATACTTTATGTTATTGCAAATTCATTTAATGGTCTTTATGTTCTTGATGTTGATGAGAAACAAAATAGTGTTGAAAATGTTTATCATGTGGACAAGAAGTCTAAACCGAATGATGTGAACAACTCGTTCATGTGGCATTGCCGGCTTGGTCATATAAACGAGAAACACATTTCTAAACTCCACAAAGAAGGAATGTTAGACTCACGTGATTATGAATCATATGAGATGTGTGAATCTTGTTTATTGGATAAAATGATCAAACCACCCTATACTAAGAGTAGTGGAAGGGCTAGTGACTTATTGGGCCTAATACATACTGATGTATGCGGACCAATGAGCAGCATTGCTAGGGGAGGATTTCGATATTTCATTACATTCACTGATGACTTATCTAGATATGGCTATGTTTATCTAATGAAGTCAAAGAGTGAATCGTTTGTTTAGAACATTTCAAAATGAAGTACAATATCAACTTGGCAAAACAATTAAAGCACTTCGATCCGATAGTGGTGGTGAGTATTTGAGCCAAGAGTTTAACAATCATCTCAAAAACGGTGGAATTGTTTCAGAGTTGACTCCACCCGGAACGCCACAATGGAATGGTGTTTCTGAGAGGAGGAATAGAACCCTATTAGATATGGTTCATTCGATGATGAGTCAAGTAGACCTTCCTATATCCTTTTGGGGACATTCATTAGAGACTGCTGCGTTCACACTGAACAGAGTCCCTACTAAATCGGCTCCTAAAACCCCACATGAGATGTGGCATGGAAGAAAACCTAATTTGTCTTTCATGAATATTTGGGGTTGCGAAGCTTATGTGAAGAGACTTGTCTCTGTTAAGTTAGCACCTTAATCTGACAAGGTTATTTTCGTTGGTTACCCTAAGGAAACCAAGGGGTATTACTTTTACAACCGCGTTGAGAACAAAGTGTTTGTTGCTCAATATGGTACTTTTCTTGAGAAACAGTTTCTCAATAAAGCATCTAGTGGGAGTAAAATTGATCTTGAAAAAGTTCAAGAACCTAAAAATAACATGAAACCGATAGTAGAGACTGAACCAAGTCCACAAGAAGTTGTGGAACCAGTTCAAGATCCACAAGTCCATCGTAGATCGGATAGGTTACGATCCGCACCCGAGAGATATGGATTTCTCGTGACAGAAAGTAATGAAGTGGAATTCATTGAGAATGACGAACCTACTTCCTATCAAGAGGCGATGTCTGATCCCGATTCGAATAAATGGTTAGAAGCCATGAAATCCGAATTGCAATCCATGTCGGATAATCAAGTTTGGAACTTGATTGAGCCACCCGAAAGTGTAAAAACCATAGGGTGCAAGTGGGTCTTCAAGAAGAAGACTGACATGGATGGGAAGGTGCATACTTATAAGGCTAGGCTTGTAGCAAAGGGATATAGGCAAACTCATGGTGTAGACTATGATGAAACCTTCTCGCCTGTTGCCATGCTTAAGTCTGTTAGAATTTTGATTGCCATAGCCGCATATTATGACTATGAGATATGGCAAATGGATGTCAAAACCGATTTCCTTAATGGAAAACTGCTTGAGGATGTGAATATGACACAACCCGAAGGTTTTGTAGATCCAAAAAATTCTAACAAGGTGTGCAAGTTGCAAAGATCCATTTATGGATTGAAGCAAGCTTCTAGGAGTTGGAATCTTCGGTTCGATGAGAAAATCAAAGAGTTTGGTTTTATCAAGAACGAAGATGAACCTTGTGTATACATGAAATTCAGTGGGAGCGTTGTGCTATTTCTCTTATTGTATGTCGATGATATCTTACTTATTGGAAATGACATTCCTGCACTTGAGACTGTCAAGTCTTGGTTAGGGAAGTGTTTCTCAATGAAAGATATGGGCGAAGCCGCTTATATCCTTGGTATCAAGATCTATAGAGATAGATCAAAGAGGATAACTGGTTTGAGTCAAAGTACCTACATTGATAAGGTTCTTAGAAGATTCAAAATGGAAAATTCTGAGAGAGGAAACTTGCCAATGGGTCATGGTGTTACTCTTAGCAAGACATAGTGTCCTAAGACAACTGATGAGCAAAAGATGATGAATGATATTCCATACGCTTCGGCTATTGGTTCTATCATGTACGCTATAATTTGTACTAGACCTGACGTCTCGTATGCTTTGAGCATGACAAGTCGTTACCAATCTGATCCGGGTGAGAACCATTGGATGGCAGTCAAGATGATCCTAAAGTACTTAAGAAGGACTAAGGATGCGTTCTAGGTATTTGGAGGGATGGAAGAAGATTTTGTTGTAAGAGGTTACACAGATGCTAGCTTCCAAACCGACAAGGATGATTTCCGATCGCAGTCGGGGATTTGTGTTTATGCTTAACGGAGGTGCGATATGTTAGAAGAGTTTCAAGCATAGTACTATTGTCGATTCTACTACTGAGGCCGAATACATAGCGGCATCCGATGCAGCTGAGGAGGCGGTTTGGATCAAGAAGTTCATTAGTGACTTGGAAGTTGTTCCAAGTATCACTAATCCGGTGGAACTTTATTGTGACAACAATGGTACCATTACACAAGCAAATGAACCAAGGTCACACCAGAGATCCAAAAATAACTTAGACGTTTCCATCTCATTCGCGAGTTCATTGATCAGGGAGACGTTAAGATATGCAAAGTATCAACCGATGATAACATTGGGGATCCGCTTACAAAGCCCCTCGCACAAGCTAAGCATGATGGTCATGTGAGGTCCATGGGTATTAGATACATAGATGGAGCCTAGTGCAAGTGGGAGATTGTTGGTGTAATTCCCTAGGCTATAGTTATGTTTGACTTGAACTGTTATGTATCATCTTTATTATTTATTATAGAGCATGTTTATTCTGTTCATTATATGTTTTGCATGTTTATTATATTGAACTGCGTCCCTAGTTGTTGTGAACAACTAGTATTAGTTGGTAATTGATAATCATGGAGATGATTATATGCATGGAGATGCATATTACACTTATGGATACTTGCTAGAGAACAAGTATTGGACTTGACCTACTTATGAGATTTATGACATGGTCTGTTGTCATTATTAAATCTCATGATAGTCGTGTTATTGAAATCCTTAGTACCTGAGATTATCATCATCTTCCACATGACGAAGATCGTGTTTGATATAGTCTAACACTATCTTTAATTGGATAGCAATACAGGTTATGTTAGCACGTTTGGATTCATGTAGGGAAGAATGATAAGTCAAGACGGAATTTGTCCCTCTTACGAAGAGAGATGTTTGCTTGGGCCCCTCGATGAATGATGTTGATGAAATGTGTGGCCACTCAAGTAATTTGATAGAGATCAAATGCATTTGGATTATCAACATATTCGGAATCGAGAAAGCATTGAACGGAATGAGTTGACCTAGACCATGACTCATGTTCAATTGGACATTGTGGACAAAGGGATTATGACATTGGATCTATCAAGCAATCAAGCTTTGATGTTATATTTAATTGGGTGGACATAATGATTTGCTAGAAGTCACTTATGTCTTATGAGGTTGATGTTTCAACTCACTACCAACATAAAATATAATTCCTAAAGGGTCACACACAAAAGAACGAATTTGATTCAAGCTGAAAATTGGAAATTTTGGGTTCTGGCACGACTCGTGACCAAGAGCACGACTCGTGCCTTAGGTCACGACTCGTGCCAAGGGTAACGACTAGTGACAAGAGCTAAGACACGACTTGTATTTTTGGTTCTTTTGATCAGAACGAGTTGGAGCATGGAGAACGACTCATGAGCTCGAATGGAATGCAAAGGGCACGACTCGTGCCAATTGGCACGACTCGTGCCAACGCTGAATTTCGTGTCCGTACGATTTTCCTTTGCTAGGAAGGTTTTGGTATTTGACAAGGTTTCTACCCTAATTGTTAGGGGATTTATATGGGATATAAATACAACCTTGCAGCCATAATTTTCACTCTCTCATATCATAATTCTAGGTTTATGAAACTCTAGATTGATTTTGATTTTGAATCAAAAGTTCCCAGATTATTCCATAGTTTTGGCTTTGATTATTGAATATTGATTCAATAATCAAGAGGATCATCTAGCAATCCAACACGAACGTGTTCTTGGATTTGTTCGCGTGTGGATTACCGATAGAGGGTGATAAGTTAATCACCAAGAGCTTGAAGCCTTCCGTTCGTTGATTCATCACAAGGTAAAGAACAAGGAGAAGATCAAAACCTTAATCAACGGTTTTGAGATTCGCTTTGAGATTCGATTTTCAGATTCGAATTCAAAGCTAAACATAATCGCATTCAAGGTATGTAAATTCTATCTCATATAAATTTCTAATCTCTTCATGCTAGACGGATCTTAGAGCTAGGGTTTTGATGTTATTTGTAAATCTTCCGCTGCGTTTGTAACCCCAAAACCCAACACTATAAACTTCATTGCCTTCGTGACAACATCCATCCAATCACTCCATTGTGTTGAGACGAAATATTCAATGATCAATCTTTGGACGAACCAAGGAGCCAAAAAATTTGCACAATAAACATCAAAGGGGTCTTTATAAGGATGACTAATCTCAAACTCCCACCTCAATTGGTTTTCAACTTCATCACTGCAGGTGTTAGATGCAACTCCATCCAATGCAACTTCAGATGCCTGTTCAAATAAACAACCATCCTTTCCTCCATCATTAACCTCAGAATCCTTCTGGTTTTCAGTTCTCATTGAAATATCACTAGGGCTTGCAGCTTCAACTGAAAGAACACCACTTAGGACAAGCGATTGATATTCAGGATTCACAGAAACAGTAACAATAGGTTCAGAATGTTCAATTTCCGCACAAATAGTAAAATCTGGCTTCGAAATATCACAATTACACTCATCATAAATAGGTGGTTTTGATCAATCAACAAGATTTTCTTGACTTGAAGATTCGATAACAAACCCCTCTTTAAACTCAACAGTATCAATCCAAGCATCAATCAAATCTTCAGGATTTGGATCAAACAGAGGGGGTTTTGACCAATCAACAAGATTTTCTTGACTTGAAGATTCGACAAAAAATCCCTCTTTAAACCCAATATTATCAATCCAAGAATCAAAGGAATTATCAGGAGTTGTCTTACCTTCGCTCTCCGGAATTTCGATCCTCACATCGATATCCCTAGAAGGGTCAGCTGCATACCTGTTATGATGTCTCCGATTTTGGGCAAAGGAATCCATCCCCTCTCAATACTCCCTATCCTCGGCTGGAACAACCGGATCTTAACCCTTCTTCGCAGGAAGCGCCACGCGATCCATGCGGTTCTGGAGTATTTGAATCTGTCTTCGTATCTCATCTATCTCGATATTGCGACGGCTTCGTTTGCGATGATGGTCATCTTCTTGGGGCTCCGCTGCATGGCTGCACCATCGACCACCTCGTCCACTACGACCAACGCATCCTCGTTCAGCCATTGATATTCGCGCGCAGGCGCTCTGATACCAAATAATGTCAACGGAGGCTAGATAATAGAATGACCGAACGAAAAGGACAAGAATCAATTTCGAAAGCCAAAGCTTTTCTTTTCTATTTCATAAAATCAAAGTCTGCCTCAAAACAAAGCCCTAACAATGTTTATACTATTCGTTATATTTTAACGGTTCATCCAAAATTACACCTGATTGCAACAAAAAGACAAACTCAATAACCAACTTGTAACAAATGCAAATTCGATAACCAATTGAAACATTTCGACAAACTCAGGTAACTAAAATGCGATTTGCCCAAAATTCATTGTTACTCCCACCCTCATTTTTTTAATAATAAATATCGCATTTGATTTGTCAACATTTATAAAGAAAATGTTTCACTAATTTGTATAATGCTAAAGTTGTACTAAATTATTTTCCTTATTTGAAAATGTAACATTTTATTTGGGGCGAATCAAAAGTAAAGTAGGAAATTAAGGAAAAAGTAAGTGTTATTAGTACAAAAAGTAAACTGGTAGAGAAAAAGTGAAGTAGGGAGTTTTTATTATAAATATGATAAAGTGGTTAGAGAGTTTTCATTGTAAATATTACAAGTGAATTAATTGTCTATTTAGAGTAAATATCTTTTATAGTTAAACGCCTAAAAAGAAAATTGATCACTTTTAAATGGGGAAGAAGGGAGTAATTATTAATAGAGAAAATTACTTCCTACACTACAAGGAAAATCGGATTTAGAGACGGAAATTTAGAGACGGACGGAATCCGTAGCTAATTTGGCGACAGATTAGAGACAAAACCAAAAATCAGAGACGAATTCGAATTCCGTCTCTAAATTAGATCCGTCTCTGAATTAGAGACGGAATCTGAATCCGTCTCTAATTCAGAGACGGAATTCGAATCCGTCTCTAATTTAGAGACGAAATCTGATTCCGTCTCTAATTTAGAGACGGATTCAGATTCCGTCTCTAAATTTTAGAGACGAGTTTTGTATCCGTCTCTAAAATAGAGACAGATTCAGAATCCGTCTCTAAATTAGAGACAGATTAAGAATTCGTCTCTAAATTAGAGACAGATTCAGAATCCGTCTCTAAATTAGAGACAGATTCAGAATCCGTCTCTAAACTTTAGAGACAGATTTTAACCCGTCTCTAATTTAGAGACAGATTTTTGAATCCGTCTCTAATTTAGTGACAGATTCAACATCTGTCTCTAAAATTTAGAGACAGATTTAGTATCCGTCTCTAAATTTGACTTTTCTTCTATATACTTTCATTTGTTTAGTTTTTTTCTATCTTTTTTTATATAACTTTTTCTAAAAAAAATCACTAATTAACAAAGGCTAAAATATTATTTTCTAGTCAATAAAAATTTTTAAAAAAAATAAAAAATAAATATAGGATAGTCCGTCCCTCTTTTGACTTTTCTTCTATATACTTTCATTTGTTTAGTTTTTTCTATCTTTTTTTTCTATAACTTTTTCTAAAAAAAACCACTTATTAACAAAGTCTAAAATATTGTTTTCTAGTCAATAAAAAAAAATTTAAAAAATAAAAAATAAATATAAGGTAGTCCGTCCCTCTTTTGACTTTTCTTCTATATACTTTCATTTGTTTAGTTTTTATATAAATTTTTCTAAAAAACCACTGATTAACAAAGGCTAAAATATTGTTTTCTAGTCAACAATTTTTTTTTTATAAAAGTAAAAAATAAATATAGGGTAGTCCGTCCGTCTTTTGACTTTTCTTCTATATACTTTCATTTGTTTAGTTTTTTTCTATCTTTTTTTCTATAAATTTTTCTAAAAAAAACCACTGATTAACAAAGGCTAAAATATTGTTTTCTAGTCAATAAAAATTCTTTTAAAAAATAAAAAATAAATATAGGGTAGTCCGTCCCTCTTTTGACTTTTCTTCTATATACTTTCATTTGTTTAGTTTTTTTCTATCTTTTTTTATATAACTTTTTCTAAAAAAAAACCACTGATTAACAAAGACTAAAATATTTTTTTCTAGTCAATAAATTTTTTTTAAAAAAATAAAAAATAAATATAGGGTAGTCAGTCCCTCTTTTGACTTTTCTTCTATATACTTTCATTTGTTTAGTTTTTTTCTATCTTTTTTTCTATAAATTTTTCTAAAAAAAACCACTGATTAACAAAGGCTAAAATATTGTTTTCTAGTTAATAAAAAAAAATTTAAAATAAAAAATAAATATAGGGTAGTCCGTCCCTCTTTTGACTTTTCTTCTATATACTTTCATTTGTTTAGTTTTTTTCTATCTTTTTTTATAACTTTTTCTAAAAAAACCACTGATTAACAAAGGCTAAAATATTGTTTTCTAGTCAATAAAATTTTTTTTTTTTTAAAAAATAAATATAGGGTAGTCCGTCCCTCTTTTGACTTTTCTTCTATATACTTTCATTTGTTTAGTTTTTTTCTATCTTTTTTTCTATAACTTTTTCTAAAAAAAACCACTAATTAACAAAGGCTAAAATATTGTTTTCTAGTCAATAAAAATTTTTTTAAAAAATAAAAAATAAATATAGGATAGTCCGTCCCTCTTTTGACTTTTCTTCTATATACTTTCATTTGTTTAGTTTTTTCTATCTTTTTTTCTATAACTTTTTCTAAAAAAAAACACTGATTAACAAAGGCTAAAATATTGTTTTCTAGTCAATAAATTTTTTTTAAAAAAATAAAAAATAAATATAAGGTAGTCCGTCCCTCTTTTGACTTTTCTTCTATATACTTTCATTTGTTTAGTTTTTTTCTATCTTTTTTTATATAACTTTTTCTAAAAAAAACCACTGATTAACAAAGGCTAAAATATTATTTTCTAGTCAATAAATTTTTTTTTAAAAAAATAAAAAATAAATATAGGGTATAGGGTATAGGATTTAGGGTTTAGGGGTTAAGGTATATGGTTTAGGGTTTAGGGTATAGGGTTTAGGGTTTAGGGGTTAGGGTTTAAGGTTTAGGGGTTAGGGGTTAGGGTTTAGGGTTTAGAGTTTAGGGTATAGGGTATAGAGTTTAGGGCTTAGGTTTAGGGTATAGGGTTTAGGGTTTAGGGTATAGGGTTTAGGGTTTAGGTTTAGGGTATAGGGTTTAGGGTTTAGGGGTTAGGGTTTAGGGTTTAGGGTTTAGGGTTTAGGGGTTAGGGTTTAGGGTTTAGGGGTTAGATATAGGGTATAATGTAAAAGGGTTAGGGTATAGGGTTTAGGGTATAGGGTTTAGGGTTTAGGGTTTAGGGGTTAGGGTATAGGGTTTAGGGTATAGGGTTTAGGGTTTAGAGTTTAGGGGTTAGGGTTCAAGCTATAGGGTTTGGGGTTTAAACCCTAAATCCTATACCCTATACCCTAAGCCCTATACCCTAAATCCTAAACCCTAAACCCTATACCCTAACCCCTAAACCCTAACCCCTAAACCCTAAACCCTATACTCTAACCCCTAAACCCTAAATCATATACCCTATACCCTATACCCTAAACCCTAAACCCTATACCCTAAACCCTATACCCCTAACTCTGAGCCCTAAACCCTAAACCTTAAACCCTATACCTTATACCCTAAACCCTAAACCCTAACCCCTAAACTTTAAGCCCTAAACCCTATACCCTATACCCTAAACCCTAAACCCTATACCCTAACCCCTAAACCCTATACCCTAACCCCTAAACCCTAAACCCTATACCCTAAATCCTAAACCCTAAATCCTATACCCTATATCCTATACCCTATACCCTAAACCCTAAACTCTAAACCCTAAACCCTATACCCTTATACATTATTAAATTATTATTAACGAGGTAGCCGTATACCATTTTCACAAGATCGGGACACATTCCTTAAAACCCTAAATAGTGGCACATATTTGTAACTCAATTTCCATTTGGATTTTGAGTAAAGTCATAAAGATGAAAAACACTTTAAATGTCATTTAGAATGTAGAAAAAAATTAAAAAAAAAATAAACGAGGTAGCCGTATACCATTTTCACAAGATCGGGACACAATCTTTAAAGATTAAATTATTGTTATTGTTAATAAGTATTTTTTTATATAATTTATTAATATCAATTATTACTTAGGTATATTTATATTTCTTAAAAGTTTAAATTATTAAATTATTATTAATAAATATAAAATAATTAAATTAATGAATATTATTATTAATTAATAATAATATTATTTTTGACGTTATGTATTATTACTAGTTATTATTAATATTATTATTAATCATATAATAATAATTATTAATATATTCAATTATACAATTGAATAATTAACAATAATATCATTATTAGATTATTAAGTATTATTACTAATTATATGATAATGTTATTATTTTTGATATTAGGCATATTACTATAACTAATATTTTGGGTAAATCAAATAAAATCATGTAAATATTTTAGATAACTTTTTGTAAATTTCAGTAATAAAAAAAATCTAAAATATTTTTTCCTATTCAATAAAAAATAATAAAAATTTCTAATTATTATTAATACTATTATTAATATTATTACTGATTATATAATTAATATTAATTAATTAATTAATTAATTAATAATTAATTAATAAATATTATTAATAATAAATATTATTATTCTTATTATTAGACATAAATATTTTAGTTAGTGTATAATATAAGTGTGAAATAGATATAAGTACGTGACGTGGCATTGTTTGATTGGATTTCAACATTTCACGCGGATTATGGCTCAAGGCAAAATCTGACCGTTCAATACCCTCGATCAAACGGACCATATTATTCCAACCATTACCAAACTCCCACTCCCTATTTCACTCCTCATTTCTCTCTCTCACTACTAGAAAAAGACCTTTTACCGACGGAAATTTCCGTCGGTAATTCCACATTTCCGTCGGCAAATGGATATTACCGACGGAATTCGTCCGTCGGGTTCCGTCGGAAATAATTGGTTGGTAATACCGACGGACTAATTCCGCCGGAAAAACCGGCGGATTGTCCGCCGGAAAATCTGAAATTCCGCCGGGAACCGTCCGTCGGAAATGAGTAACGCCGGTCGGTTAACCGGAGCAATTGTCGGAGGTTACCGATGGAAATATCCGTCGGTAAATAAAACCATTACCGACGGTTATAACCGTCGGAATCCATAAAATTTACCGTCGAATATGTCCGTCGGAAATCTAAACCATAAACCGACGGATATATCCGTCGGTAATGAGTTTTATTTTTTTAATTTTTATTATTTTCCGACGGATATTTCCGCCGGAAATCAGTATTATTTATTTATTTTTATTAATTTACCGACGGAAATTTCCGTCGGTAATCTGGCCAGATTTTAAAAAAAAAATCTGTTTTATTATTAAACCACCTGTAAAAGGCTGTAAACCTGTTCAAACAACCTGTTTTAAACAAATACAATTACAAATTACAAACACACACAAACAACCTGTTTCGCTTGTACATCAAATAAAATACATATGTTTGTCCAAATCAAGCGACAGGGGAAGGGAAAAGGGGAAACGGCCGGGGAAAGGGGAAAGGGGAAAGGGGAAACGGCCGGGTAAAGGGGGAAAGGGAAAGGGGAAAGGGGAAAGGGGGAAAGGGAAAGGGGAAAGGGGATAGGGGAAAAGGGAAGGGGAAACGGCCGGGAAAAAGCCGGAGAAAAGGGGAAAGGGAAAGAGAAACTACATATGTTTGTTTGTTTAATTACATGTCAATGAAAAATCATGTTTAACAACCACGAGCGCTGCCGCTGCTGCTACCGCTACCACCACCATGCATGTATAAACCTATTAAGATATTAATTAAAAAACAATATATCAATATATATACAAATAAAAAGACAATTATAAAATGTAAACATTATATATATGACATTTACAATTAAATAATACTTACTGGCCACTGGGAGAGATAGATATTTCCATTTTTCCTTCCTCATTAATAATTGCGTCCAAATTAACCCGCCCGGATGGTTCACTACGTCCCGTAACCGTAAGTAGATCCCCTCCCTTCCGTCCTTGGTGAAACAAGACGATGGACAAAACCCGCAACCTTCCCTCTCTTTGAACGATTGCCACCTCGACCCGACATATCTAAACTAGTATATTATATATGTAGACAGAAAATATTATCAAGTAGAACAAAATTTAAATAGTAGGAAGCATTCAAAATAATGACAACATGTCCAAGCAAATTATGGAGTAAGATGTTTGCAGTCAATATACACTATGTGAAAAGAGTCCCACTACCACCATCACTACTACTACCACCACCACTACGTACTACCACCACCACTATTACCACTACTACCACTACTACCACTACTATTACTAATACTACTACGTATACCACCACTACCACCACCACCACAAAATTAACAAAATAGAGAGGGGTAGAGAGAGAGAGGGTTTACATTTATAATGAGCTGGAGTGGAAAATATCAAGTTTGCACAAGCATTTGGCCCAAAGATTGAAACTTTGAAAGTAGATTTACTATTATAATAATTAATCAAAGTTTCAATCTTTGGGCCTAATGCTTGTGCAAAAAACTTGAGATTTTCCACTCCAGCATAACCCCATGGTAGTGGTTGTACGTGAGAGTAGTGGGGTTGGCTTATATCCCATCCCGAAATACACGTATGAATTGCAAATATCACTTTGTCTACTTGCTTTATAATCGAAAATCAAGAAATTTTGACAGCATAACCCCATGGTCTCCAAGTGCACGACGTAGACTAGGTCAATCAAACACTATCGATTAGAATCGACAGTGTGTAATCAACCATGTCTAGTATACACTCAGAGAACAATAGGATTAATGCAACCGAAATATTTCAACTATCGACTATTCAAGCAATTTTAATAGACAATAATGATATTTATATATATACATATATGTATATTTTTATATTAATTTTTATTTTTTATTTTATTTTTTATTTATTATTATTATATTTATGTCCATTATTATTATTATTATTATTATTATTATTATTATTATTATTATTATTATTATTATTATTATTATTATTATTATTATTATTATTATTTACTTATTTATTTATTTATTTTTTCCAACAACCTTTTCACACGATGACATTCAAATTAATGACTACATGTTCAAGTAAATTATGGAGTAAGATGTTTGCAGTTTGCATTTAAATAGTAGGAATCATTTATTGTCCAAATCATGAGATAGATGTAATATTACATAGCATGTAAAGAGTAACCAAGTAAAATTGAAAATCATGAGATAGATATAATATTAAAATGATAAGTGATATAAAATTTAAACATTATATACAAAACATTATCTGAATTAAAACTAAACTGATTCATTCACTACAATCTTGATCACTATCACTACAAAATTCAATTTCTTCTTCACTAGTTTCCTCGTCGTCGTCTTCTTCCTCATCTTCATCATCAGACCCAGATATATACCCTTCCCTTCCTCATCCTCCACATTGTCATCATCGATTTCATTGAAAGTGACTTCCTCCCCTAGTGGACGGGTATTTTCGGCCATTAATGCTTCATCCTCGACATTATCATTCAAGGAAATAATCGGAGGTATAGGCATTTCCTCTTCCTGATAACAATCATTTAATGATGAATCAATATTTGAAGTAGACGTTTTTGCACGCAATGGTATATCAAAAGTGCTTCTTGCTTTGGTTTTCCATACGGCCCACCATCCGCTAGACTCTCTTCGTCGACGGGGGTAGGGGGTCATATACACCTGTTGTGCTTGAGATGCAAGAATGAACACATCATCACCATTATGCCTAGAAGAATGCTTTAAGTCAACGAGATCAAAAGTGCCATGTTTTGTAATGCCTCGCTCAGCGTCCCGCCACTCACAATTGAAAAGAACTACAGAATTTCCAAGCAAGTACTCCAATTCAATAACTTCTTTCAATACGCCATAATAATCGAGATTTCCCTTGAGATTGACCCCGCTATTCCAAGTTGATTTCGTTTGGCCATATTCTTCGGTGTGGAATACGTAGCCATTGACAAAATATCTCTCATATACATTCACTCTTAAGGACGGACCGTGTGCTAATGCTTGTAATCTCGCAGCTTTTGCATCTCCAAGGTTGTTCAAAATCTAAATAAAAACACATAGATAGTAAAAAACTCATACTTCAAATTCTATTAAAAACATTGAATTAATGAATTGGCATTTACATAATTATTAAACCAGGAGGGAAATTCGTTGTCTGTCCTTATTGAAATCAATTCAGGCGCAATGTCTCCAGCCTGTTCTTCGAACATACTGCATTCAAGGAGAACATAAAGTTGCTTAGTTCGTATTAAAGTTATTAGGATTAACATTACTTAATAACAAATGAAGAATGCTTACTTCAAGTAGTCCTCGACCTCAGCACAGTTTAGGAGAATATAGAGTTTAGCCGCTTCTAATTCTTTTCTGCTTAGCATGCGCGTGCACTTTCTATTGCCAAGGAATCGACCAGGAGAAGAAAAAACTGAAATTTTTCCATCAGGATCAGTGACTCCCCCATCATAATTGTGTCCCACTTTATTGAACCTTGTCTCAATGTCTGGGTGAAAATATGTTGAAACAAACGACACAATTTCGTCGACAATCACTGATTCAGACATAGATGCCTCAACTTCTGCTCTCTTGCTCATTTTCTTTTTCAAACTCCCCAAAAATCGTTCAAATGGATACATCCATCTATAGTGAACAGGTCCTCCAACTCTAGCTTCATAAGCTAGGTGAATTGGTAAATGCTCCATTGAATCAAAGAAAGATGGCGGAAATATCTTTTCAAGCTTGCATATTGTCACCACAATGCTCTCTTCGAGTCTTTTCATATCCTCAACACGAAGAGTGCTGGAAGTCAATGCTCTGAAGAATTCACTCAATTCTGTTAGGGCAACCCATATTTCATTAGGGAGAATGTCTCTAAATGCAATTGGTAGCAACCTATCCAATAATACGTGACAATCATGACTTTTCAACCCATATACCGTCCCTTCTTCCACATTCACACAGTTACAAATATTAGATGCATACCCATCAGAAAGTTTCAAATCTTTCAACCACTGCAGAACACGTTGCTTATCCTCTCCTGACAGAACAAAGGGAGCAGCTGGTTTGAAATCTTTTCCATTAACTTTAGTAATGTTGAGATCTTTACGATTGCAAATCGCTTCAAGGTCTAGCCGACCCTTGTCTGTGTCCTTCGTTGAGGCCTTAAAACCCATCATTGTATTGAAAATATTGTCAAACACATTTTTTTCAATATGCATGACATCAAGGTTATGTCTTATCAAGTTCGTCTTCCAATACGGTAACTCCCAAAATATACTCTTTTTAATCCAGTTATGGTCTTTACCAAATCCGTCTGGTCTATCCTTTGAAAACATCTTTCCCCACCCGACATCAGACACCTCAGACACCTGCTCAAAAATATCCTCCCCACTCGGACGAGGAGGGGGCCCCGATGCTCAACTCTATTTTTGGTGAAAGTATTCCTCTGTTTACGAAATGGATGGTCACTAGGAAGAAACCGTCGGTGGCAATCAAACCAACACTGCTTCTTGTAATCTTTGAAGTGTGAATGCATCTATATTTTCCATACAATACGGACAGGCCAATCTCCCATGTGTGCTCCATCCCGACATCATACCATAAGCAGGAAAGTCATTAATTGTCCACATCACTGCAGCCCTCATGTTAAAATTTTGCAACTTGAAAGCATCCCATGTCCTGGACACCATCATTCCACACTGTTTGAGTTCATCCATCGAGGTCGAAGATACACATCAATGTTTTTGCACGGATTCGAAGGCCCGGAATGAAAAAACTCAAATACATATAAGGATCAGTCATACATAACCACGGGGAAGATTATACCTTTGTGACTATAACAGCCAACATGAATAAGATTTTGCCCTGGTCCAAATGGAGAAAACCCATCTCGTACATATCCCCGACCTTATGTTTCTAGGATCCACAACAAAATCGGGGTAAGTGGCATCAAAATGTTTCCATGCTTCACCGTCGAAGGATGAGTCATCACACCCTCTTCACGAGGACACTCTTTGTGCCAATGCATGGCTTCGAGCTTTCTTTCAATGCGTAAATTCGTTGCAACACAGGAATTAGCGGCATATAACGTAGCTGCGCGCCGAGGCACGTTTTTCTTGTGCTTGGCACTACCACGGCGTTGTGGCTTATACCTACTAAGTCCACATATTGAACATGTATCGAGGCCCTCATTTTCTTTATAAAAAAGCATGCACCGATTCTTGCAAGCATCAATTTTAACATACCCAAGACCGATCTGCCCCACCAACTTTTTCGTCTCATAAAAATTGTGAACCATATTATTTTCTTCGGGTAGCATCCGTTGTCCCCATGACATTATACGATCGTAAGTATGCGGGCTCATATTTGTATCAGCCTTGATAGTTAGAAGCTCGAGTCACTTGCTCTAACACTGTAGCCTTTGCACCGGGATGAATTTTCTCATTTGCGAGTCCATTAAATCCATAAACTTCTTTGCAACGGGATTTGGTGCCTCTGTTGGATTAGGGTTCCAATCAAACTCGGGCCGGCCGCATTTCGAACCATATCATCCAAATCGACGGACGGCTCCTCTTCATCAATCAAATGTTCGGGTTCCCTTGGCGGACCACTTGATACAATAGGATGATTGCGAACACTTGTTTCAACCACATAACGCTCCCGTGCGCTACCCATACCTTGTAACCATCAACAAACCCCCTCTAAAACATGTTTCTTTACCCATCCAACACTCAGATATTTTCTATTCTTACACTTTTTACAAGGACACCTAATCTTATCACCACGCATGCACTGGGGATGCGCTCTAGCAAACTCCACGAAATGTTCTAAACCTTCTAAGAATTGAGGTCTGACACCCCTTCCACCGGGATTACTACGATTATCCATCCAACTACGATCTTCTCCAGACATAATTAACTCCTGCATTTCATAATGTATTAACAGTTTAGATGTAATTAACGCATTACAATTCCCTAAATTTGGATTACAAACTTAAAAGCAACAAGACATGTTTCTTTAGGTTTAGAATTGGGGTTGGCTTCTATCGCACACATCTATCACATTTTTTTAATTATTAATATTTTGAATATTAATATTTAATTCTTTGTTGTAAAGTATATCATTCCCTATGATGAAAGGACAATTCATGTCCATTAGGTTTAGAATTGGGTTGGCTTCTATCCTATCCCGAAATACACGTATGAATTGCAAATATCACCTTGTCTACTTGCTTTATAATCGAAAATCAAGAAATTTCGGCAGCATAATCCCATGGTCTCCAAGTGCACGACGTAGACTAGGTCAATCAAACACTATCGATTAGAATCGACAGTGTGTAATCAACCATATATGTCTAGTATACACTCAGAGAACAATAGGATTAATGCAACCGAAATATCTCAACTATCGACTATTCAAGCAATTTTAATAGACAATGATGATATTTACAAATCATATAATCGTGGATTTCAAGACTGTCCACACAGACAATTTAAAAATCGATGACTACATGTTGACCTCAACATGATAAGTTAAAGATTCTTAAACGGGTTTCTAAGCTTTTGTGTTTCAACCGTCACAACGTCACGTCGTAACATTAATTTTTATTCATTACCGTAAAATACATAATTTTACAATAATGAATTAGCACACACATCTATCATAATATTTTGAATAATTTTAAATATTAATATTTAATTCTTTGTTGTAAAGTATATCATTCCCTATGATGAAAGGACAATTCATGTCCATTAAGTTTAGAATTGGGTTGGCTTCTATCCCATCCCGAAATACACATATGAATTGCAAATATCACCTTGTCTACTTGCTTTATAATCGAAAATCAAGAAATTTCGGCAGCATAACCCCATGGTCTCCAAGTGCACGACGTAGACTAGGTCAATCAAACACTATCGATTAGAATCGACAGTGTAATCAACCATATATGTCTAGTATACACTCAGAGAACAATAGGATTAATGCAACCAAAATATCTCAACTATCGACTATTCAAGCAATTTTAATAGACAATGATGATATTTACAAATCATATAATCGTGCATTTCAAGGCGTCCACACGGACAATTTAAGAATCGATGACTACATGTTGACCTCAACATGATAAGTTAAAGATTCTTAAACGGGTTTCTAAGCTTTTGTGTTTCAACCGTCACAACGTCACGTCATAACATTAATTTTTATTCATTACCGTAAAATGCATAATTTTACAATAATGAATTAACACACACATCTCTCATATTTTTTAAATTATTAATATTGTGAATAATTTGAAATATTAATTCTTTATTGTAAAATTTGAAATTTTACAATGATGAATTAAATTAACATTTATAAACAAGATAAGAGTCGTTCTCATCCACAACTATCAAAACCCAATCTCATCTTAGACCAAGAAAGACGAGCAAACAAGTTCATTGCCGTTTGAGTCAACGATTTTACGTTTAATAAGAATTTTTTCGGTTTCACTTTGTCCTCCTCTCTAAGGATCTCAAGTGATGTTTGAGATCCTTAGAGAAAGAGGACAGTGGCGAAAAACTCTTATTAAACAGAAAATTTTACTCAAACGGTAATGAACTTGTTTACTCCGTCTTCCTTGATCAAAGAAGACGAATTTTGATAGGCGTGGGTGAAAAAACTCTCATCTTATTGATATTTTAAATAGAGTTGTACCTCAATCTATTTAAAGCCTAATTAACTACCAATTAGGTATAATGAAGAGCCACTTCCAAAACCCAACTTGATAAACTAGTTAGAAAATGCAAACAACCTAAATCGGAGGACCAATCAAGCATCAAACATTCAAATATTTGAAAATTCACACAAATACCAATCAATAATCATGAACATTAGAATCAAAAACAAATTAGGGTTCTTACAAATACCAATCAAAAAATAAAGAACACCTGCTCAAATAACCATGTTGAGCAGTTAGGGTTCTTACAAATACCAAGCACTATCATATTTGATTTCCACCCTCTAAATAACCATGTTGAACAGAAAAATTAAATTATAACAAAGTGTGTTAAAAAAAAACACTCTGCGTGTTTCATTCAACCAAAATTGCAAAATTTTTATAACAAAATAAATAGCACAAATAATTCAACCAAAATTGCAAACAAGTCCCAGAATAAAAATTGGACTTTTTAAAATAAATAGCACAAATAAAAAACCAAAAACGCAATTTCACACCGTCCGATGAGAGAGAGAGAGAAATCGAGTGAGAGAGAGAACGATTGAGAGAGAGAAAGCGAGAGAGAGAGATAACGTACCGGCGACGGCAACGGCGATGGAAAGAAACGGCGGCGACGGCGACGGCGTGTTCTTCTTGGCGAATTACTGAGAGAGAGAGAGAGAAAGTGAGAGAGAGAAATCGAGTGAGAGAGAGAAAGCGATTGAGAGAGAGAAAGAAGACTTACCGGTGACAGCGAGGCTCGACGGCGACGGCTTGGCGTTGGCGACGTTAGGGTTCGCGAACACTGAGGAAGGAACGGAGGAGTCGTAATAAAAATAAAACGTAATTAAAAATGGGGAAGGCACGCGTATATATATATATGGATTTGTTACCGACGGACATAGTCCGTCGGTATTACCGTCGGACTATGTCCGCCGGCTTTACCGACGGAAATACCGACGGAATTTAATCACTTACCGACGGACAAAACGAAATTTTAAAAAAATAAATTCCCGGCAAAATAAAATAAATTTCCGTCGGTAAATGAAAAAAGTCCGTCGGCATTACCGACGGACTTCGTCCGTCGGTAAAAGTCCGTCGGTAATGCCCCTGTTTCTAGTAGTGTCTCTCCGTCATTTTGAATTTCCAGAACCCAAACCCAGTTCGCCGTTATCTCTCTCTCATTTCCCAGCTCCCTCACCGTCCCTTCAGAGCCTCCGCCGTCGCCGGAGCAGCTACTAATACCTTCGCCCTCCGTCACTCTCTCTATTTCTCTCCCTTCAACAAACCTATTATCTCTTCACCTTACGCCGCCACCACTACCGTCACCTCTCGCCGCCGTCACCCTCCGCCCTCCATCACTCTCTCTCTTTCTCCATTTGTAGTCTCTGTCGAACCTTGGTAGGAGCCAATCGAGGAGAAGGTGGAGAAGCAGTGGCAGATCCGACGATAAATCAATTTTTAACACAAAATTGGGTTTGGTTTTTTAGTTTCTATTTTTCGATTTGATTGATTTTCGATTGTTTTCTTTGTTTGATCTGTTTTTCAATTTGTTTTCCATTGTTGGGTTTAGTTTTTTGGTGATGAATCTGGCGATGGTGGCGAATCTGGTGTGGTGGCGCCGGTGATGGTGGCGCCGGTGATTGAGACGGTGGTAGGGTTGCTGGTGGGACGGTGGTGTGTTGCTGGTGGACCAGACGGCGCCGGTGAAGGTTGCTGTTGGTGGAACCGTGGAAGTTTGTGAGGACTGTTTGAGTATAAAAGAAGTT
This sequence comes from Adenophora triphylla var. japonica, assembly GCA_022495995.1. Classification (NCBI taxonomy): domain Eukaryota; kingdom Viridiplantae; phylum Streptophyta; class Magnoliopsida; order Asterales; family Campanulaceae; genus Adenophora; species Adenophora triphylla. Next base: position 626,498 of record JAFEMH010000321.1, read on the forward strand.
TAGGGATCAAAGTGTAATTATGAAATATCAAGGACTTATTTGAGATTAATAAAAATTAAGGGACTGATTTGAGAATAAGAAAAATTAAGGGACTGATTTAATATATATTTAAAAATATATATTAATATATTTTATATATATATATATATATATATATATATATATATATATATATATATATATATATATATATATATATATATATATATATATATATATATATATATTTAAAATATATTAATATATATTTTTAAATATATATACTCCCTCCGTCCCGGCCGACTTAGGACTTTTTGCCATTTTGGGCGTCCCACCCGACTTAGGACGGCCCAAAATGGAAACCTTAAATCACTATTCTCTCCACTCATTCTCTCTCCTACATTATTTTAATACTCACAACACCATTATAATTTACTATTCCCTCCACTCATTCTCTCTCCTATTTTTAAATTACACTCACAACATTTACCTTTTCCTTAATCCCCGTGCCATTTCAAAAAATCCTAAGTCGGCCGGGACGGAGGGAGTATAATTTTTTTTTAAAAAAATATCAATTTAGCTACAGAAATATCCGTCGCTAAAATGGTTCGAAAATAAAACGAGAATTTAAATAGAGACGAAAAATCTGTCGCTAATCCGTAGACGGTCATATCTGTAGCTAATTTAGACATGGACATATCTGTCTCTAATTTAGAGACGGACATATCTGTCTCTAATTTAGAGACGGCCATATCTGTCTCTAAATTAGAGACGAATATATCCGTCTCTAAAATAGCTACAAAATAGTGACGCCCAATTTAGCGACAAACCTGCACCCACGGAATAGCTACGGAACAAATCCGTAGCTAAACTCGATTTAGCTACGGAATCTTCATTTTAGCTATGGAATTTGCCGTAGCTAAAATGAATTTTCCTTGTAGTGAGCTAGTCCCGTGGTAAAATCGAATCTACGTCCTAAGACAACATATTATATATTTTACGTCCTAGTCTCACGAAATATTTTATCAAACCATATAGTCCCTCACCATTTTAAATGAGATAACTACACCCCCCTCCCTACCCACTCACAAACATAATATACACTCTCTCTCACACACACACACTTTCTCTTTCTAAGTTTCTCTCTCTACAAATCTCTCTCATGTCACCCCTCCTCACTTCCGGTGGACTTTCGGTGAACTTCCAGCGAACTCCGGCGACCTCAAATCTAGATCCAACACCATCCCGATCATCTTCTATCTCCATCAGCGTTGTTTTCAACTATACCGCCAACATTGTCGGCCATTGATGCTCATCTTCTTTGCATCCCTCTCTCTTTCCTCATCTCAGATCTGTGAAAACCCGTTTTTATTACATAATGCAAATTTTTGTATGAAATTTGATGCAGGGACTCGTAAATGCAAGATATTGGAGTGAACCAACAAGCTTTCGATATGGAGTAGGATCCACTGAAGGGTTGCTGTCTGAGAGGAAAAGAGGCGATGAACTGCTCATTGATGTGACAACTTCCTTGGCACCACTCATATTAAATTGTTCCCGCAGATCAGTCACATGATGGTGTTGGGAAAGGAACAATCCATATGCGGTATTTTTTACTTCAATGCCCAAAAAATGATGGAGATGATCAGGTCCTTAAGGGAGAATCGATGGGAGAGCTGCTCCATAAATAACTTGATAAACCTTACATCACTACTAGTTATGATTTCATCATCAAAATAAACAAGAAAGTAAGCAACAAATCCATGGTTCCGATGAAGCATCAGCAAGAGAATTAAAAATATATTAAAAGTACATAATTATTTTTATATTTATTATGGGACGGAGGTATTATTACTTGTTTTTATTTTGAGGTGGAGGTAGTACTACTTTCGTTGTTGATAAGTATTTCAATATAAAATAAAAAGTGAAAAAGATCTTAGTTGTTTGGTCGTTGGAGTAGGTGGTCGCCGTAGTTGATCGTGTTCTTAGTAGTAATTTAGTTGACAACTGAGAGCTTACTGATAAGTTAAGTTCTCAGTTGTTTGGTCGCCGGAGTAGGTGGTCTTCAGAGTTGATGGTATTCTTAGTAGTAGTTTAGTTGACAACTGAGAACTTACTGATAAGTTAAGTTCTTAGTTGTTTGGTCGCCGGAGTAGGTGGTCGTCGGAGTTGATGATTTTCTAAGTAGTTGTTTAGTTGACAACTAAGAACTTACTAATAAGTTAAGTTCTTAGTTGTTTAGTCGCCGGAGTTGGTGATCGCCGGAGTTGATCGTGGTCTTAGTAGTTTAGTTGACAACTGAGAACTTATTGACAAGCTAAGTTCTCAGTTTTTTGATCGCCGATGTTGGTGGTCGCTGGAGTTGATCGTGTTCTTATTAGTTTAGTTGAAACTGAGAACTTACTGATAAGTTCTCAGTTGTTTGGTTGCCGGGGTTGGTGATCGTTGAAGTTGATCGTGTTCTTAGTGGAGACAACTGATAACTTACTGATAAATTAAGTTCTCAGTTGTTTGGTCGCCGGAGTTGATCGTGTTTTTAGTTGTTTAATTGGCAACTGAGAAATTACTGATAAGTTCTCATTTGTTTAGTTGCCGGAGTTGGTGATCGCCGGAGTTGATCGTATTTTTAGTAGTTTAGTTAACAACTGAGAACTTACTTATAGGTTCTTAGCTCTTTGGTCGCCTGAGTTGATCATGCTCTTAGTAGTTTAGTTGACAACTGAGAACTTACTAGTTCTCAGTTGTTTGATCGCCAGAGTTGGTGATCGCCAGAGTTAATCGTGTTCTTAGTGAAGACAATTGAGAACTTACTGATTAGTTAAGTTCTCAGTTGTTTGGTCGCCGGAGATGTTGCCGGAGTTAATTGTGTTCTTAGTAGTTTAGTTGACAACTGAGAACTTACTAGTTCTCAGTTGTTTGATCGCCAGAGTTGGTGATCACCGGAGTTGATCGTGTTCTTAGTGAAGACAATTGAGAACTTACTGATTAGTTAAGTTCTCAGTTGTTTGGTCGCCGGAGAGGTTGCCGGAGTTAATTGTGTTCTTAGTAGTTTAGTTGACAACTGAGAACTTACTGATAAGTTAAGTTCTCAGTTGTTTGGTCGCCGGAGAGGTCGTCGTAGTTGGTGGTCGCCGGAGTTAATCGTGTTCTTAGTAGTTTATTTGACAACTGAGAACTTATTGATAAGTTAAGTTATAAGTTGTTTGGTCGTCGGAGAGGTCGCCAGATTTGATCGTGTTCATAGTAGTTTAGTTGACAACTGAGAACTTACTGATAAGTTAAGTTCTCAGTTGTTTGGACGTCGGAGAGGTCGCCGGCGTAAAAAAAATCGCCAGAGTTGGTCGCCGGAGTTGATGATTGCCGGAAGTGTTGATTGGAGAAGATGGGGAGGGTGTGACCTAAGGTGATGGTGGTTGGAGAGAAATTAAATTAATAATGAGGGTGGACTTATTAAAATGATAGGAGGGTGAACTTAGTAAATACTAGGAGGTTGTACTTATTAAGCTAGGGATTATATGGTTAAGCAAAATACAACTTGTCCTAGAAAGAAGTATTGCTTTGTTAGAGGGATTATATGGTAAATGCTTCTTATTAAAAAATCATTGTTATACTCCAATTTGTTTAAAAAAATCATTGTTGCTCCCCTTCCTCCCTTTTTTTCCGCGTAAAATCTAGGGAGAAACGCGTTTCTCCATAAGTTATGGAGAAACGGGTTACGGGTATCCAGAAGCTATTGAAAGGATATCCAGAAACTTTTTGTATTGGCCATGACCTTGTCCCATGGTTACTTCTGGATATCAGTCTCAAAGGTTACGGATATCCGAAACCCTTTGAAAGGATATCCGAAGCTTATGAAAGTGATATCCGAAACCTTCAAAATGATATCCGTAAACTTTCAAAATGTTTACGGATATTCATTTGATGGTTTCGGATATACATTTGAAGGTTTCTGGATATCCAGAAACCTTCAATAAGCATTTTCTGGTCTTGGCCTTGGATTTGGCTTCAAATATGTTTCTGGATATTCATTTGATGGTTTCTGGATATACATTTGAAGGTTTCTGGATATCCAGAAACCTTCAATAAGCAATTTGTGGTCTTGGCCTTGGATTTGGCTTCAAATATGTTTCTGGATATCCGCCCAAAGGCTTCTGGATATCCGTTCCAAAGCTTCTGGATATCCAGAACCCTTTGAGACTGATATCCAGAAATTTTCTTCTGGTTATCAAACGTATAGTTTCTGGCTATTAAAAACGCGTTTCTCCATAGTTATGGAGAAACGCGTTTCTCAGCAGACCTACTCTTTTTTCCGGAATAAATGTCGTTATTGTTATTGACTTTTCAACGTTTTATTAATTTGTGTTAAAGTTGTACTAAATTGTCAAAATCTTAAAAAAAAATGCATTTTTTCTTAATATTAGAAAAAACGTGTTTTGATTCCCCCGCTAGTATCAGTGTTAGAGTAACAAAGTGTAAGTGTAAACATTGTCAATGCATGTATTATTAAGTGTCAATGTTAGTCTAGCAAAGTGCCAGTGTAAATAATGTCAGTGCATTGCATGTATTATTAAATGCTAGTGTTAGTGTAAAAAAGTGTCATTGTTAGTGTAACAAATTGTCAGTGTAAAAAGTATCAGTACATGCATTATTAAGTGCCATTTTAGTGTAAAAAAGTGTCGGTGTTGGTGTAACAAATTGACACTGTAAAGAGTGCCAGACCAGTGTAAAGAGTGCCAGCGCATGTATTATTAAGTGTCAGTGTAAAAAGGTATTAGTGTTCGTGTTAAAAAGTGTCAGTGTTGGTGTAAACAAATGCAATGTGAAGAGTCCTAGTGCATGTATTATTAAGTGACAATATAAATGAGTGTCAGTGTAGGGTAAAAAAATGTTAGTTTTAGTATAAAAAAGTGTCAGTGTGAAAAGTGTCAGTGCATGTATTATTAAGTGCAAGTGTAAAAATGATTTTTCCTTAATATTAGAAAAAACACATTTTTTATAATATCAACTCTACTAAATTACTTTGCTTATTTAAAATTTAAAATTCATTATAAGGCGAATCAAAATGAAAAATGCGACATTTATTATAATACAAAGGGAATACATTTTATAATTATTATTATACTCCCTCTCCATGAGATTTATTTCACTTTTGGTTTATCCTAATATTATCCAAAATAACAAATTTTTATTTTTTTTGTTAATTAAACTCACTTACCATACTAATAATACATTTATATTAGTAAAATTGACTAATCATTAAATAAATTAAACTATCCGTAAAGTAAGTAATTATTTTATCTCAATTGTAGACCTGTCAATTGTGCGGTTTGGGTTGGGTCGAGTTATGGCGGATTAAAACGGATTGACCCGCGGGTCAAGTTTGCGTATTCAGACGAGCCGTCCCAATTATTTTTCCATCCTGGGTGCCTTAAAGTTTAACGGGTTGCAGCGGTTAACCCCGTTTAACACGCTAACTTAAACGGGCTGAGTTAGGTCAGGTAATTAGTTGTTTGAGTCATGCGAGTTATTGGTTAACGGGTCAAAATTTTCAGACCTACTCAATTGTACTTCTGCTCGAAGGGAAGCTTTCCTCATTGTTAAGCATTTTTCATCCTTGAACTATTTTAATTAGGACCTTTTAGTCCTTCCATTAAAACTTTCGTCTATTAACCGTTAATTGGGACCTTTTCGTAAAGAGTTCTATAGGCCAGTGACCTTTTAGATATTTAACTCCGTTGTGAAACTATTTCTTTATTTTATTTTTTACAAATTTGAACATTCATTTAGGGACGGAGGAGTAAACAAAAATGTAAAAATATTGAACAGTACGTTAATTTTGAAACTATATTTTTTCATTTGCAAATTTGAACATTCACTTAGGGACGGATGAGTTGCAAAAAAAAATAGTAAAAATTTTGAACAGTATATTCATTTGGAGCTATTTTTTTTTCAAATTTAAACATTTAGGGACGGAGGCGTAAAAACAAAGTAATTTTGAACAGTTGTTGTATGGGTTGTAGGGGTGTAAGTGGTTCGGTTCAAATCGCCGTTCGAAATCGAACCAAATCAAACCATGCGATTTAGTTCGGTTTTCAAGTAATCGTGGTTTGATTCGGTTCCAAAAATTATCAAACCGTGTGGTTCGGTTTGGTCTGCGGTTTGGACCCCCAAACCACGATTCGAGACTACGAGACCGAACCATCAAACCGAACAAATAAACCAAACCACCAAACTGTGCAATAATAACCGTAGATATGTATATCTTTCATTTTCACCTTATATTTTGATTTAAAAACCCCTAATTCTATTTATGGATTTTAGCCTATAATTCTTTTTTCTTTTGGTTAATATTCTTGTAATAATGTTAATTCACTCTTTATCAAATACCATTACAATTACTCAAATGACATGTTGTTATCATTTACATTGAAGCACAATTTTATGTTATGTTAAAATACTGAATCTCTTATGTATGTTATGTTTGGAACATTCAAACAAACATGACAATGAATTGTTTAGTTTGAAATCATGTTCTAATTAATGGTTTAAGCAATGGTCTATTTAATGGTTTGAACTGTGGTTTAAACCGCGATTCGAACAGTAAAATCAAATCGTGGTTCAAACCAAACCGAACCAAATCATAGTGGTTTGGTTTGGTTCGGTTCGGTTTGAATTTTTTCATGGTTCGGTTCGATTTGATATTTTTTCAAACCGATAACTAGTGGTTCGGTCCGTAAATTATCATAAACCGAACCAAATCGAACCATTTACACCCCTAATGGGTTGACATAAAATTTTAGTTTATTGGGTTCAAATTACTTTGTTTTTGGCTACACACCTCCGTTCCTAAATGTTCAAATTTGAAAAAAAAATAGTTCCAAAATGAATATACTGTTCAAAATTTTTACTTTATTTTTTTTTCTACTCATCCGTCCCCAAGTAAAAGTTCAAATTTGCAAATGAAAAAATAGTTTCAAAATATTCAACATTTTTACTTTTTTTTTTACTCCTCCGTCACTAAATGAATGTTCAAATTTACAAAAAAAAAAAGTTAAAATGTTGAACAGTACGTTTCATTTTGAAACTATTTTTTCATTTGCAAATTTGAACATTTACTTAGGGAGGAATGAGTAGAAAAAAAAAAACAAAGTAAAAATTTTGAATAGTATATTCATTTTGGAACTATTTTTTTTTTTTCAAATTTGAACATTTAGGAACGGAGGCGCGTAGCCAAAAACAAAGTAATTTGAACCCAATAAGCTAAAATTTTCTGTCAACCCATAACAACAACTGTTCAAAATTACTTTGTTTTTACGCCTCCGTCCCTAAATGTTCAAATTTGAAAAAAAAAATAGTTTCAAATGAATATACTGTTCAAAATTTTTACTATTTTTTTTTTTTTTTTGCAATTCATCCGTCCCTAAGTGAATGTTTAAATTTGCAAATGAAAAAACAATTTCAAAATGAACCTACTGTTCAACATTTTTACATTTTTTTTTACTCCTCCGTCCCTAAATTAATGTTCAAATTTGTAAAAAATAAAATAAAAAAATAGTTCCACAACGGAGTTAAGTACCTAAAAGGTCACTGGCCTATAGAACTCTTTACGAAAAGGTCCCAATTAACGGTTGAGGGCCGAAAGTTTTAACAGAAGGACTAAAAGGACCTAATTAAAATAGCTCAAGGATGAAAAAGGTTTAGAAAATAGTTTAAGGACTAAAATGTTCCAATTAAAATAGTTTAGGAATCAAAAAGATACTTTTCTCAGTACTCTATTACAAAGCAGATAAACATCTACGAGAAAATACTAATTTTTATTCCTTTTGAACTAAGAGAATACTAATATATACTATAATTCTATTATTAATAAAAATAATGTAACAAATAACAAAGAGTATTGCATAATTTGAAAAACAAATTAAGCCTGAACCTCTCTCATGCAAGAAATGATTTCTTAAGACCCACAAACTTGTGGTCTCATTAGGAAAATTGTAGGAATGCTTAACAAACTACAACAAGAAGATTCTCCCTCTCTCACACACAAACACAAAACTCAATGTTTTTCTTGTGATGGGCAGTTAATAAACAACTTGCATTCATCAACTCCTTGCAGAATCTCACTATAAAAATCTCCCCTCTTCCCAAAGACGACCACACTTTCCAAATAATATCCCCTATTTTTATCTTCACCAAAATGGAATTTGTTAACAAGGACTTGGATGACTTAACACTTGGTGAAGAAACAAAAAGAGGAGTGGGAAGAATGGGTAGGAGAAGGTTCTCTAATGATGGAACTCAAGAATTTAAGTCCAAGAACCTTGACGCCGAGAGGAGGCGTCGCGTAAAGCTCTCTTCTAGGATGCTTGAGTTGCGCGCTGCCGTCCCAATCATAACAGATGCAATAATCCCAAAACTCTATATTCCATATATTTCATACTGTATATAAATTTGACTTGTAATTCTATATAATCCTGATACGAATTAACGTGTTTTTATTGATTACAGATGAACAAGGCAACCATTTTAACTGATGCTATCACCTACATTACGGAGATGCAGAAATGTAATGAAGATCTTACTGATTTACTTCGTGAAATGGACGCAACAATGCCAGAACAATCCGAAACGGACCATTTTAAAGCTGACCCAGCCGAGGAAATGGAAATTATTGGGATAGAGGTTAATTTCATTATCAAATGAACCAGTATTCAAATTGATTTCATATAAAAAAATTCACCCTTTTTTATGTTATTTGTAACTTAAGATTCTTGATGCTTTTCCTTGCAGCCGGAAGTTAAAGTGACTTGTATTGATGGGCATAAGCTATGGATAAAGATAGTTTTCAAGAAGAAAAGAGGCGGATTTACAAAACTAATGGAGGCAATGAGTTTGCTCGGGCTTGATTTCGTTGATACAAGTGTTACTACCTCCAAAGGAATAGTCCTTCTTACTTCTTGCATTGAGGGAATTCATGGAGGAATCATTGCAGCTGATCAAGTTAAGGAATTTCTGGTAGAGATAATTAAAGCGTTATAGAGAAATTCGCAGTGTTTATAGCTTTTCTCTAAATACCAACATTGACGAGGGATTTGATTTCTTAATAGTACTAAGATATATTTGTACATGTAAGGCCACAATATGTTACAAACATAACATGGAATGGTGAAGTAGATGTTCACAAAACATCAAAGTTGTCTAGCCAAAAGAAGAGTTTGTTTGTTCTGTCATACTACCCGGCCCTTTATAGGCGTATGTATGCCGAAATAGAATCAAACTGTGAGAGTGAGATTTAACTTCTTCAAAAACAAACTTCCTTAAATATTACTCCGAAATTTCCCAAGTCTTAAAATAAGTGTTAATAGTGTTTCTCCCAAGTATAAATAAGTAGCAACATTCATATTAGAATTCAAGATTTATAATAGTGAGATTTGTTCTTTTTTGTATTATTATATTGGCTGAGACATTCATTTTGATGGAAACGAGCGGAGGAAGCAGAGGTTTAGGCCCCATGCCACCAATGAATGCGCCAATTCCAAGTGCGGCTTTATGATCAGAAAGTGGGCTGCAGGGTGTAGGGGTGGGAGAAATTATGGGGTTCAAAAGAGTAAAATGGCATCATTCATCTAATAAGTCTATTGCTGGTGCAGATTTTATCCTTTGTGGATATGCTACTGCTTGTGTTGCTGCTGTTTTTTGCTACATACGCTTCACCAGAAACCGAGAAACCACTGATTGATTTGTAGTTCTTGACATGATTAGAGGACGAAGATAAACATAATTGGTGAAAATGCTGAAGAAAAATAGTGGGTATTTCATATTTTCATGAAGAAAAATGGACACACAGTGTTTTTGGGACGGATGGAGTACAAAATGTGGATTATTCGGTTAATTGTAACGCAGCTGGGATTGTGTTTCCTTCTTTGATGTTTCCTTTTTCCTTTGGGTTTCTTATTTCCTTATTTGATGTTTCCTTTTTCCTTTGGGTTTCTTATTTCCTTATTTGATGTTTCCTTTTTCCTTTGGGTTTCTTATTTCCTTATTTGATGTTTCCTTTTGACTACAACTCTTTTGTAATCTCATATAAATCCTTCCTCCATGTGAGAAGAATAACAAGAGAAATTATTATCCCAATTTAAATTTCTACATGGTATCAGAGCTGGCCCAAGTTGATGTTGGGCTTAAGTTAACCCGTGTTGGGTGCCCGTGTTGGGTTTGAAATCCACGTGTAGTGCCAAGTTACCGGCCTACACGTGAGGGGGCGTGTTGAAGTCCCATGTATCCCACATCAACTTGGAGAATAAAAATGATCCACTATATAAGGTTGGTTAACCTCACCCCTTGATAAAACGGAAGTTTTTCGCATGTTTATGGCCTTTGTTGCAATGGTGGATCGACAGTTTTCTCAAAAAATCAAAATTGTTCAATCTGATAATGGCACTGAGTTTAACTCCCTGTTTGATTATTTTCTTTCCACCGGCATTCTTTTTCAAACATCATGTGTTGGCACCCCTCAACAAAATGGGCGTGTCGAACGTAAACACCGTCATATTTTGAACATAGCTAGAGCCTTGAGGTTTCAGGCTCACCTTCCCATTTACTTTTGGGGCGAAGCGGTCCTTACCGCTGCTCATTTGATTAATCGAACCCCTTCCCCATTGTTGGATAACAAAACTCCCTACGATATCTTGTTTGGCAAAAACCCCTTTTATGATTCTCTTCGAGTTTTTGGTTCGATGTGTTATGCTCATAATCAGCAGGCTAGGGGTGACAAATTTGCTAGTCGCAGTCGTAAATACATCTTCGTGGGGTATCCTCTTGGTAAAAAGGGGTGAAAGCTGTTTGATCTTGAGACCAAGAAATTTTTCGTCTCTCGTGATGTCAAGTTCTTTGAGACTGTGTTTCCATACAACGATTCTACTACTGTTCCTCATATCCAGGATTCTGTTGATGTTCTTCTTTGAGGAAGAAGCTTTTGGTCACATTGATTTTCCTATTGAAGAAGACTCCGCCGCTCCTTCTCGTTGTTCGGGACCGGCAGGAGCCCGCTCCTCTATCCGATGTACAGGAAGAGGTTGCTCCGGCTCCCATTGATCCGGCTCCTCCGGCTCCCACTGCTCCCTCTGCATCAACGTCGGTCTCTTCTGATGACTCTGGATCCGATCTTTTAGGGAGGGGTATGAGACAGAAATTGCCTTCTGTTCGTCTTCGCGATTTTGTGGCCCTTACTACATCTTCTAGTCCATCTCCCGCCTCTCCGTCTTCAATCAGTTCCTCAGGTACTCCCTATCCTATAGCTCACTATATAAACTGTGATCGGTTTTCTGCGAAATATCGTACCTTTCTTGCAGCTCTTACAGTGGCTAAAGAGCCGACTTCCTTTCGTGAAGCCATGGCTCATGATGGCTGGAAACAATCAATGCAAGAGGAAATTCGTGCCTTGGAGGATAATGGCACATGGTCCATGGTGTCTCTGCCTCCTGGCAAACGGGCTCTAGGATGTCAATGGGTCTATAAGATCAAGTACAATTCGACGAAGCTTGGCCGCTGAAATCTCGGCTAGTTGTTCTTGGCAATCATCGGAAAGAAGGCATCGACTACACGTAAACTTTTGCTCCTGTGGCTAAAATGGTCACTGTTCGGGCTTTCCTTGCTATTCTTGCTTCCAAGAATTGGGAGCTTCATCGATGGACGTTCACAATGCCTTCTTGCATGGCGACTTAGCGTAAGAAGTTTATATGAAACCCCCTCCGGGCTTTGCGGCACCGAACACCAACACGGTTTGTCGTCTTCATAAGTCCCTATATGGTCCGAAGCAAGCCCCTCGTTGTTGGTTCGCCAAGTTGTTGACTTCCTTGAAGACTTATGGCTTCCTCCGGTCCTACTCGACTACTCTCTGTTTACCTTCACCAAAGGTGCCATCCAGATAAATGTGCTTGTGTATGTTGACGATCTCATCATAGCCGGGAACGATTCCGCCGCCTTGCTATCCTTCAAAAAGTACTGTGTGAGTGCTTCAAAATGAAGGATCTCGGGTCTCGAAATACTTTCTTGGCATTGAGGTTGCTCGCAATCCCGATGGCCTGTTTACGTGCCAACGAAAGTATACATTGGATATTATTTCGAGGCCGGTTTTACTAGGTTCGAAGCCCTCTAGCTTCCCCATTGAACCTAACCATAAGCTTGGTGTTGCTAGCGGTGCTATCTTGGAAGATCCGAACGCTATCGACGCCTAGTTGGGCGACTCATTTACTTGGTCGTAACTCGGCCGGATCTTGCATATTCGGTCCACATCCTTTCTCGGTTCATGAATGAACCTCGTTCCGAGCATTGGGAGGCTGCTCTACGGGTGGTTCGATATCTCAAAGGCACGCCAGTGGCAAGGCATTCTTTTGCGCGCGACGGCGATCTCACTCTTCAAGGATGGTGTGACTCGGACCGGGCCGCATGCCCCATTTCTCGTCGTTCTCTTACCGGGTGGCTCGTTTTCTCGGGCATTCTCCCATATCTTGGAAGACTAAGAAACAACCTCAAGCTTTCTCGTTCTTCCGCCGAGGCCGAATACCGCGCCATGGCGCCTCTTACATGGGAGCTTAAATGGCTGAAGGGTTTATTGTTGAGCATGGGTGTCCATCATCCCAAGGCTATTCCCATTTTCTGTGACAGTGAATCGGCTCTTCACATTGCCAAGAATCCTGTTTATCATGAGCGCACCAAGCATATTGAGGTAGATTGTCATTTTGTCCGTGACGCTATCTCCAATGGTCTTATTGCCCCTTCTTATGTTCCAACGAAGACTCAGTTAGCTGACATATTTACTAAAGCTCTCGGGAAGCAACAGTTTGATGTTTTACTTAGCAAGTTGGGCATTCTTGATCCTCACGCTCCAACTTGAGGGAGGGTGTAACGCAGCTGGGATTGTGTTTCCTTCTTTGATGTTTCCTTTTTCCTTTGGGTTTCTTATTTCCTTATTTGATGTTTCCTTTTTCCTTTGGGTTTCTTATTTCCTTATTTGATGTTTCCTTTTGACTACAACTCTTTTGTAATCTCATATAAATCCTTCCTCCATGTGAGAAGAATAACAAGAGAAATTATTATCCCAATTTAAATTTCTACATTAATCGATCAAGCTGAAGGTTTTAACTTCAGTAATCAAAACCATTTCAAGTCATTATCCTACTCAAGTTTTCAGTTGGATTGAAATTTTTCTTCAGAAGCTTTTTTTTTTTTGTTCCTTAAGTTTGTCCCATAATACATACAGTAGTCACCAGCCTGCAGCATAATATACAAATAGTTTTCCATTTCTATGGGTTACCTTATGTTGGAATATTTGTATATGTGGTATGAAAGTTCATAGCATATGACCTTGGAGCGTCATTGGGCTTGAACTGAATTTGGGCTTGAACTGAATTTGGGCAAGGGGAAAATCACGTCGCAACTTCTGCACAGGAGGGCGACCGCGCTGAGGCCTAGGGCGGCCGCGCTAGTGTGCCCTCAACTCGCCATAAGTTTCTGTCGACTAGCGCGGTCGCGCATGCTCCAAGGGCGGCCGCGCTCGAGACGGGCTTGGTGACTTCCTGGGCCGAATTGCAGTGACAAAACCCTAAAATTACCATATGTATATATATTCTCTTCCTCCAGCCGCATGGAACATGAGAGATTGAAGAGATAACTCAATTCTCTTGTTTTCTTTCATTGTTAAATCACTCCCGTTCATAGAGATTCGTTCGTGAGATTCAAGGCGACTGAGATAGGACCGCCGGTGATTATCTACCTGTGTGCTAATTTGTGGTACGTAATCCGTGATCGTTTAATCCTCGGAGGAATTTGCCTGTACCTGAGTTGCACCAATTGGGGGCAATATTTTCTCTTAGGACAGTCTTCCTAAGGCGACTCGATCAAATCACGATAAGTTTTCTAATCGTTTGTTTTTATTGTTTCTGTCTGTTTTCCTGATCCTGTTCCTTGCTTTCGGTTTTGCTATTGGCTTATTTGTACGTTCTTGACTTGATCAATAAATCCCCTATTGTTGATTAAATTGTTTGTTTAATCTGTGGTGCTATAAATTTATTTCCAACAGTCTAAGAGAAAATAGTTTTATTTGATGATGTCTGGTAGTTCCTCTAGCTCTCCTTTTAAGTCCCTAGTTAACACCTCAGATCTTTCGGAGAAGTTCGGTGGTAAGAACTTCAAGTGTTGGTCTGAACGCATGAAGATCTGGCTGTCAATTAAGGGCATGTATGGTATGCTGTCATCCAAATGTCCCGCTCTGAAAGTCGATGATCCAGTTAGTGTGGCTGCTGTTAAATTGTGGAAGGAGCAGGACGATGTTGTTCGGGGATGCATTCTGTCAGCTTTGTCGAATGCACTCTTTGATGTCTATTGCTCTGCTCCTCTCACTGCTGCGTCACTGTGGGAATCGCTTTTCACGAAGTACAGCACCGATGACTCCGGTGTGGAAAAGTACCAAGTGGGTAAGTTCCTGAATTATCGCATGAGTGAGGGAAAGTCGGTTACCGACCAAGTGCACGAACTCCAAATCATTTTGCAATCTCTCAAGGATGCTGACATGGGACTTCCTGACAAGTTCGCTGTCATGGCTATTATTGAGAAGTTTCCTCGATCTTGGGGGGAATTCGGTATGATCCTCAAGCATCGTACCGGAAGCTTGACACTCAATGAGCTGATGAATGCAATTGCGATTCAGGAGGTGCATAATGGTAACCAACCGAGCGTACCTGTGGAGGCTGCTGCTAATATGGTAACTGGTAAAAGCATGTTTAAAGGAAAAGGTGTGAAAACTCACTCTAAGGATAAAGAAAACCATGATAAACTTAAAGTTAAGAAAAATAACTTTAAGAAGTCAAAAGCAAAACTGAACTGCTGGAATTGTGGAGAAGGTGGACACTTTTCTAGGGACTGCCCGTCCAAGAAAGGAAAAGGACCACAAGGCTCTGCTGATGACCATCCTGCTGTCAACATGGTGTTAGGTCCGAAGGATTATGATGATCCTGACTCTGACGCACCTGGAGTTGACGCTCTGACCTGCAATGTTACAAAGTATGTAACCTCTTATCCTGAAATCTTTACTGTCTATGAACCCAACGAGTGGCTAGTTGACACCGGGGCAAATGTGCACGTTTGTGCTGATAAATTGCTATTTGTGTCTTACCGGCTGAGCGTGGTAGATCGCTGACGATGGGGAACTCTAGTCTTTGCAAAGGTGCTTGGGACTGGACGCGTGGACCTGAAGTTTCTTAATGGGCGCATTCTTACCTTGCATCGAGTGTATCACGTTCCTGATATTCGTCGCAACATTATTAGTGGTTCTAGTTTAGTTAGGGAAGGATTTGAGATTTCGTTTAAATGTAATAAGGTCATAATTTTGGATTCTGGTAGTTTTGTGGGGAAAGGTTATTCCTCGGATGGTTTATTTAAAATTAGAGTTGAAACTGATGTTTGTTCGCACAATAATTTTAGTTCTATTGATTATCCTGTTTCTTATTCCATTGAATCTTCAAATGTTTGGCATGGTCGTTTACGACATATTAACTATGATTCTGTGAAAAGAATGATAAATTTAGATATTATTCCTAAACATGCTATTGATAAAAATTCTAAGTGTCATGTATGTGTTGAAGCTAAATCTACAAAAGGTCCGTTTAAGTCGGTTGTGAGAAATTCTGAAATTCTAGATTTAGTTCATACTGATATTTGTGAATTTAATGGCGTGTTGACCAAAGACAAAAAGAAATACTTTCTCACCTTTATTGATGATGCTAGTAAATACTGTTATGTCTATTTGCTTAGTTCTAAGGACGAAGCATTAGATAAATTCATTATATTTAAGAATGAAGCAGAAACTGAAATCAGATGGAACCGTTGACAAGTTTAAGACTAGGTTAGTGGCTAAGGGATTCAAGCAAATGGAGGGAATAGACTATTTCGATACCTATTCGCCAGTTGCTAGAATGACTACAATCCGAATGCTTATTGCATTGGCCTCTGTATATGATCTTCCTATCCATCAGATGGATGTTAAGACCGCTTTCTTGCATGGCGATCTAGAGGAAGAAATTTATATGGATCAACCTGAAGGTTTTGAGGCCTCTGGCAATGAGAGAAAGGTTTGTAAACTTGTTAAGTCCTTGTATGGACTCAAACAAACCCCTAAGCAGTGGCATGAGAAATTTGATAAAATTGTCTCATCGTTTAGCTTTGTTACTAATGAGTTTGATAAGTGTGTTTATAGCAAAGGTATTGGTGATAGTAGTATTGTCTTATGTCTGTATGTCGATGATATTCTGTTATTTGGAACGGATATGAGGATAATTAATACTACTAAGGAATTCTTGAAAAGTAAGTTTGAGATGAAGGATATGGGAGTAACTAGTGTGATTCTTGGCCTTAAGTTGACTCGTTCAACTAGTGGCATAACCATATCGCAATCTCATTATACCGAAAGTGTAATTGAGAAATTTGGTTATAAGAATTGCAAAGTAGCTAAGACTCCATATGATCCTTCAGTTGCACTTACTAAGAATGAAAGTGGAGTACCGATGGCTCAGTTGAGATATTCTCAAATTATTGGAAGTTTGATGTATCTTGCCAATTGTACTAGACCAGATATATCCTACTCGGTTACTAGGTTGGCTAGATATACTCAATGTCCAAATAGAGCACATTGGGAAGCTCTTGATAGAGTTCTCAAGTACTTGAAGGGAACGATTTCCCTTGGGCTGCATTACGGAAAATATCCTTCTGTTCTTGAAGGATATAGTGATGCAAGCTGGATTGCCTATAACTCCGGGAGTTATGGCTGTACGGGGTATGTTTTCACCTTAGGCGGAGTTGCAGTCGCTTGGAGGTCGACCAAACAAACTCGTTGTCTAGGTCTACATTTGAGGCCGAATTAGTTGCCTCTTGACACTACTTGGATTGGAAGCTAAATGGCTTCGAGGACTTATGTACGAGTTGCCCGTAGTCGGTAAGCCCATGCCTGTTATCTCTGTACATTGTGACAACACCGCCACAATTGAGAAACCGAAAAGTGTCAAGTACAATCAGGTAAAACTAGGAGACACATCCAAATTAGATTAAAATCTATAAGGGATCTAGTGTCTCGGAAGGTGATAGATGTTGATTATGTTGGTACCAAGGATAACACAGCTGATCCTTTAACCAAAGGGCTAGAATTTGCTCTAGTTCAAAAATCTAGGTTGGGGATGGGTCTGAACCCCGTCTGATTCATACGCAGTAGCAACCCAATCTACCTGAGTGGAGATCCCACAAAGTAGATTCAATGTGGTAATAACAAGCTGTGGGGTGTGTCGAAGCACCTAATAATAGATTGACATGTTACATGTCTGAGTCTATCCCCTGAATAGCCTAGAGGTGCTCGTTGCTGCTAATAAAGTAAAAGTTTGGAACTTTGAATGGGATCAAGTCGTTTAGACAAGATGTTAGCAGTACATCTTCTGAGATGCCCAGCTAAGTGAGTGTTATTGTTGGACGCAATTAGAGGAATTCGGGTTATTCCTTGAAAGCACTCATGATAGAGGATCGGGACGTATGGCTTATAAGCGTCAAGTGTTCGATAGAGGGCCTATCATAGCTTTTGTCGTGTTTGTTACCAGCAAAGGCCTCTACATCCAAAGGCATCAGATTCAAGACACCCGTTCATCTGGTCCTGTGGAGGTTTGAGTTGGATAACATAGGTAGTGGTTCAAGCCGGAAGGTACCATTACTGAAAGCATTAAAATGGACAATTTGTACACGTCATACTTCTATGAACTTGTGGGGGATTGTTGGAATATTTGTATATGTGGTATGAAAGTTCATTGCATATGACCTTGGAGCGTCATTGGGCTTGAACTGAATTTGGGCAAGGGGAAAATCACGTCGCAACTTCTGCACAGGAGGGCGACCGCGCTGAGGCCTAGGGCGGCCGCGCTGGTGTGCCCTCAACTCGCCATAAGTTTCTGTCGACTAGCGCGATCGCGCATGCTCCAAGGGCGGCCGCGCTCGAGACGGGCTTGGTGACTTCCTGGGCCGAATTGCAGTGACAAAACCCTAAAATTACCATATGTATATATATTCTCTTCCTCCAGCCGCATGGAACATGAGAGATTGAAGAGATAACTCAATTCTCTTGTTTTCTTTCATTGTTAAATCACTCCCGTTCATAGAGATTCGTTCGTGAGATTCAAGGCGACTGAGATAGGACCGCCGGTGATTATCTACCTGTGTGCTAATTTGTGGTACGTAATCCGTGATCGTTTTATCCTCGGAGGAATTTGCCTGTACCTGAGTTGCACCAATTGGGGGTAATATTTTCTCTTAGGACAGTCTTTCTAAGGCGACTCGATCAAATCACGATAAGTTTTCTAATCGTTCGTTTTTATTGTTTCTGTCTGTTTTCCTGATCCTGTTCCTTGCTTTCGGTTTTGCTATTGGCTTATTGGTACGTTCTTGACTTGATCAATAAATCCCCTACTGTTGATTAAATTGTTTGTTTAATCTGTGGTGCTATAAATTTATTTTCAACACCTTAAGCTTGACAAATTCAAGTATATTGGAGAACTCCCTTATGAAGACTATTAAAAATGAAAAAATCAAATAAAAAATAAAATGAAATAATAAAAATAAAATTAAAATAAAGGCATATCAGCACTTATAGCTACAGTCTAGCTCACATGCACACATTTACCTCAAAGGTAGATTCTTTGTTTGCACTAACTTGGGCTTCTGCATAAGGTAGCACAGACTGCATAGTTTACCAAAGACCAGACTATCTATAAGAACGAGGAAGAGTATATTTGTCCCTACCTCCCCAAAAAGAGGCAAAATAAAATTGAAGAAAATGAAACCATTTTTTATTTTGAAATTAAAAGCTGCAATTTAAGTGTGAATCAGAGGGCAATAAAGTGATATATTTAGTACTAATCGATTTCGTTTGATCTAAATTTCTACTTACATAGCCAATATACAGTAAGCAATGTCGTGCTCGCAATGAACTCCCCGCATTTAGTTTGAAAGATGACTCCAAAGTTGAAAGAAAATTTATTGATCTTACTAGCCTAGAGACCACCACATTAATTAGTAAGCTGAATGCAGGGTGGTCCTGGACTGGAATAATAGGCAACCTCCATTTGCATGAGATGTTATTGTGGGTGTGGGTGTGGGCATGAGTGCGACTATTTTACACTATAGCTAGTGTAAATCTTACTTTTTTGGTGTAAAAATCTAACACTTTTTTGGTGTAAAATCTTACACTTTTGGAGGATCTAACGCTTAACACTCGGATCCGTACCCCAAGTGTTCGAGCATCATAGACTTGAGCAAAAAAAATCTCAAACATGCACGCCCTTCATTCCATAATTAATACCACACTTTCTTTTATGACATGTCCCAAAATAATTAATGTGTTTCTAAATTAGAAAATAATATTAGTGCAATATTATCATTATACATGCAATATATAAACAAGTAAAACACGTTCTACATACAATACAACTTTAAACAAAGTCACTTATTTATGGGAAGAAGGAACTAACATATAGTCTCATGTCAACAAGCTTGGTAAGTGTAGTTTGCTGGTGATTTGGACTTTGTAATTTCAATAATACAGCATTAAATTTGGGACTTTTTGAATTTGAAAGGAAAAAAAAAAAAAGAAAAGAGGACTTATTGGTAATTTGCCCTTAGAAACTGAAGAATCTTGAACAAAATCAGAAAGCATCTTTGCAACTGTTTTCTCCTTACACCCCTTTGGGCAAGCTTTGTAATAACAAACAGAGACATAGTTTCCTTGTATTTCACTTTTCCAACATTGAATCTAACACTCAAAAAGGCTTTTATTCCAAACCAAATCTTTGGACCACTGTGTTGGGTTTGTTTTAAAACATAAAGAAAATGAAAAATTTCATTATTCATGGTATAAATGCTAACACATGGTTTCACAATCCTTTGGTCTGCCAAAAGCTCAAGTAAGTTACTTATTTTTGGACCCATATAGACATAGACATAGTAGTGCTTTTGTTTATAAAGTTACTGCATATTGTTAAAAGCCTGTAAATAAGTACTACCCATAGTTCCATCCCATACTTAAATGTAGTTCCAAATTATATATACACCCCAAAAATTTGTATTTATTTTTCATTTCAAAATATCTTTAAAATTATTTACATTTTATTTTTACTGGCAAAAGTGTATAAATATTCTTACTATTCACTTTCTAAACTTTCAGTTTAACAAGTATATAATGAATATGAAATAAATTTGGTAAAAAAATCATTCAAAAACAAATTTCTTAAAATATTAAATAATTTATTTTAAAAAAATCTTAACAATATATTTTTGACAAGGAGTACAATACTAATATATACTCCCTCCGCCCCAGTTTAAGCTTCACCAATTACCCAAAAGGGCGTCCCGTTACAGTTACAAGCTTTACATTTTCTAAAATGGAAAAGGTTTATTAATACTTTTCTCTCTCACAAATTTAAATTATGAGTCTCACTTGTCATATTCACTCACTTCTTCCCTCTCACAACCCTTCTTTCACTTCCATTATTTTTGAATATATAGGAGTATATTGTTTTCTTAATTTGCGTGCTTCACCAAAATGATGAAGCTTAATCCGGGACGGAGGGAGTATATATTTTTTTAAATGGCGGTTTTTATTAATTGATAACTTAATCAATTATAATAGTGACCCTTGAAAAGTGAAATATATCATTAGTAGCGATCAAACCCCTATCTTTTTATATAAAAAGACTATTACATGCCCGTGTTCAAGGACACAGATTTTTTTTTTAATTTTTTTTTATTAAAAAAAAATTTTTTTTTAAGGGCAAAATGGGAAAGGGACAAATGTATGAGGGTAAAATGGAAAATTCGCCGCGTAAAACTGTTCAAACAACTATAGCAAGTACAATCCCTCATTTATACTATAGATACTACCTATGTTTCAAACCAAGAGCCATATCTTTTTTGTCGTTAACAAGAAGGTATTTGAACAATAATTTTAAATTAATTTAATTATCTTAATAAAAATTTTAAACTTGTTATTGATACACCATTATATGTATTATCAATAACAATTTTTAGATATTTATTATAATAATTAAATTAACTTAAAATTATCAATCGAAATACTTTCGTATTAATAACAAAAAGATAGAACTCTCGGTGTGAAACGGAGAGTATATCCTGTACCACTTGAGAACTGAGATAGAACTCTTTGCAAGAGTACTGTACTAGTAGTAGTATAACAAATACTCATGTCCTTGCCTAGGGCACAATTCTTTAATTTTGCTTTATGTATAAGCATTTATTTTATTCATCTTATTCTGGCCTATGGCTTTTACTTTATGTTAAAGATAGGGTTTTATACCCTGTTGCATATAATTGTGCCTTAATTATAACCCAGAAATAGTTACACAGTCAAACATCCTCAAATGGCAAAAAAAAAAAAAAAGACATGACTATTCATTGGGTTAAATAACACAACTTTTACTATGTTTGAATTTTCTATCCAATTCGTATTTAATAAGCATGGTGCATTGCAGCATGAGTTACACTAAGTCATAGTGCCATAAGGTCAAATATCCGAGGACTTACCAAAGGTCTCCTGGCCTGATGGTATTGTAGTGGCTTTCCTTCGGGGAGGTCACGAGTTCGATTCCCCTTGGGGGAATCTTGTGGTTTAATTCTTTCCTAGGGTTTCAGGAGCCTTGGAGTCCCCCGGGGCACATCCGTGCAGTTAAGGAAGCAGCATTGCTGGGCTTGTACCCTCAGTGTGGGGAGTTCGAATCTTGGTAGGAGCATTGGAGCGGCAAATGGTGTTGTAAGAGTGATGTAAGTGCCACTTTGGCGGGAGGCATTTGGAGCGGCCATTTGGTGATGCGGTTAAGGAAGCGGCATTCTTTGGGCTTGTACCCTCGGTGTGGGAGTTCGAATCTTGGTAGGAGCATTTGAGAGACCAAATGGTGTTGTAAGAGTGATGTAAGTGCCACTTTGGCGGGAAGCATTTGGAGCGGCCATTTGGTGATGTAATAGTGATGCAATTGCCTTGTAGGAGGGCTCCCTTGGGGCTCTGGAGTATAAGGGGTGCTGCCACCCTGGCTGCATAGGGCACATCCCGCGATTACCTCCGTCGATACCGAGGGCCGGTGCAGTGGTCCGGATTAGTCCGGCGAAGCCGGGAACCTGGATATCAAAAAAAAAAAAAAAAAAAAAAAAAAAAAAAATATCCGAGGACTTTATGTATTGGTATGGTTAACACTAGTGTTGCATTGTTGTTTTCTTTTGTGTTGTCACATCATTGGTGTTGTTATTGGTATTGTCTTATGTGTTGTCATCGTGCTGATAGTTTAAAATATGAATAATTACTACATACTCCCTCCGTCCCGCTAATATTAGCACACTTTCCTTTTTGGGCGTCCCGCTAATATCCGCACACTCCCAAAAAGGAAACTTTATATTAATAAAATATTCACCCAACCCCACTCATTCTCTCTCCTACATTATTTTAATACTCACAACACCATTATAATTTATTACACCCTCCACTCATTCTCTCTCCACTCATTCTTTTACACTCACAACATTTTATTAAAATATCATATTCCTTAATTCCCGCGCAAACAGTGTTTGTGCTAATACTAATGGGACGGAGGGAGTATTATTTATAAATTATAAAGTAATTGTTTATTGATTTCATATCTATTTTTCACAAAATCTGGGGAGAAACGCGTTTCTCCGTCGCTTCTGGAGAAACGGGGCTTGTTTTGTCGCGCGACATACTTAGCCACCACAACTGGATATCCTTTCCAAAGCTTCTGGATATCCAGAAGCTAGCTTCTGGATATCCAGAAGCTTTGGAAAGGATATCCAGAAGCTTTGGAAAGGATATCCAGAAACCAAATATTTTTTCTGGCTATCCTTTCCAAAGCTTCTGGATATCCATATTCAATGTTCTGGATATCCAGAAGCTTTGGAAAGGATATCCAGAAAAAATATTTGGTTTCTGGATATCCTTTCCAAAGCTTCTGGATATCCTTTCCAAAGCTTCTGGATATCCAGAAGCTGATGAAAGTATATCCAGAAACTGGCTTATTATGTCGCGCGACAAAACAAGCCCCGTTTCTCCAGAAACACGGAGAAACGCGTTTCTCCCCAGACCGACTCTCTATTTTTAGTGTATTATAAGTGTGTTTGAACAGGTCATAGCTATTGTACAAAACGTAACAAATGAGTAAGAAAATTAAAGTTACATATAAATTCTTATTTATGTGTAAAAGTGGAGATCAAGTAAAGTTGCTTAGAGAGTTATTTACATTGAAGGACTGGAGAGATAACGTGTACAAGGCTGAAAAAGCACGGGTGTACAAGCAATAAAGAAAGGGAATACCAAGTCTCCCTACAATCAAGGAAGTTGGAGCCAAAAATGGAAAGGTGGTTTCACTTCTCTCACATGGCCGAAATCTGGCGAGATTGAGTAGGCTACAAGTTCAACAAGCCTATATAAGTGCAAGTATATTACAACTTCAATTCACCCGATCCAAAGTTGAGATTTGCACAAGTTAGAACACAGTCTCGTAGTGTTGTCCCATGTGTTGGCTAATAGAATATAAAGGATGATAGACGAAGTCAATTCATACATGGAGAGAGAGAGAGGGAGAGAGAATTGATATGAATGACTCAAGTTTTATTATAACTATTGTATGAATATATATATACAACTTAGAAACCACTAATTAAGGAAATATATAATTACAAAAGGAGAAGGAATACTGAATTATAATAATAAGGAAACTATTACAATAAGGAAACATAATATATGATTGTGATTTGGTATATCTCTATCATGCCCCCGCAAGATGCACGGCCGATAGGAGAGTCCAATCTTGGACATAATTCTATGAAGGTGAGCTTGGTGAAGTAGCGTTGCGAAGATATCATCGAGTTGATCTTTGTTGTTTATTTTACGTCGTATTGAAAAAAACTATAAGGAAAAGAGGTAATAAGGGGTAAGAGTAAAATATTGTGCAAGTACTATTTTACATCGCGATGACGATAATTTTACGTCGTAATGACGAAGAAGGGGTATTATTTCACGTCGCAATGACGAGGAAGGGTTATTATTTTACGTCGCAATGACGGTAATTTTACGTCACAATGACGAGGAATTTTGCGTCTCATCGAATACGTCTCAATGACGATTTTACGTCTCAGCACGAATTGGGTTTTAGTTTTATTTTACGTCACAACGACGAATTGAGTTTGAGGTTTATTGTACATCTCAACGACGAATTGGTTTAGGATTTTATTTTACGTCTCAACGACGAATTGGATTTAGTTTTCAAAGGGAGATTGAGCGAAGAGCTCGAGTGTGGTGTTAGGGTGGGGCGGCCATTGAGGAAAGCAATTTAGAGTTACGATTTAGGAGGTGTTGAAGAATGGATATTTGTGTGGATTTTTGTATATGTCTGAAGATGAGACTAAGTGAAAAATTTAAGAAAAGAGAAAATTTAGGAAGGTGAGAAATAATACTCAACGTGACATTGAGATAAGTGAAAAAGAAGAAGAAGAAGAATAAAGGCCTAGGGGTTTAGTTGTTCGACTATGGGAGAAGAAGTGTCGAAAGTTTAATTAAAAAAACGGAGAGGGAGGGGAGAAAGGATTGGTAGAGTGGCGGAAGCGAATGGTGGTGGGTTTGGCGAAGAAGTCCCATTATGGATCTATGCTCTGATACCATATATAATAAAGGATGATAGACGAAGTCAATTCATACTTGGAGAGAGAGAGAATTGATATGAATGACTCAAGTTTTATTATAACCATTGTATGAATATATATACAAATTAGAAACCACTAATTAAGGAAATTTATAATTACAAAAGGAGAAGGAATACTATTACAATAAGAAATTATAATAATAAGGAAACTATTACAATAAGGAAACATAATATATGATTGTGATTTGATATATCTTTATCATTGGCAACACTCTATCCAACACCAGTGACTTAAAGTGTTTAGCTCTCATTCTTCAAGAGTTTTTGTTTGTGGGATAGAGTGTTCATATATAGAGTTTGTTATAAAGTAGTCGTTCTATTGTGATATTGATTGAAAATCATTAGAAAATTTTTCGGCCTGTTAACTAAAGCATATTTATAAGAAAGGTCTTCGTATTCGGGCACCCTCAAGTTATATTTATATAACGTAAGAAAAATCTACTCTCTTGTGTGTTTTAAATTTTCGCTGCAAAAACTTTTTCAAAACTAATTATTTTTAGTTTGTTGGATTCGTGTAAAACAGTGTTGTTTTAAATGCTGCCAATACTTGGGACAACACTCCTGAGTTTTTCTCACTTATTTAATCCATTCATATTTTCTATATATATATATATATATATATATATATATATATATATATATATATATACATACATACATAATGGTACATAAAATGGTAAGTAAGTGAGCTATCACTACGAGCCGGGTAGTAACACAAGAGTGGAAGAGCTCTCCCAACAAAGTTTTAACATTATTCCATTCCCAAGCTCGAACTCGAAACCCTCTCCACCTCCTCACCACCATTGCTTCCGCCACCAACCATCAAAACTGCACCATACTCCATCTCCAAATTAACATCACCCTCGACAAACCCTTATAGCCGAAACCCTCTCCCCCTTCCACCACCAACCTACGGTAAACCCTAAGTCGCCCACCCAAACACCACCCTTCGCTAACCCCCTTATTGAAACCACCCTAACTCCATCACCCACTTACGTCTCCTCCTTCCAAAATACAACCCTCGATAAAAACCCTAAATAGCCGAAACCTAAAACCCACCACAAAAACCACCCTCTTTCGCCTCTAACCCCTCCCATACCATCGTCGGCAAAACCCATGGCCGAAACCAACTCGTCTCCAACTTCCTTCTCCACCCTTCTAAATCACACCCCCCTCAGCAACCCATAATGGTTGAAGCTCTAAATATGTCCACCTTGGCATATCCTAGCTATTGCGATCTCTAATGTGATCACGCCATTTACCACACCAACCCACGACCAACCCTTCTTAGTTGTTACCCCACCCTACTTGCGGCACAACTATACAACCGCCCCACCCTCAAATACCATCATCGACACAAACCTTAAAATTGTCGAAACCCCTCTACACTAATGACAGCGCCATCTATACCACCACTCTTCCCTCTTAAACAACCTTCGCCACCTAAACCCCAACAAACGCCATCCTCAGCACACTCAATAGTTGAAACCCTATTGTACGCCACCACCCTCTCAAAACCCGACGGCATCCAACACCACCGTTATATCACCACCTCAGTTAGGAGGAACCAACTACAAAAATCCTCACTAATCCAATCTCAACTCCACTCATCAACAACCTGAGCTGATACAACTCTGGTGACATCACACCGGCCCTCATACAAACCAACTCAGCCAGCCAACCAGCTGATGCAACCTCTGATGCGATAACACCAACAACCATATCATATCAGAAACCACATACACGTTCAGAAACACATCTATCTCTACCCGCTCCATCAAACCTGGTTCATCTCATCACTCTGCAAGATTTGACTTATACAAGGATCGTCTATCTTGCGGGGGCATATTAGGAATGTTGAAATATTAGGGTGAATGGTAAAGTCACCAAGAGTCTAAAATACAAAAGCCACGGTAGTTCAACTTCCAGGAACTGCTCGGCCGAGAAAGGCATAAGCCTCGGTCGAGCATACTTGTCCAGGAACATGCCTTTCTGTCAAACCTCAGCTCGGACGAGTCACTAAAGTGCTTGGCCGAGCAACCAGCCTGTGCATGGGCATGCCACTAAAAGTGATCGGCCGTGCAAGTCCTTGCTCGGGCGAGTTGTTAGTGTTATTCCCTACGCCTATAGTTGATAGACTTATTTGTTGACATTATTTATTATTATATGAGAAGTTTATCATTTGATTATTATATGTTTTGCATATTTGTCTGTAATAATCTCCGTCCCTAATTATTAAGAGAATAATTAGTATAAATGTTAATGGATAATCATATGATGATTATATGCATAGAGATGCACATTAAATTTATGGGTACTTGTTAGAGAACAAGTGACTGGACTTGACCCACATGAGATTTATGTCATGGTCAAATGTCATAATTAAATCTCATAAGGTCACTTCATTTAGTCCCTAGACCTGAGATTATCATGACCTTACATATGATGAAAGTCATGTTTGATTTTAGTCAAACGATATCTTAACACGATATCTATAAAGGCTAATTTTGGCATGATCGGATTCATGATGGGAAGGATGATAAGTCAAGATGGAATTTGTCCCTCGAATGAGAGATGTTTTGATTGGGCCCCTTGATGAGTGATAATGATGAAAGTGTATGGCCATACCCCAATGTGATTGGAATTATCATTATACTCAGAATCGAGAAAGCGTTGAACAAAGACAAGTTGACGAGGACCATGACTTATGTTCAATATAACATCGTGAGACAAAGGGAGAAATGGAAGTGTACCATTGGAAACGTGAACTCTTACGTTACATTATTTGGGTAGACTTAATGGCTTGCTAGAGTCCGCTTATGTCTTATGAGAGTCGATATGATCGAGCTCATTGCTAACACATAATGTAATCCTATTGGGTCACACACAACTAGAATGAATTGAATAAACCAGATGAAGAATGATTGAGAGAAACCTGATGTGACTTGATGTATCGCGCGATAGAACTAGTCCATGGGACTCGTCTGGTCGTGCGACACTCTAAGACCATAGAGGTATTTTCGGACTGGTTTTCTAATTTGATTAGGAAACAAATATTGATGCTAAAGTAGTATAAATATAATAGTCAGTCAGCCCTAAAAAGCTAGCCGAAATTTTGAAAAGAAATTCACAACATATACTCTCAATATTCTTCATAGGTTTAAGAGATCCGGCAATCTTCAATAAGCTTTTCTTGATTCATTCAAAGGTGTGGATACCGAAAGAGGGTCTTCGCTCATTCATCGATCAAGGCCTAGAGTTCAAGCAATTTGAAGAACGAAGTTTGTGATTCGAAATCACATAATCAAATCGTTCGATAGCTCAAGAACGGAAAGCGTTCAAGGTTGGTTATTTCTATCTCATAGATTTCAATTTAATTGTATAGAACGGATCCTAGGCTCTTGGGTTTTGTGTTAATTAGATGCTTAATTCCGCTGCGCATGGACCCATAAAATCCAACAGTGGTATCAAAGCCCCGTTCGTATCATTAACTTTGAATTAACTTGCTAGAAAAGTAATATAAATCGTTTATATGTTCTTTTGCATGTTTTGTATGCGATAGATTGATTGTTTTTAAACAATATGCCTAAATCGTGTTCTATTGATATTGAATTAAATTTGTTAAAAGTCGTTTGCATGATTTAATTGCTCTGTGATTTAGAATCGATTGAATTCTGCAAATCTGCATCTGGCTTCATGGTGTCACGCGACATAGTAGGTTTATGTCACGCGACAGATCATGGTTGATGGCCTCTCTAGGTCGTGCGAGAGATCAGGACTCTGTGAGTCTCTGTCACGTGACACTTCTTGCCCAATCTGGGCAGAATCAGTTTGTTGAACAATCCTGTTAATCTGTGAATGTGTTTACAATCTGATATGTTTATGTATTAATCTGGATGCTATAAATTTATAGAAATCAAGTTTATAGGGCTATGCTAGATTAATTCATTAATTATGCATGCTTAGTTAATTAAAATATGATTTTATTAATTGTTGCGATGCATGAATTATGTGTTCTTATGTATTAAGAATTTTAGATGTTTAATTGAAACATTGTATTATGATATCCTAAATGTTTAGATTGAAACATTAAGATTTTGGTTTATGATTGTTTATGGAAACAAGTCATATTAACGCAAAGTCTAAAAGAAAATTGATTGTTTATAAAAGGTATATTGATTATGTTGCAAAATCGGAGCTGATTTCTGATTGTGCATGTCTAGGAAAGTTCTGTCGAAGGAAAGATTTGGTACTTAAGTAGTCCTCGTGGCTCACCTATCTTCCTGGGAACTTAACTGGTGCACATTTATGACTATCTTTGCTGATATGCTTATAATCTACTTTAAAGAACCTTCATTTAACTTTTAAGTTCTTTATGCCAATTCATGATTAAAACACTTGAGACCATTTGGATAGTTTTGGGTGGGCTTGCCACAGCAAGGTACTTTGATTCTATTCGAATGCGAGCAAGATGAGGAAATGGTGGTTCCTATACGTTTAAAGTGAATGAACTTAATTGGGTTATCAAAATGGTTTTGGACCCAAGGCATAAGATGAGATTAAAGTATGCCTAGACATATGATGTCTTGAATAAATCTCATAAAAGATCTAAGAGTCATATATGTGATATGATTGATGTTTCTACCTAATTAATTTAGTTTTGAGCGATTTGCCTTAGCAAACTTGAAATTAAATTAAAGTTGGATCTTAGCCCATTAAATGTATATTATGCTTATTTGCATTGGAATGTGTATAATTTAGTGGGAGCTTTTTATGTAAATGCATTATACTTCTCATATGATATGTTTACTTATATGTGTTCATATTTTATGTATATCTTTTTGTAGAATAAATGACATCAAACAATAATCATCTGCCACTGCGATCTCTCCTTGAGAAGGAGAAGTTGGAAGAGAATGGTACAAACTATATGGATTGGATCCGTAGCGTGAGAATTGTTTTCAGGCAAGAGGAAAAACTGTACGTTCTCGAGGAACCTATTCCACCAGAACCTGCTGCCAATGCTACTAGGGCAGTGAGGGATCAATATCTGATGCACAAGCTTGACTCTACAGATGTTGGATGCCTCATGCTCTCCGCCATGTGCAAGAACCTTCAGAAGGATCTTGAGCACTTGGGGACAGTTGATCTAAACAATCGACAGATGGAAATTTTTCAAGTTCAAGCTAGGCAAGAAAGGTACAACACAGTTAAGGTCTTGACCTCATGCAAGATGAGTGAAGGACAAGTTGTTGGTCCCCATGCTCTTAAGTTGAAGGGCCACATTGAGCATCTTGAAAGGCTCGGTTTTCCAATTAGCCAAGAGTTAGCCACCGACATAATATTGAATTCATTGCCCAAAAGTTTTAGTGATTTTATAATGCACTATAACATGGGTGGAATGAATAAATACCTTTCCGAGTTAGTTCAAATGTTGAACACTGCGGAAACCAATATTGTCGAGAAGAAAACCGATCAAGTGCTGATGGTTAACAAGGGGAAGGGTTTCAAGGGTAAAGGAAAGGTAAAGGTTGCTAATCCTAAGGCAAGTGTTGCCAAACCCAAAGAGGCTGTCAAGCCTAAAGAGGCTAAGCCCAAGTCCCAAGAGGACACAGTCTGCTTCCATTGCAATGAGATTGGACATTGGAAGAGAAACTGCACAAAATACAAGGAAGCACTGAAGAAGAGCAAAGGAGTTGCTTCGACTTCAGGTATCTTTGTTATAGATATATTCCTATCTACTTTTAGTTCTTGGGTATTGGATATCGGATGTGGAACTCACATTTGTCTAAATGTTCAGGGTCTAAAGAACAGAAGGATGCTTAAGGAAGGTGAAGTGGACCTACGTGTGGGGAATGGAGCAAGAGTTGCTGCATTAGCCGTAGGAACTTATGAAGTTACTATACCTAGTGGACTAATACTTGTTTTGAACAATTGTTATTACGTTCCAGCTTTAAGTAGGAATATTATTTCGATTTCATGTTTGGATAATGAAGGATTTAATTTTCTTATATGTGATAAGAAGTTTTCCATTTACAAGAGTGATATGCATTATTGTACTGCTATTTCATTCAATGGCCTTTATATCCTTGATGTTGAAAATCGTGATAATGATGTCTATAACATTAACAAGAAATCTAAACCCAATGATGTAAACCACACTTACTTATGGCATTGTCGTCTTGGCCATATAAATGAGAAACGCATTTCTAAACTCCACAAAGATGGATTCTTAGACTCACATGATTATGAATCATATGAGACATACGAGTCTTGTTTACTTGGCAAGATGACCAAGGACCCATTGACCAAAACTGGTGAAAGGGCGGGCGACTTATTAGGACTCATACATACCAATGTATGTGGGACTATGAGTAGCGATGCTAGGGAAGGATTTCGATACTTCATAACATTCACTGATGATTATAGTAGATTTGGATATGTTTATCTAATGAAACATAAAAGTGAATCGTTTGAGATATTTCGAATATTTCAAAACGAGGTGCAAAACCAACTTGGCAAAACTATTAAAGTACTTCGATCCGATCGAGGTGATGAATATTTGAGCCAAGAATTTGACAGTCATCTTAAGAGTTGTGGAATCGTTTCAGAACTCTCTCCACCCGGAACACCACAATGGAATGGTGTGTCTGAGAGGAGGAATAGAACCTTGTTCGTTCTATGATGAGTCAAGTTGAGCTTCCTTTATCCTTTTGGGGACATGCACTAGAAACTGTTGCTTTCACTATAAACAGAGTTCCTACCAAATCGGTTCAAAAGACCCCATATGAGATGTGGCATGGAAGAAAACCTAGTTTGTCTTTCATGAAGATTTGGGGTTGCGATGCATATGTCAAGAAGTTAACTTCTGACAAGCTAGCACCTAAGTTTGATAAATGTGTTTTCGTGGGTTATCCTAAGGAAACTAAAGGATACTATTTCTACAAGCGAAACGAGAATAAAGTGTTTGTTGCTCGAAATGGTACTTTCTTAGAAAAGGAGTTTCTTCGCAAAGGAACCAGTGGGAGTAAAATAGATCTCGAAGAAATTCGAGAACCCGAAAACAACATTGAACCTATGGTAGAGACTGAACCAAGTTCTTAAATAGTTGTGGAACCGGTTCAAGATGCACAAGTTCTTCGTCGAAGTGGTAGGTCACGATCCGAACCCGAGAGATATGGATTTCTCGTTATGGAAAGTGATGAAGTGGAGTTAATCGAAAACAATAAACCTACTTTCTATCAAGAGGCGATGTCCGCTCCTGATTCGGAAAAATGGCAAGAGGCCATGAAGTCCGAATTACAATCCATGGCTGATAATCAAGTTTGGAACTTGATTGATCCACCCGAACGTGTAAAAACCATAGGGTGCAAATGGGTCTTCAAGAAGAAGACCGACATGGATGGGAAGGTGCACACCTATAAGGCTAGGCTTGTAGCTAAGGGATATAGGCAGATTCATGGCATCGACTATGATGAAACCTTTTCGCCTGTAGCTATGCTTAAGTCTATTAGAATTTTAATTGCCATAGCCACATATTATGACTATGAGATATGGAAAATGGATGTCAAGACAACTTTCCTTAATGGGAAGTTACTTGAGGATGTATACATGATACAACCTGAAGGTTTTGTCAGTCCAGAAAATTCTAACAAGGTGTGTAAGTTGCAGAAATCCATTTATGAATTGAAGCAAGCTTTTAGGAGTTGAAATCTACGTTTTGATGAAGCAATCAAGGAGTTTGGCTTTATCAAGAACGAAGATGAACCTTGTGTATACAAGAAAATTAGTGGGAGCGTAGCACTATTTTTAGTGTTGTATGTCGACGATATCTTACTCATTGGAAATGACATTCCTGCACTACAGACTGTCAATTCTTGGTTGGGAAATTGCTTTTCAATGAAAGATATGGGCGAAGCTGCATATATCCTTGGTATCAAGATCTATAGAGATAGATCCAAGTGGATGATTGGTTTAAGTCAAAGTGCTTACATTGACAAGGTTCTTAGAAGATTCCAAATGGAAAATTCTAAAAGAGGAAACTTGCCAATGTTGCATGGTATATCTCTTAGCAAGAATCAAAGTCCTAAGACTAATGATGAGCGAAAGAGAATGAATGGTATTCCGTATGCTTCGGCAATTGGGTCTATCATGTATGCTATGTTATGTACTAGACCCAACGTTTCGTATGCTCTAAGCATGACGAGTAGGTACCAATCGGATCCCGGCGAACCACATTGGATAGAAGTCAAGAATATCCTCAAGTACTTACGAAGAACTAAGAATGTATTCTTGATCTTTGGAGGAATGGAAGAAGATCTTGTAGTGAAAGGCTACAGAGATGCTAGCTTCCAAACCGACAAGGATGATTTCAGATCGCAGTCTGGATTTTTGTTTACGCTGAATGGAGGCACTGTGAGTTGGAAAAGTTCCAAGCAAAGTACCGTCGATGATTCTACAACCGAAGCTGAGTACATAGCGGCATCTGATGCAGCTACGGAAGCCGTTTGGATCAAAAAGTTCATAAGTGATTTGGAAGTCGTTCCAAGCATCAAAGATCCTATTGAACTTTACTGTGACAACAATGGTGCCATTGTACAAGCAAAGGAACCAAGGTCACACCAGAGATCCAAACACATACTTCGACGTTTCCACATTATCCGAGAGATATGTGAAAGGAAAGATGTAAAGATATGCAGAGTAGACACTGATGACAACGTGGCAGACCCATTAACTAAGGCTCTCCCGCAAGCTAAGCATGATGGTCATGTTTGGTTCATGGGTATTCAATACATGGGAGATTGGGCCTAGTGCAAGTGGGAGACTGTTAGTGTTATGCCCTAGGCCTATAGTTGATAGACTTATGTGTTGACATTATTTATTATTATATGAGAAGTTTATCATTTGATTATTATATGTTTTGCATATTTGTCTGTAATAATCTCCGTTCCTAATTATTAAGAGAATAATTAGTATAAATGTTAATGGATAATCATATGATGATTATATGCATAGAGATGCATATTAAATTTATGGGTACTTGTTAGAGAACAAGTGACTGGACTTGACCCGCATGAGATTTATG
The DNA here is from genome assembly GCA_022495995.1 of Adenophora triphylla var. japonica. Classification (NCBI taxonomy): domain Eukaryota; kingdom Viridiplantae; phylum Streptophyta; class Magnoliopsida; order Asterales; family Campanulaceae; genus Adenophora; species Adenophora triphylla. The sequence continues at coordinate 660,362 of JAFEMH010000321.1, forward strand.
TCATAGTCAAATGTCATAATTAAATCTCATAAGGTCACTTCATTTAGTCCCTAAACCTGAGATTATCATGACCTTACATATGATGAAAGTCATGTTTGATTTTAGTCAAACGATATCTTAACACGATATCTATAAAGGCTAATTTTGACATGATTGGATTCATGATGGGAAGGATGATAAGTCAAGATAGAATTTGTCCCTCGAATGAGAGATGTTTTGCTTGGGCCCCTCGATGAGTGATAATGATGAAAGTGTATGGCCATACCCCAATGTGATTGGAATTATCATTATACTCAGAATCGATAAAGCATTGAACAAAGACAAGTTGACGAGGATCATGACTTGTGTTCAATATAACATCGTGAGACAAAGGGAGAAATGAAAGTGTACCATTGGAAACGTGAACTCTTACGTTACATTATTTGGATAGACATAATGGCTTGCTAGAGTCCACTTATGTCTTATGAGAGTCGATATGATCAAACTCATTGCCAATATAATGTAATCCTATTGGGTCACACACAACTAGAATGAATTGAATAAACCAGATGAAGAATGATTGAGAGAAACCTGATGTGACTTGATGTATCGCGCGACAGAACTAGTCCATGGGACTCGTCTGGTCGTGCGACACTCTAAGACCATAGAGGTATTTTCGGACTGGTTTCCTAATTTGATTAGAAAATAAATATTGATGCTAAAGTAGTATAAATATAACAGTTTGTCTGCCCTAAAAAGCTAGCCGAAATTCTGAAAAGAAATTCACAACATATAATCTCAATATTCTTCATAGGTTTAAGAGATCTAGCAATCTTCAAGAAGCTTTTCTTGGTTCATTCAAAGGTGTGGATACCGAAAGAGGGTCTTCGCTCATTCATCGATCAAGGCCTAGAGTTCAAGCAATCTGAAGAACGAAGTTTGTGATTCAAAATCACATAATCAAATCGTTCGATATCTCAAGAACGGAAAGCGTTCAAGGTTGGTTATTTCTATCTCATAGGTTTCAATTTAATTGTATAGAACGGATCCTAGGCTCTTGGGTTTTGTGTTATGCTTAATTCCGCTGCGCATGGACCCATAAAACCCAACACGAGTCACCAAAGGTGATCGACGGAGTAGTTGCTATTTTGGTAAGTTGATGTCCGAACATGTGCTGGCTTTGAGGGTTTATGATTTTTGTGAACAGTCACAACTGATTCAACCTACTCTATATATATACCCTTCTTCCTTCATTCAGTCATCAAGTAAAACACAAGTAATCCAAGTTACAATCATTGTTCACAATCCAATTCTCTCTCTCTCATTCAAAAGTGTTTTGTTTCGTTCAAAGAGTTCAAGTATCATTTTGTTCTTCAAGTTAGAAGACTAAGAGCAAGTCTGATTTCGGTTCGCCCGTCAAGGTTAGTTAAAGTGCACACTAACTCTTGGTAAAAAACGTTGTATCTTCGGAGACATTCGCCATTGATCCGTTTACACAATTACGGAGGTAAAATATTGTCTTAAGGAGATTTGCTTTGGCATACCTCGCTTTATTCTCCTTCTTTTGATTTTCTGTATTGCAGATATCTAAAACATAAACAATAATCTTAAGACAATATTTTGGTATTTGTTTTATTTATATCTTCTCTACTTCATCTCCTTTCTTATTTGATTTTCTGTTTTCGTAACACAAAATGGCTAATGGAAATGAATTTGTTAGTAGTGAGACTATTGCAACTACTCCAAATGTAATAGCGAGCACTTCAAGTGCTAATCAGCTTATGATGCCACCGGCCTCGTAGTACGAGAAACCAGAAAAGTTCAATGGGACTGATTTCAAGCGTTAGCAACAGAAAATGTTGTTCTATCTCACAACGCTTGGATTAGTGAAATTCTTGCGTGAAGAATGTCCGGTAACGAAAGGTGTCGTAGACAAGGCTGCACAATTGGCTATTGATGCATGGAAACATGCTGACTATCTATGCCGGAACTACATATTGAATGGACTAGACAACACATTGTATAATGTGTATTACTCCATTCAAACTGCAAAAGGACTTTGGGAATCTCTCGACAAGAAATATAAAACCGAAGATGCTATAACAAAGAAATTCTTTGTTGCAAAGTTTTTGGATTTTAAAATGATTGATTCTAAAACTGTAATGAATCAGGTTGAAGAGATACAAGTTTTGTTGCATAACATTGAAGCTAAAGGCATGCAATTGAGCGAGTCTTTCCAAATTGGATGTAAGAAGTTTCCTCCTTCATGGAGAGATTTCAAAAACAATCTCAAGCACAAGTGCAAGGAGATGTCAATGGAAGACTTGCTTTTTTGTCTTCGTATTGAAGAGGACAATCGTGATGCAGAAAAGAGAGCCACTGCACGAAACATGGAAGCAAAGGCTAACATGGTGGAAGAATCCAGACCTAAGAACAATAAAAGGAAGCATGAAGACTCTTCTAAGAAGAAGAAGACAAGTAATGACAGCAACAAACGCTTCAAGTTCAAAGGGGACTGCTTCAATTGTGGAAAAAGCGGTCATCGGGCAAAGGATTGTCGAAGCAAGAAGAATAAGTCTCCCCAAGCAAACATGACAGAAATAGATACTCTCTCTTTGGATGTCTCCAAAGTATGTCTGTCTGCTGTTGTATGTGAAGCCGACTTGGTGTCAAATGTCAAGGATTAGTGGGTGGACACCGGAGTCACTCGTCACATATGTGCCGACAAAAGCTTGTTCGCAAAATACAAGAAGATGGAATGTGAATATTTTCTCTATATGGGAAATTCTGCAACTTCCAAGATTGAAGGCATTGGGAAGTTGATCTTGAAATTCACATCGGGAAAGGATCTTACTCTCAACGATGTGATGCATGTACCCGACATAAGAAAGAATTTGATTTCTGGTTCATTGCTTAGTAAGAAGGGTTTCAAAATTGTATTTGAATCTGATAAGTTTGTACTTACTAAAGGAGAAATGTATGTTGGGAAAGGATACTTGCTAGATGGCCTGTTTAAGGCAAACGCTGTTGTAGTGGACAAGAAGGCCACCTATTTGTACCCTCAAGTTATGAATAAAATTGACAATTCTATTTACTTGTGCGAGTCTTCTAATTTATGGCATGGTCGTTTAGGACATGTGAATCGTGCTTCTTTGAGAAAGCTTGTTGATTTAGGACTTATTTCAAAACTTGATTCAATGAAAGGTCACAAATGCGAAATTTGTGTTGAAGCAAAGTTTGCTAAGAAACCTTTTAAACCAAATGAAAGAACTAGCCAACTGTTGGGATTAATCCATAGCGATTTATGTGATTTAAAGTTTGTCCCAACTCGAGGCGGTAAGAAATACTTTATTACTTTCATTGACGATCGAAGTAGATATTGTTATGTCTATTTGTTAAGTAGTAAAGATGAAGCAATGGATGCTTTCATCAATTACAAAAATGAAGTTGAAAATCAACTTGAAAAGTCAATTAAAGTATTAAGGTCCGATAGGGGTGGTGAATATGAATCAAGGGAATCTAGTGACCTATGTTCCAAATTCAGAATCATTCATCAAACAACCGCACCCTATACTCCGCAGCAAAATGATATTGCTGAGATGAAAAATAAAACTTTAAAAGACATGGTTAATTGTATGCTTGTAAGTTCAGGTTTACCATAAAACTTGTGGGGGGGAAGCAGTGTTATCTGCTAACTTTGTGTTGAATAGGATTCCACACAAGAAAACTGGTTTCATACCATACGAATTATGGAAAGGAAGAAAGCCTTCCTATAAATTCCTCAAAGTGTGGGGGTGCCTCGCAAAGGTTGCCGTTCCACCTCCTTAACAGTCAAAGTTAGGACCTAAGACCGTTGACTGTGTATTTATTGGATATGCAATGAATAGCAGTGCGTACAGATTCTTGATACATAAATCTGAAGTAAATGACATTCATGTCAATACAATAATTGAATCTCGTGACGCTGAATTTTTCGAGGACGCGTTTCCTATGAAAAAGAATATTTGTGAAAATACTCCTAAGAGACCACGTGAAAGCCCTTCAAAAAATTATGAAGATGCTGAACCAAGAAGAAGCAAGAAAGCTAAAATTGCTAAAACTTTTGGTCCAGATTTTATCTCTAATTTTATGATTGAAGATGAGCTTCAATCATTTAAGGAAGCCATGAACAGCTCAGAATCCACATTCTGGAAAGAAGTTATAAATAGTGCGATTGAATCCATTCTAAGTAACAACACTTGGCAAGTGGTTGATCTTCCAAAAGGTTCTAAACTAATAGAATGCAAATGGATTTTCAAAAAGAAATTAAGATCGGATGGTTTCGTGGATAAATATAAGGCTCGTCTTGTTTCAAAAGGTTATCGTCAAATGGAAGGATTTGACTTCTTTGACACATACTCTCCTGTTACAAGAATTACTTCAATTCTAATCTTAATAGCCATTGCAGCATTGTATAATCTGCAAATACATCAAATGGATGTAAAACTGCATTTTTAAATGGTGATTTGAATGAAGAAATTTACATGGAATAGCCCGAAGGCTTCAAAGTAAAAGGACAAGAGCATAAGGTATGTAAACTTGTTAAGTCTTTTTATGGTTTGAAGCAAGCTCTTAAACAATGGCATGCAAAATTTGACAATGTCATGATTAGGAATTATTTTATCACAAATGAATATGATAAGTGTGTATACTTAAAGAAATTTGGTAACACATATGTATTTGTTTGTTTATATGTAGATGACATGCTCATATTTGGTCATGACATTGAAGTTATAAATAAAACAAAGAAAATGTTTACCAATAACTTTGATATGAAAAATATGGGTGAAGCAGATGTAATCTTGGGAATGAAAGTCTCTAGAACCTCCAATGGAATTAGTTTATCTCAAACACATTATGTTGATAAAATGATTGAGAGATTTAATTCTCATGGAATTAAAGAGACTAATAATCTATTTTTGCCTCATATAGTTCTTCACAAGCATACTGAGAATGCGAAACAACAATTAGAGTATTCTCAAATCATTGGAAGCCTAATATACTTAATGCAGTGTACAAGGCCGGATATAGCTTATGATGTAAGTAAGAGAAGTCGTTTTACTAGCAATCCTAATAATGAGCATTGGAATGCACTATTAAGAGTTTTAGGATATATAAAACGAACTATAGAGTATTCATTGCACTATAGCAATTATCCTCCAGTAATTGAAGGATATAGTGATGCAAATTGAATATCTAATACAGATGAATTCAAGTCTACTAATGGCTATGTATTTACTCTCGGTGGAGGTGCCATGTCATGGAAATCTTCCAAGAAAACATGTATAGCTCGATGAACGATGGAATCTGAGTTTATTGCTTTAGATAAAGCTGGTGAAGAAGCCAAATGGCTTAGACACTTTTTAGAAGATATTCCTCTCTGGCCAAAATCCGTGCCTGCTATATGTATACATTTTGATAATCAAGCAACTATAGCAAGGGCGGAGAATATTATTTACAACGGCAAATCTCGACACATACGTCGTAGACATAACACCGTTAGACAGTTACTCTCCAATGGAACGATTTCGATTGATTTCGTGCGATCAAAGGATAACCTAGCGGATCCATTTACTAAAGGTTTATCCAAAGAGAGAATAAACTGTGCATCGAAGGAAATGGGGCTAACGCCTAAACAAATCTAAATCAACTTGATGGAAACCTAATCTGGCGATTAGATATCCCACGGACTAGGTTCAATAGGAAAAACTAGTCATGATTGATTTGAGAGAAGCACTTGGAAGTTTATCTTCATCCCATTTCTATAATGCAAAAGTGTTGCCTATAAATTGGTAGAGGTTAAGCTATTGTTTTTAATGATGACTATATCTTATAAACTAGTACAAGCGGGGTAATGTAGGACACCCTTTATAGCACATCACCTATGTAAGTGTGAACATGGCCGATTTGTTGAGAATTTTTCTTAGGTAAATTCTCTAAAGCACTCGCAGAACCAAGAAAGTTCAGGGCCGAAAAAATAAACACAATAGAGAACCAAAATCTGATATGAGAACTAATATGTGTTTGGTCTATTGTTTAAGCTTACAATAACGTCTGACAGTTCAATACGTTACGTACACTGATCAGCCAAGTAAGCTCGATAGATTCTTACTAAAGAAGGTTCAAAGCGAAAGCCACCTATCTTGATGCATTAATTTCTCAGCTATGCTCTTATTCTTTTTTCTTTACCGTGTCGACTTCTTCCATTCATGTGGGGGATTGTTGGAATATTAGGGTGAATGGTAAAGTCACCAAGAGTCTAAAATCCAAAACCCACGGCTGTTCAACTTCCGGGAACTGCTCGGCCGAGCAAGGCATAAGCCTCGGCCAAGCATACTTGTCCAGTACATGCCTTTCAGTCAAACCAGCCTGTGCACGGGCGTGTCACTAAAAGTGATCGGCCGTGCAGGTCCTTGCTCGGGCGAGTCACCAAAGGTGCTCGGCCGAGCAGTTGCTGTTTTGGTCAGTTGATGTCCGAATAGGTGCTGGCTTAGAGGGTTTGTGATTTTTGTGAACAGTCACAACTGACTCAACCTACTCTATATATAGACCCTTCTTCCTTCATTCAGTCATCAAGTTAAACACAAGTAATCCAAGTTACAATCATTGTTCACAATCCAATTCTCTCTCTCATTCAAAAGTGTTTTGTTTCGTTCAAAGAGTTCAAGTATCATTTCGTTCTTCAAGTTAGAAGACTAAGAGCAAGTCTGTTTTCGGTTCGCCCGTCAAGGTTAGTTAAAGTGCACACTAACTCTTGGTAAAAAGCGTTGTATCTAGGGAGACATTCGCCATTGATCCGTTTGCACAATTACGGAGGGGAAATATTGTCTTAAGGAGATTTGCTTCGGCATACCTCACTTTATTCTCCTTCTTTTGATTTTCCGTATTGAAGATATCTAAAACATAAACAACAAGGAATATTATATTATCAAATATATATTGTGTTTATCTTGTTACCAATCTTAGAGATTGTGTATATCAATTAGAGATTAAAATCTTGTAAACCTAACAAGATTAGTCTTGAACATTCTCATTGTAATCATATAAATATTTGCCTCTTGTATCATAATAAATTTAGTTATTATTATTAATCCTTTTTCTTTCATGAATAAATTGATTTCGTCTAACCATTCTTCACTCTCCAATACAATAGATAAAACGATGGAATATGAAACAAGATGTCGAGCCGGCCAAAGGTGATGGTATATATGAGTTTGAATTATTATAGTGGTATTCTTGAAGCTTCTAAATTTGAACATAATTTAGTTAATAATTGGACATTTGTAGGAATATGTCTACATGACTATCATTTTGAGCTACCATTGCAACTCAGCAATGGACTACAAGGACCAACTAGTTTTTGGCATAGCCATCACAAGAAAATGTGGATTGGTTTTTCTTTTTCTTTCTCCTTTGATAAGGATAGATATTTGATGAATTTAGTAGAAATCTCAATAAAGGAAATAAAAATAGACAATCCATTTCCAAAGCAAAATAGGTACATTCCTATTTTTATTTTATTTTTATTTTTTTGAGCAAGGTTCATTCCTAGTGGCATAGCCATAACTCAGTTGATTCTTCTAGCTATAATGGATTCAATTCAACTAATTACTAATAGTTTAACTAATCTGTCAGGAATATTCCAGAGAAACAAAATAAAATTATGAATACAAAAATCAGTCTCTAAATTGCTGAGATTCATCCATACTTGTAAGTTGTTGATTACAATTTCATATCATCAGTTACAATAATTTCAAAATTTCCATAATTTCAACCCCAAAATCAGTCTCAATTTTTACAAAACCTCACCTTTCCATATTTTCTTTCACACTTCAAAGTAAAATTAAAATTAAACTCAAAATCCAGCAAATTGAAGCAGAAATCAAGCCAAAATCATATCAATAACAACATTTTTTTTTTTTTTTTATCTCTTTGGCTGAAATCCTAACTCTTTCCTTCCATTCTTCTCATTAGCCAAATCTGCATTAATTTCATAAAAAATTCAAACTTTAAAATGATTAATTGAAAAATAAAAATACCCAGAAAGATAAATGGAACTAAGCAATCAAAACACAAGAAAAAAAAATATAAACTTGATCAAGAACACACAGTACCTACCTTGAGGGGTACAAACAGGGGGATCTTCAAAGAGAGAAAGAGACAATTGTTTAAAAGCCAAACCAATGTCAAACAAAATCAACCCAGAAGAAGGATCATAGACAATTATGTCCTTGACTGGTAACCAAAGAAATAGCTCTTCTTGTGACAAACCCTCCACTCCAATTAAACCTCCATAGCTCAAATTAGCTCTAACAACACTATCAAAGAACACCCTTGTCTCGAATTTGGCCACACAGGGTGCCTCCAAGTAGACTTCGAGCAGGTCATTTTCGTCAAGATTGTATGATTTCACATTCTTTGGAAACAGACCTGCCGGTAATCCCCTGCTCTTGAGAAGATCGTGAACTGAATCGCCGCCGTCGGCGGTGGTGGTTGAAGGGAGGAGGAAGGTGATACATACTAGAAGTATATGTATGTGTGTTGATGCCATTTGGTGTGATTTGAGGTTTTGGTTGAATGATTTTGGTGAGAGAGAGAGAGAGAAAAGGGGAGTAAGAAGGGAAAGGATTTTAACAGGGTTTATGGCGTGTGAGCCTGTGGTGGTGGAGCCCGAAATTTGCTAAATTCCATGGATACCCTTCTCGGATATTATTCAGCATTTTCTTGTTTTATACTAGTATTTATTGATTTGTAAAATCATTTTTTGGTTTTTAGAAGCATTGTCCAGTTCAATAATGCATTTGGTTTTTAACATATTTCTTAAAAATGTCAAAAATGTCAGTTTCAATGTTACAAACTATCAATATGTATCAATATACTGTATATGTTACAAAATGCCTTTCCTTTTACAAAATAAAAAATAAAAATAGCTTTTCTATAAGGTTTTTAAAATGATATTCTAAACATTGACATGGATACTCTTTTAATCACTCATATTGAAACTGTTAAACACATAGTATGAAAGAAGAAAGAATGCCTCATAAGTTTAAAAAAAATAAAAAATAACAATGCCTAATAAATTTCTTTCCGTAATGTATTATTCTGTAATAATACTGCATACAAGATAATTCATAATACTGTACACTCATATAATATATCATTGATGATGACAGGTGGCTTCGACGACCGGTGAGCGGATTCCGGTAGGCGGCGGGCGACGGGAGCCGATGGCGGCGATGGGCGGCAGATGCGGCCGACAGAGGTGGTGGCAGGATGCAGTATTAGGGATGTTGTATCATAATTTTTAAATACTATATATAGAATGCAAAATATGATATAATAATGAATAAAAACTTATGAATCATTTAGATTAATGAAGAATTTGAGGGAAATTGATTTTTTTTCAAAAGGAACTTATGGTAAAATTCTCAACACATAAACTAACACCTTTTTGAAAACCTCTGGATATGAATTAACAAAAATATTTGAACATGGTCATTGTTAACAAACCTTTTATATATCAAGCTCAAAAGATTTTGAATAACAATATTAAAATTTTCTGTATATGAATTAACAAACATATTTGAATAAGGTTATAACCAACAAACCTTATGAATAAACATTAAAGTTTCTGAAAATTAATATTTAAGCCTTCTGAATGTAAATTAGAAAGCATATTTGAACAATGTCATGGCAAACAAGCTTCTAGATATCAATGTTAATAGTTTCTGCATATATAGAATCTTTAACACTAATATCCAGAAGGTTTGTAAATAAGTGAAACTTTGTGTGCGCTGGGTTCATGGTCAACAAACATTCTGTATATCAATATCAAATGTTTCTTGACATCCAGAACCTTTGAGATTAATATTCAAAACCTTTAAATCTGATATTGAGAGGTTTGTTGGCGATGAAATATCGATTTAGACGCTCAAACGGTTCTTTGATGTTCTTATAAATGAAGTGTTAAAATATGGTAAATGGTAGTGTTTGAGATGATCAGATCTGTTGTTACAAAGGTCCAGTTCGTGTATTGAATAGGGCTAGAAGGTGTTGCGAAGTTTCGATTATTTACAAAAATATCATTATGTTTTTTTAATAAATTCTAATTATTTATAAAAATGTCACCACCATGAAAAAATGCTGAAAATTAATGAAAAGATCTCACAAAAAAAGCTCTTTGTGGAAGGGGTTGTTTTTTAACAAGTAGCTTTTTCAAAAACTCTACAATAGCAAAACCTCTCTAGAGCTTTTTTATAAAAATAAGAAGCTTTCAAAAACCTCCAATTGTGGATGCTTTTTAGGATATTAAGGCCCTGTCTTGTCGAGCGTTTTTGTTAAAACGGAGATTAAAAAACTCAGCTTTTTTTTTATTAAGCGTATTAGTCGAGAGTTTTAGACCGTTGAATTTTAAAAAGTTGAGGATATTTTGGCCGCTCAGAATTATAGCGTCCAAAAATAAGCTCCATTTTAAAAACTCTCCGTTTATAAACTGTGTACCAGACGAGCCCTAACTGGTGCACTTAACTTTTAACTGAATGTGTTAGCGACCTAGCTCATAAATAATGAGAGTAACAAACTTTGTTGAGTCTCAGTTTGACCTATAATTTCGATAGAAACTATACATTCAAGAAACGACATAAGAGTAGTTGCTTGTTGGTTAAATCCTTCATGCACATTCTAGAGGACTCTTCATCCATGATTAGTTTGAGGTTCTGTGCTCATTTTGTGTTGTGATTTCTTTATTAGATATAAATGAAATAGAGAAAGAAAATAATTTAATTTAATTTAATTTAATTTAGAAATTGTTGATAATCCCTTACTCCTAAGTGATTTCTATTGAGATTTAATTAATTAATCAACTTTTCTTTTAAAGGGCATTTATCAAAAACTAATTTTGAAAAATAGATATTACAAAAAAAATAAAAATCATACAAGTTGCATATTACAAAAAACTCCTTGAATATTACGAAAAAAACTCCATGAATATTACAAAAAATAATCCTTTTGTTAATATTTTTTTAATTGACATTTATCAGTTGCTTATAACTGATAAATTTATTTATCATTTTTTTAAATAGTATTTTATGATTGTTATTTGGTTAAATAATTGATAAATCAGTTATTTGACTGATAAATGCATTTATCAGTTATAAATACAAAATTTTCGCCCATTCAAATTTTTTTTTTTTTATAAAAAAGTGGTTTTTTATAAAATCATAACTTACGAGTTTTTTTTATTTTTATAAATTGCATTATTTTGAATTAGTTTTTGAAGCATGAGATGATTTTATAAAAAACTAGTTTTTTCTAATTTTAATTTAAAGAAAAAATTATTTTACACTTTAATTAATAATATATGAACTAACATTCTTTTTCATTGACACTTTTTTATACTGACAAACACTTTTTTTCTATACTGACACTCTTTTATACTGTTACTTTATAATACATGCACTGACACTATTTATACTGACAATTTTTTACACCAACACTAACACTATTTTATACTAACATTGACATTTTTTTACACTAATACTTAATAATATATGCACAGTCACTCTTTACACTGATATTTTTTATATTAATATTGATATTTTTTTACACTAACAACACTTTTTATACTGACACTTAATAATGCATGCACTGACACTATTACAGTAGTTAGTTTTTGCAGTTACGTTGATGAAGATCAAAATGGAAAATAAAAGAAGGGTAATTTGGTCATTGAGCGTATGAGCTTAGTGAGAGTAAGTAAAGAAATGAGTGACATAATAAACAAAAAGGGCCGAGACATGACAGTTGTCTCACGCTTAAAGGGAATTAGTTAATTTTTATTTTTTAAAAGAAATTTAAGGTTTTTTTTTTTCTTTTTTACTGTCCCAATTTAAAAATTTTAATTGTTTTATTATCTAAAATTTACAATGAGACATGATTGTCATTTTTATAATAAAAACTTTCTACCTACTTTTTCTCTTCTACGTTTATATTTACAACATTTACAATTTTTTTAATATTTATGTAAAGTTAAACTAAAAATCTTAAATCGAAATTAAGGAATTATTTGATAAGATATTACAAAACATAAAACAAAATAGAAAGACGAAAATGAAGGAAAAAGGAAAGAAAGAATCTGGTGTCAGAAGAATCCGTAGTCAGCGGAGCGGAGGAAGAAAAAAACTACTACTGTTTTTCTTTTCACTTCAGCGAATCCGACGACGGAAACTACGAGGTTGCTCGGCTGCACTTTGAATATTTTCCTCTTTGTCCATTTAAATACCACAACCAACAAGTTGAATATTACAATAAATATTTAAATATTGCAAAAACTACTCTAAAAATTATTTTTTTTCTTTTTTTTCTTTATTGCGTTTATCTGTCAACTGATAAATGCATATATAAATGCATTTATCAATTATTTTAACTGAAAAGACAAAAAAGAAAATTAAATAAAAATTAAACAAAAAAATTAAAAACAGAGAAAAGAAAAGTAGTTTTTTGTAATATCACAATTTGATTTTTTCTCATTTAATTCACTTTAAAATTTTTATTTTTCAAAATGACTTATTGTTCAAACTTTTGCCCAAAGTGTCCCACTTTTTGAAACTCGCTACACCGTGTAGCGATTTTGACTTTGGCAGGTCAAACTCGCTACACGGTGTAGCGAGTTTCAAGTAATTAGGGTTTACATTTTGTAATTAATTAGGGCAATTAATTAAAGAGAAACTCGTTACACAGTGTAGCGAGTTTGACCTGTCACAGTCAAACTCGCTACACCGTGTAGCGAGTTTGTCTTTAATAAATTGGCCAGCTAAGTTTTCCCAGATTCATTTATCCTCCTCTTCTCCTCTCCCTCGTTCATTCATTCTCTCGTATCATCCTCAACCCTCAATCTTCTCAATTCAAATTCAATTAAACACAAAAAATGAATCCTAGAGAACAGCGTTTTTTTTTCCACAGTGAATCCTCCTCTTCATCGCGTGGTATTCCTGGTCCCGCCGATGCCGTAGAGTCCGCCATGCGTCAGAGAAATCTCGACCGTCAGAGATTATCTTCGCAACAAACCCCGATCGCAACCCAATAGTATATACGGAGAGCGATTGAAGATCCGGTGAAGGATGAAGCTTTTCAAGATGGTACTTGGCTCTCTGCAGTGGAATTTCTCACTGAAGCCGATACATATGAACTTAGGTTGTTAAGAGGTATGACAATAAGCTAAAATATACTAGCAAAGTATTGCAAAGAATGATGTTATATACAAATTGATAACATGATGATAGCATATTGCCATGTATGAATAAATATCTTGTACACATATTTTCAGAAACCAAATAACTGAGCTCAAACGATCCAAATTCGGCTTGACTCGAACTGGTTTACAGCCTAAATTATCTAATTCATGGTTCACTTTTGCAAAGCAAAATCAATGGCAAAAATCAATAATCCAAGTAAACTTAAATCGTTAAAACACCACCATTCAACTGAAAAAGCAATTGATTAATCAAAGCATTACACATGAACTAAGATAATTCCAAAATAGCAAAAATCACGCTTGATTATTTAAAATCAATAACATATTAGTCCAAAGCAAGATAAAATCAGTAATAACTCAAGCAACTGAATTTTAACTAAATTAAGTCTTCTTTGTTTGTTTGGTAGTTTCCTATTTTTATACTTCTATATGTATAAATAGATTACACGATTTAAAAACATGCTTTTTTCTAATTTTTTGATTTTTTTTTTATTTTTTTCTAAGATTTTGTGATGCCAGTTCATTGAGAAAATTTTGTTTTTAACTAAACTAAATACCATTCATCTCAAGACAGTTTAATTTAACTAAATTATGTTTCTATAGAATATATTTTAATTAATTATATTGCTAAGATTATATTAATAGATTAATTAGAAGAGAAAAAAACAAGAAAAAGTTTTGAAGTACGTAGATTGGGGTAGGATGGTGGTCGAGGCAAAATCAACACTAAATAATGAAGTTAAAAACAAAAATTAAACTTACATTAACGAAATCTGGTGATGAGAGCTTGAATTTCTCTTCACCTAGATAGTTGTTAGGTTTTTTTTTTTTTTTTTTTTTGATCTGTTCGACTGTAAGTTGGGAAGGGGATTGGGTTTTTTAAAACTCGCTACACGGTGTAGCGAGTTTGACTTTGATAGGTTAAACTCGCTACACGGCGGGTTATTCTTTAATTAATTATCCTAATTAATCACGAACTGACAAACTTAATTACTTGAAACTCGTTACACAGTGTAACGAGTTTCAAAAAGTGGGACATTTTGAGAAAATTTTTGAATAGTAAGTCATAATGAAAAATAAAATTTTAAAATTGAATTAAATGAGAAAAAAATCATCACAATTTATATGTTTTTTTTTTGTAAATAGCATATTTTTTATGTAATTTTTGATAAAATCTCCTTAAAAAAAAAATAGTTACAGACTATCAAATTAATCCAAGGGCAAGGGTAACAATCAGATGGCAAACAATATAGATGGCCCGCAGTACAATAATGTGGAGAATTTGAAATCGCTACAGCGAAGTTTGCTTATGTTGCGACTGTTGTGAAATTGGCGATATTCCGTTGCGATCAAAACAAAGAAATCAACACACCCACACGTACAAGAAAGAAACAATCACACACAAGAACACAAGAGTTGTTTACCCGGTTCATTCACCAACTCGTGAACTACGTCCGGGGGCAATTGCCAAGCCAATATGTATTCTAATATGTTGTTACAACTCACTAATCTGTTCTAGGCCGTCACTATGCTTATATAGTAATATAAGGAAACCCTAAATCAATATTAAGAAGAGTTCTAATCAAAATAGGAAACAAATCTGCTGCAGAAAATTCTGATCCGACACGTGGGCGGTCGCCCACCACTCCATGGGCGGTCGCCCAAGCCAAAATTCCCCAAGCCGAATCTACTGCACTCCTGGGCGGTCGCCCAACACCTCCTGGGCGGTCGCCCATCGCGAGAGAAAGTCTTCCCCGAATTTTCTTCTTGATCTCAGCAACTCCTTCGACTTAGACTCCTTTTTCCTCATAGTTTAGAACTCCAATCCCAACAATCTCACACCGGAGACTAAACTAACAAACATAGAACACCCATCAACTCTCACCACGGAGTAATGACCTTCGAACACATTTCCCCTCATCATATTGGCTTGACACTACCGCACCTCTCCTCAAGTACCAAGGCGAGTTGAAATCAAGCGACGTTTCAACCTCTCCGTGTTAGATCGTTCTTGCCTCCCCAAATCAGCTTCTACCTTGATTTCTCCCCGCAAGTCTAACTTCGCCTTCTCCCTCCAGACCCACCTTCCTCGCAATGCTTCCCCTTGAAACTTGGACACACCTTGTTTCTTGCATCGTCTGCTCTTGGTCTGAAACCGCTCTCTGTTAGGGCCCTTGGACATCCACACCACGTTGATCAACTTTGAGTCCCCCCCAACATACCGTTTCTTGATGTCTCCCCTTTTCACACCAACAGGTCGGTTCTTTAGCCTCTTGCTCCCACCGAAACGAACATCGACATTGTAGGTAGAGTACAACATCTTCCCCTTTACCCCACGAGCCAACACCTCAGCCCCTTTTGTGACTTTCCAAGACCCACCAATGAAAGACACACCATACCCTTCACTGTCAAGTTGTCCCACAGAAATCACTCTCCTCCTCAAATTCGGAACATGCATCACGTCGTGTAGTTGTAAAACAATCCCATTAGGTGTCTTCATCATTACATCCCCCTTACCTTTGATCTTCAATGGTTGACCATCACCAAGATAGAGAACCCCAAAATCTCCAGTTTTGTACTGCTTCATTGATTCTGCATCCCCACTAGCATGACAAGAAGCTCCAGAATCCAACACCCAATCTTCACCCGACTGCTCCTCTCCTAAGATTAATACATCACCACCATCATCCACCACGTGTGCACCACCATCTTTTCCCGGACAGTCATAACTGATATGCCCCAATTCACCACAATTGTAGCACTTGACCTTTTTTCCCTTTTTCTCTCCACCCTAAGTGCAGCCCCATCTACGGAAGATTCTTCCCTTTTCTCTTTCCTTCGCAACTCCTCTTGAAGGATGAGATCTCTAACCTCCGTATACACCAATGCTGTTTTCGACGTACTAATCGTTGTGACAGTAACCTCCCAACTATCAGGCAATGACTTTAGTAGAAAACAAGCTAGCACTTCATCGGAGAAAGTAATATCAACACTTTTCAATTGGTCCACCATATCTTTGAAATTGCCGATATACTTGCCGCTGTCTGCCCCTCTGACTTCTTTGCATTCGCAAACCTCTTTATCAAATGCACCTTATTGATATTCGACGGCTTCTCATACATGTCTGACAGCGTTTGTAGCAACTCCACCGTTGTCTTGGCCTCCATAGCGTTCCGTGCAACGTCGTCGGTTAGGGCACTCCTTACCGCTCCTAACGCCTTCCGATCCAACGTCTCCCAATCCCCTTGTGACATGTCTTCGGGCTTCGCCTTCAAGGGTCCATGAAGATCCTTACAATAAAGGTAGTCTTCAATCCTTGTCTTCCAAAACGTGAAATTCACACCGTTGAATTTCTCGATTGAGTTCTTCATCTTGACTGCTTCACCAAAATCCCCAAGAACGCGATTCAAAATTAATCAACTAATGAAAAGATTTTGAATCCTCCGAACCAAAGCTCTGATACCAGTTGTTGTGAAATTGGCGATACTCCGTTGCAATCAAAACAAAGAAATCAACACACCCACACGTACAAGAAAGAAACAATCACACACAAGAACACAAGAGTTGTTTACCCGGTTCATTCACCAACTCGTGAACTACGTCTGGGGGCAATTGCCAAGCCAATATGTATTCTAATATGTTGTTACAACTCACTAATCTGTTTTAGGCCGTCACTATGCTTATATAGTAATACAAGGAAACCCTAAATCAATATTAAGAAGAGTTCTAATCAAAATAGGAAACAAATCTGCTGCAGAAAATTCTGATCCGACACGTGGGCGATCGCCCACAACTCCATGGGCGGTCGCCCAAGCCAAAATTCCCCAAGCCGAACCTACTGCACTCCTGGGCGGTTGCCCAACACCTCCTGGGCGGTCGCTCATCGCGACAGAAAGTCTTTCCCGAATTTCCTTCTTGATCTCAGCAACTCCTCCGACTTAGACTTCTTTTTCCTCATAATTTAGGACTCCAATCCCAACAGCAACAACCTAAACCCTTTCCACCTTCTCTTACTAACGCTTCAACGACTGAAATTAATAAGGTTTATGACAAATCCAAATTTTGATTAATTAAAAACAATTTGTAAAATATCAATGTTCATGTTAATTAATTTTCAAGAAGAAATATCACAAGTTACATTATACATCCAAAATTCGCCTCCAACAGCAACCTCGTATGTTTCACTTACATTCTTACAATGACCCAATTTGCGACAAGCTGACCAATTAAGTAATTCACACATTTGCTAAATTCGATATAATTAGCGAATGCAAATTATATTGTTCACAAGTGTGTATCAAAATTATTACACATGATTATTTTATCTGTAATCAAGTAGTAGAAATTACTGCTGTCCCTACCAAACTTCTAATGGGTACTTCCAACATAGTCTTCTTCAAAAAATTAAGGAAAGAAAATGTAATAAAGTGTCTGATATAAGATTTTATCTTCAAATTAATTAGTGTTAATGGGAGTATCCCAGGATCCTTATATGTTAATAGACAAATCTCTTTTATTTCCAATGTGAAATAATATTTTCTTACACTTTATCTCATAACAAAAGTCGCAATTAACTTATCAATCAACGCATTTAAAGAGTGTGATTTATTTGTTTATATATCGTTCGACATTTAGGTTGGAATTGAGGAAATACAAAAATAATACTCACTCTCTTATAATAGGTGACATATATTTTTAGCATATCCCAAAATAAATGTCACATTATTAAATAAATAAATAATAAAAAATATAATTTTATCATCGTATAAACAATATAGAATAAATAAAAGAGAAGATAGAGCCCATAAATACGAGGTTTATTTTTCTCTATATAATTATAAGGATAACAGAGAGGCATGCGTAGGTTCAAGTGTGAGGCAAAAAGGCCCTAATTTCCGGGATATTTAGACAATAAACAGGACAGAAGACAGATCAAATCCAGCAAAACGAAACCTTAATAAAAGCTTGTCATTAAGTTTTGACAATTAAGAAAGCCAAAATAATTAATGCATAATCATATTCTGGACAATAATAATAATAATATTAATCACTTCCTTTCCCTTCAACACTTTTTTATGTTTCTTAAGTCTAATGATTTGTTTTTGTGCATGTATTGAGTGGAATCTTCTGTTCTTCTTGACCTACATGTCCATATTTTGTTTTTACATTATTTTATTTATGTTTTAAAAGCATAATATAACTAAGTATCTTGTGTATAAATTATAATTATACTAGTAAAAGCCCGTGTCCGAGGACACGTTTTTTTTTTTTGTTTAATTAAGCCCGTGTCCGAGGACACTTTTTTTTTTTTTTAAAAAAAAATAAAAAAATTTAAAGGGCAAAATGGGAAAGGAACAACTTAGTGAGGGCAAAATGGGAAATTCGGCAGATGAAACTGTTTATAGTACTGTAGATAGTGGAGGTGTGATTTATACTATTTATAATTATATATCTACTTGACACAAACATACAGAAAAAAGCTCTGAGTTTTAAAATTATTACTCCCTCCTTCCCATATGTGAGTGTAAGCTTAATTTTTTCTGTACATCTCATGTGAATGTTAACTTTCCAAAATAAAAAAGTTTTTATAATTTTATATTCAATGAGACTACTCACAACAACAATATACTTGCAATTTTTCTCATTCATTATCTCTATTATTTTACTTTCTATACTCACAACACCTCTTACATTGTCTCCACTTTTCTTTACTCCCTCCGTCTCAATCTAAATGTCCCAACTTTCATTTTTGGACATTCCATTTAAAATGTCTCAATCCAAAAAAGAAAAGTTTTTCTTACTATTACACCCACTTATTCTCTCCCCTCCTATACTTTTACACTCACAACATTCTTTCTCCTAACTATTCCATCCACTCATTCTCTCTCCTATTTAATTTTTCATACTCACAACATTTAAACTTTTTCTCTTTCCTACATCACTTTCCTTAATTCTCGTGCCGAACCCATTTTGAGACATTTAGATTGAGACGGAGGGAGTATTTTATTACTTTTTCTTAATTATTATGTTCAAAATTTTGTTTCATACTTACATACATAGGACGAAAGGAGTATTCTTTAACATTTGAGGGTGTGAATGCTCAATCAAAGATCTTATAGAGACCGTTCGTTCGGAAAATAACAACAATGTTGTTATTTTAGTCGAGTCAAGGCTCAAATAAGCAGCCCAAGTCTCAAATAAGCAGCCCAAGTCTGGCCCAATTAACTATTTTATTCCCAGCCCTTTAGATATTTTGAGATAGAGTTTGATTTTGTCTCACTTTTGTTTTCTTCCTCCTGTTACGCTCCCTATGTTGACGCTACTGAATTTCTCCTCTTTCGCGGTTGATTTGGATGATCGGGTAAGATTCTTATCTTATCTGATCTTCTTCTCGTTATCTCTTCTTCTGTCATCCCCTATCTAAACCCCCCATACTCTTTTCTGCAGTCAACAACACATGAAAACACATGAGCACTTTCACACACTATTCTAAGAGTTTATTTCTGGTGCTTTTAGAGAAATTGAGAGATTAATTGTTAGATTAGCTTTGTGCTTGTTGAGGGTTTATTTCAGATTGTGAGATTTATCTGTGTTTATCTGATTGGGGTTATCTATCTCCCAATTTATGGTTGAATTTGATTCTGTTGTGTGTGATTAATTGAGGTTTCAGTTGAGCTCTGTGTGTGTTGTTTGGCGAGGCAGATTGAGGGTGTGGGCTTCAATTTTATTGAGGTTAGGCTGTCAGAAAGTGACCGACATAGGCTGTAATTTGGGGTTTTGTAACTGTGTTTTTGGGACTGCTGTGCCGCCTTCAATTTCATAGTATAACATTTTGGATCGATGCCTTGGATTTTGACTGACTTTTAGAAGAAAAAGGATACTTGGGCATGAGCTGAATCTCTTATACTACTCTTTATTTTCAGTTTATTACATTAAGTTCTTATTCTTGAATTTTTACTAATATTCGATGTGTTGCATTTTTCTTTTGCATTGATTTGTTCGCGGATCCTTGGTCACGGAGTGGTAAGTATACTTAACAGTGGTATCAGAGCACGGTTAATTTGCGAACGGTGAAGGGTAAATAAAAAACCTAGTATAAGGTTTATTGGGTAAGGAAAATAAAAACACATTTATTTTCTTCTCGAGTTTAATTTTGTAATTCTTAATATTTTTTTTAGTTGTTGTGTTTTGGTTCCTTGATACTTTTTTAATTTTTTAGATATATTGTCTGATTTTTGATAATTGAAATTCATTATTTTGTATGGCTAATAATATGAAAGCTTATATGATGGAGCCATTCGATAGCAAATGTGATTTTTGATTTGGGAACAAAAAATGAAAGGCATTTTAATTAAAGAAAAAGTTTTCAAAGCTGTAACTCAACAATATGCTGAATCGGATAAACAACAATTAAAAATTGAAATTGATGAATGTGCTTATTTTTCGATTATTTTGAATTTATCTGTCTATGTTATTAGAAAAATCGGTAAACATGATAGTGATAAAGCTCTTTGGGATAAACTGGAAGAAGTATATGTTGAACCATCATTACCTAGTAAAAGTAAAAAAAGTGCTTAGCACTGATAATGGACTTGAATTTTGCAATCATGAGTTTGATAACTTTTTTCTTGATAGTGTGATTAAAAGGCATAACACTGTGCCTTATACACTGAAACAAAATGGTGTTGCTGAAGTATGTATAGAACTCTTTTAAAAAGAGTTAGAACCATGCTTACTACTTCTGGTTTGTTCAAACGTTTTTGGGGTGAGTAAGTAATGACTGTCGCCTATCGTATAAATAGTTCGCCATCTGTTCCCTTAAATGAAAGATATCATAAAGCTGTTTTTCTGAAAAACCTGTTGATTATGCTAATTTGAGAATTTTTAGTTGTGATGGGTATGCCCATAGAAAAAATGATAAATTTGAACCTCGCACTGTGAGGTGCTTTTTCTTGGGATACCCGGAGGGTGTTAAGGGGTATAGATTAAGGGTAAGGGGGGAACCGGGTTTCAAAGTGATCATTAGACGTGATGTTGTGTTTAATAAAACTGGATTTCCTTTCTTGAATAATGTGCCTCCCCCTCCCCCTGCTCCAAACACGGTGGAGCACTCTTATGTGCCTATTCTTACTATTGTTAATGAGCCTGTTGCACCAACTGAAAATGAGACTCCTCCTGTTGATGATTCTATTCTTGTGAATGAGCAAAATGTTGATGTTGAAAATGAAGATATTGAAAATGATCATAATGATTTGACTGAGTACCAACTTAGTCGTGATTGACATATACGCATACCTAGGCAACCCACACATTTTCATGATTTTGATATGACTTAATTTGTGTTTAGTGTGTTTGAATCTATTGATAATACTGAGCCTAGAATCTATAATGAAGCTTTAAATTCTGCTAACATAAATGAGTGCATTGATATTATGAATGATGAAATGAATTCTTTGCATATTAATTATACTTGGACTTTAGTGCCTATGCCGAAAAACTGTTCAATTGTTTCTTGTAAGTTGCTCTATAAAATCAAGAATAAATCTGACTTTGTTAGATTTAAAGCTAGACTTGTAGCAAAAAGTTTTACTCAGAAAGAAGGTATAGATTACACTGAAATATTTGCTACTGTTGTTAAATTCACTACTGTTAGGATTATGGTTACTTTGGTAGCTCAGTTTAATTGGGAAATGCACAAATTGACGTTAAAACTGCTTTTTTGCATGGTGATCTTAATGAAAAGACTTATATGAAGCAGCCTGAGGGTTATATTGATAATACTTGTCCTGATTATGTGTGTTTGTTTAAAAAGTCGTTATATGTGTGAAATTACCCGGATCGCGCGGACTGCGGCGGGCGGTTGTCTTTCGCGGATGTTTGGGACCTCGCTTTCGGGAAGGAGAGGAATCGCCACGCGGTTTTGTATTTTGAGCCCAAACGTTAAAAAAGGCTTATGAAAAAGGGTGTCCTTTTTATTGGTAGCAAAAACTTGGAAAAGGCTTTGAAAAAGTGTGTCGTTTTTATTGGTAGCAAAAACTTGACAAAAAGCTCTTTTAGTACCAGAGATTGTTAGGTTCGGAGGTCACGTTACGTTTCGGGAAGAGCATTTTGAGATCACCCGAAACGCCTCGTATGACGAGTCTTTCTACCTTTCTCGAAAATGTGTGTGTTTGTGTTTGCATTTTGAAAATGGGGGCTTGAATGACAAGCTTAATCTTGGTTTGAATGTTAAACGTTGATTTTGTGATTCTTTTTGGAAAAAGCAAGTGTTTGAATGACAAACGTCGGTTTTGGAGTTTTTTTAGAAAAAGTGGTGCGAGTGACGGTTTTTGAACTTTTAACTTAAGTGTCAAATGTTGACTTTTAATAAAGGAGCGTTTGAATGTTAAACGTCGGGTTTTGAGTTTTAAAGATGATCGTTTGGATACCAAACGTCACTTTGCGCGTTTTGAAAGAGAGTTCGAATGTCGAACTCCGGTTTTGAACCGGGCATTACATTGTTAGCGATTTTACGGGAAAAAAGCATTAAATGAGATTTAAATGTCAAATGTGGGGTTTTGAGTTTAAAGATGATCGTTTGGATGCCAAACGTCACTTTGTGCGTTTTGAAAGAGAGTTCAAATGTCGAACTCCGTTTTTTGAACCGGGCATTACATTGTTAGCAATTTTACGGGAAAAAAGCATTAAATGATATGCGATCAACGAATCATTTTGCGACTCGGACTTTGATAAGTAAATACTATCACGAGCCAAATGGCTCGGACTTGTAAATGACAGTATTTAAAGTGCGGTATCGACGGAATCAAACGATTCGAATTTTAAAGGTGCGATCAACGAACCAAACGGCTCAGACTTGTAAAGTTGCGTAATTTAAATGGCATTCAACGGATCAAACAATCCGGACCGTTAAATGACTATCACGAACCAAACAGTTCGGACTATAAAGTTGTGTAACGACGGATCAAACGATCCGGAATTGTAAATGACAGAAAAGTAAGGAAACGGGGCCGGAACGCCGTTTTAACCCGAGATTACTTCTCTTACGGGAAGAGAAGAGGATCTTGGACTAAAACGTATCGAACCCCGTTGACGGTGACGTCTACATTTCAATGACTTTTGTCCGAAACGGTTGTAGCGACTGGCGCGTAAACCGAGACGAAACGAGTGTTTAGGGAGAGAGAGTGTTACCTATGGCTAGGGGTTGACTCTTTTGGCTCGGGAGGCATATACGGGATACGATTTAGTGTTTGGAAAGGTGTTTCGAGGTTGTTTGGTTTGTGTTTGGTTGAAATACGAGGTTTTCATGCAAATCGAGACAAAACGGGGCTCGAAAAGGGGTTGAAACTGGTTATGTCGTGGATAATGGTGAAAATGGATAATATTTTTCTTTTCTTCAAATGTTTGACAGCCCTCTGTATTTATAGGGTGAAAATGCAAAAGAGTCCGGACGGACTTAACCTGAATTTGGGGGGGGGTTTGTGGTATTTTGGAAATTGGGAGGACTTGTTGGCAATTCTGTTTTGCCTGAAAAACAGTCCGGACGGACTGTGACAACATCTCAGGGGCATTTTGGTCTTTTCACTCTGAAATCTGATTGATGTTGATTAGAGGGCTATGGCATGCGTGCCACATGCCCCTGTGACTCACCAGGGCATGGGTTTTCGTGTCATTATTCCCGGTTTTGTTCGTTTTTTAAATAACTGTCCGAAAAATGTCCGAAACGCCCCCGAAAAGTGCCAGAAAGTGCGTTTTTCAGGAAAAGCTGTACTTTTACGTGTGAAAACGTGTGTTGAGTACGCTTTGATGTTGGGATGCACGGGGTAGTCCCTGGACGTTTTGTTTGCTTGAGAACGGGGAGCTTAACGGGTTCCGGTTAACCTGGAGCGAGCTAGTTAACGGATTCCGGTTAACTTTTAACGGATTTTGACGATCCGAATTTGGATACTTACAATGTGCTTAAATATTCTCCTCGTATTTGGAATTTGAAATTTGATAAATGTATGATAGATTTAAAATTCTAGCGGAGTGCGTTTGATCATTGTTTATATTTCAAGAATGATACGAGTATGCCTGTTTTCTTGCTCATATATATTGATGACATGCTTCTTATTACCTTGTTCTAAATCTGTGTAGATTGCTAGAAATTGCTTAAGTGCTAAATTTGATATGAAATACCTCGGTGATGCTAGCAAGATACTTGGAAAAATATAATCAGAGACTGTGATTTATCTGTTATTTACTTAAACCAAATTTCATATGTTGAAAAGATTGTATGTAAATTTTCTATAAAAGATGCTTATTATGTTAATATCCCTCTTGCTTCACATTTTGTGCTTAGTAAAGAGCAGTGCCCCCAATATGACTTTGCGCTAGATCAAATGAAAAACATTTCTTATTCGAATGTTGTTGGTTATGTTATGTTTCTAATGGTTAGTACCCGCCCCAATATTGCTTATGTTATTTCGTGTTTAAGCCGTTATATGTAAAACCCAGGATAGCCTCATTGGAAAGCTCTCAAATGGTTGTTGAGGTAATTAAAGCATTCGATAAGTTATGTTTTGAAGTTTGCTAAGTGTGATGATGGTAAAATTGGTTAGTTATGTTGATTCTAATCATGCCAATGATAGAGACAACAGAAAATCTATCACTTTATATATTTTTACGTTATTTGGCTTTTGTTTTAGTTGGAAATAACATTTACAGTCAATTGTGGCTTTGTCTACGATAAAATCTAAATATGTGGCTATAACTGAGGCTATAAAAGAGGTGATATGGCTTAAAGGTTTAATTTCTGAAATTGGTTTTCTAAATGACAAAGTGATAGTTTTTTCTGATAGTCAATCTGGCATTCAATTGGGTAAAAATCTTGTTTTTCATGATAGAACTAAGCATATAAATGTTAGGTACCATGTCATTAACGATGTGGTTGCTAAAATGTTGTTTATCTTGAAAAAATTGACACCAATTTTAATCCTTCTGATATGGGAATTGAATGTTTGCCTGTTACGAAATTTTTAAATATTTAGAAAATTTTGAATTTTGATACTTCGTGTTAATGCTTTTGTTATTTTATCCCAAAAATCATCTTCTTAACTTTGTGTGAGTTGGGGTGTATAGTTACTTTTCTTTTTTCGTGGTAGGAATAAACTAGATTTTGCCTTCCGTACTTTGTTTTGACTATGTGTTGGATCAAGTGCTGAATGCTAAGGTGATGATGATTATGCCCAGTAAGTTAGTGTATCCTATGAGTGCATTGTGAATTGTACTGGTGTGTCACGAACCGACACTTGATACAAGGTGGAGAATAATGTTATTTTAGTTTGGGTCAAGGCTCAAATAAGCAGACCAAGTATGGCCCAGTTAACTATTATATTCCCAGCCCTTTCTTAAATATTTTGAGATAGAGTTTGACTTGGTCTTACTCTTGTTATCTTCCTTCTGTTACGCTCCCTATGTTGACGCTACTGATTTCCTCCTCTTTCGCGGTTATATTGGACGATCAGGTAAGCTTCTTATCCTATCTGATCTTCTTCTCATTATCTCTTCTTCTGTCAGCCCCTATTTAAACCCCCATCCTCTCTTTTGCAGTCAACAACACAAGGAAACACACGAGCACTTTCACACACCGTTCTAAGAGTTTATTTATGGAAATTTTAGAGAGTTTGAGAGATTAATTGTTGGTTTAGCTTGGTGTTTTTTGATGGTCTATTTCGGATTGTGAGATTTATCTCTGTTTGTCTAATTAGAATTATCTTTCTCTCAATTTAAGGCTGAATTCAATTATGTTGTGTGTGATTAATTGGGGTTTCAGTTGAGTTGTGTGTGTGTTGTTTGGCAAGGCAGATTGAGGGTGTGGGCTTCGGTTTTCTTGAGGTTAGGCTGTCAGAAAGTGACCGACATAGGTTGAAATTTGGGGTTCTGTAACTGTGTTTTTGGGACTGCTGTGCTGCCTTCAATTTTACAGTAACACTTTGGATAGGTGCCTTGGATTGTGACTGGCTTTCAGAAGAAAAATGATAATTGGGGTTGAGCCGAATCTCTTATACTACTCTCTTTATTTTCAGTTTATTACATTCAGTTCTTATTCTTGAATTGTTATTAGTATTCGGTATGTTGCATTTTTCTTTTGCATTGGTTTAATACTTAGTCACGGAGTGGTAAGTTTACTCAACAAACAACAAAGCCTTATTTCCAAAATGATTTGAAATACTTTTATTTTTAACCTTAGTTTCAAAATGATTTGAGATACTTTTATTTTAATACAATTAGATAGAAACCCGTGATAATAAAACTAAAGATAATTATTTAAAATCTATAAAATTAATTAAGAAGTTGTAATTTTATTCCTTCCCCATGGTTGTTCTTGTTTTTTCCTCGGCTAACCTATATAATTGTCACAGTTTTAAGGCAATATGCATGTGTCTATTTTATACAACTCAAACTAAATAAAATTCTAACGTGAAATTTGAAAAACTAAATGGAGAGGGGGGGGGTTTGTTTGGTTTCTGGTCTTAGCCCCGGATAATTGTCAGAGGAATTATTAAGTCAAAATAAATTATGTTTGGTAGAGCATTAGGCGTTGGTATTGATAATCCGTGTCGAGGGAATTAAGTAGTTATCACTTCACTAATAATCCGAATGAAAGGGTGGTATAAACCAATCCCACCTCACCGCACGAATTATAATTTCAGGGCAATTATACTCCCGCTAAATAAATTAGACGGGAGCCGTGAATCTTTTCCCATGACAATTCTCTTAGGTTGACAATTTGTGTGAGTTTTCAGAGTTCAGTTCATCTTCCTACTTTTCCTTTTTATTTAGCTTATTGATTCTTGCTGAGTTCATATAATGTTTTTGTTAATAGGTGACTATATTGCTGTTTGAATATAGGGAGATTTGAATTTGGGATAATTGGTTACACGTATGGAAGAGAAAATAAGTTTTTTAGGAAAGGAAGGAGAGCGTACATAAAGTTTGATGTTGCCAGGAATTTCCACAAGCAGCAACACACCGTTGTAGTCTAATTGAGATAGCTCCGGCTCCTTCTTCTCACCTGCACACAAGCAAACGTGACTAGACCGGGGGCGGCTCCGGCGTAAGCCCCTCCGGTGTGAGAGTAAGAGTCTGTCTGGGCAAAGGAAATCTCCACAATGTAAAAGGTGTTTCGTGGGTGTATGTGAACGTACCTCAAAAAGATGAAGATCCCTCATATATATACCCCGTTCCCTCGTGCCATGCACATGCTACCCTCACGTTCCATGCCTCATTCCACGTGTCATCACTCCATTGGTCAATCATGAGAATAAACTCAAAACATGTGATCACTTTTCCCAATGCCCAACCGTTTAATGGGTCCCACTTCGTAGATATTTATATGCCGCCTCTTATGAGTCGCACCCACTGGAATCCATCTCTCGCTGAATACAGTTAACTGAGGGTCGTGTCGCCTCCCCATAATATCTCGCCTCTCATCTCATATCATTATCTCGCCGAATTGCCTCCTTACCTTGCCGCTTACCTTACATCCATATCTCGCCATTTTTCTTACCTTATCTCGCTTTCACTACCTTAAGCTTCCTTTTTATTGAACGTTGGCGAGACATCTTCCGACAGACTTTTCCGCGAACCATACCTGGGCTACTTTTATCACTATCTTATTCTTGGGCCTTGACTCGCTTTGGGCCTAATTGATAATTTCTCGCCTATGAACTTGGCTCAGGCCCAACCATTATTTTTGGGCAGCATCAGAAGCCCCTAAGTTTGAGGCGAGATTCATTTATGGTCTCGCCAAAAACTTGATGTTCACTGTCTCACTATTCCGCGACATATAATTCCTTCTGCACGAAGCTGAATCGTTAGTACTCCCTGACCATACACGTGTCTCCTTTCTGATGAGCCCCCAAAATTCAATGTGCCGTCATTTGGGAACCGTGCCAAATCATGAGAGGGAAAATTTAAAATTTTTTATCTCAACCGTCACGTCAATCAATTCATACCTTATTTTACCTTTCATATAAATACTTCTCTTTATCCCCAATTTTACTTTTTACTCTTTCGTTCTCACCCCAAAATCCGGCAATTCAAGCTTTCGATTCCGACGAGCTTTCCTCCATTTTCCCCCGTTTCTTCTCTGATTTGACCACAAATTTGTTTCTTAAACCCCTTTCTGTTCATCATTTGCTATTTGAAGTTGATTTTGGAGCCCCTTTTCCTTGTTCCCAAAGATTCGTTCCTTATTTCCGGCGTCTCTTCATCTTTTCCGGTGGCCCTTCATCTTTTCCGACCAAGATCTTCTTTTTTTCCAAGTAACACTTCTTCAAACCCTTCGTATTCTTTAAACCCTTATTTTTTTGATTTTCCCTTTTCTCCCGATTGCTTGAGTCTTGTTATTCCTTTTGTCCTTTAAATTTTTTCCCAAACTACCCTTCATGGCGAGATATAAGAACTGTGCTAGGCGGGTTAGATACGGTAGATGTCAAGTTTCAGGCAGCTTATATAGACGCCGGCGAACTACTTGGGCGAGATTGCCCAAGGCTGACATAATTAGGCTACTTGTTGAGAATTGGGTAAATCCCTCGGTAATTGACTCTCTTGAGATCCAAGGCCGCTTCTTTTTCCCCTTTCAGCCCATATGTCTCATATTTTTACTTTCCACAAAGAATTAGTCTGATTTATCAAAGATAAGTATGACCCCAATTTAAGCGACTCATCTGAATCCCACTGTGTCGCTGACCCTTTTTCCAAACGTAGGATGCATTATAAATCTGTCCTTTCTTCTTCTTCTTCCAGTGATTCCCGCGAGATGGCTGATCAAGTGACCTCTTCTCCCGCCGCGACATCCAGAAATCCCCCTTCAACTGGGGTTCAAAATCTCAACATAACTGAAGGTAACCTTTTTACCAATCCCGCCCATGCTGAGGCGGGATCTTCTCTCGCTCCTGATACAAGTTCTCTCATTCCTAACCCCATTACTACTTGGCACACCCTTTATCACATAGACCATTCCATCTACCATATATCTGAATACCAAGGAGATACCTCTCTCAAACACTTAAGAGAAATGAGAGACGGCATAGTTGTTTTTCCTTCCCAACTTAAGGCCGGTCTTAGAATCCCCTTAGACCCTTTTCTCTGTGAGGTTTTATACAAGGCCCAAGCTATGATCACAGAAATTCACCCCAACGCCCTTAGGATCATTACCACTTTCATTGCCATATGTCGCGCCTTACGAAAATAACCCACTGTTACATTCTTAGTCGCTTTATTCAAAGGGTATAAGCAAACCAACAAGCTTGAAGACGGGATAGAAGAAACTCGCCTTTCCCTTCAATACCAAAGAGGCCCCAAAATTCTTACTCCTTTGCCTGCCAAGGTTCACGACTGGTTGAGCGACCCTCTCTTTGTTGTCTCCCGCGTAGGATGGTCTCATCCCGCCGATCTTAACCCTATCAAACCACAAATTGAAACCCGAGATGCCTCCGTTGTGGGCGATAATGCCCTTTGTGCCGCCATCCGTTCTCTTGTTGCCATTCCCGCAGATTCTCCTGAGAACACTCCACAACCTCTAATTTCTTGGAGAGGTATTCTGCGAGATAGGGCACTTCTTGACCAAGTTGGAATAGCAGATAACTCGCCAGTTATCCCGCCACGAGTTCCCATAATTCATACCTATTTTGAAGGTTGGGAGCGACATTCTGAAGACAAGTACGCTCATGAATGTTTGTCATGCAAGGGTACTCGTTGTTGTCCCGCCATGAATGCAGTTAATTGTATGTCTCTTTTTTAGCCTTTTCTTCCTTTCAATTTAACTTACACTTGAACAGTTCTAACTTTTACCTTTCTTCTCCTATGTTTCTAGATCACCGAGCCAAGTCAATGGAAAGCCGCCAGACTGCCAACCTTGAAACTGACAAGAGGAGAAAAATAATTGCCAGTGCTCGCGACGCGGCTCTCAACGTCCTTCCTGCTAATCTCCCACTGCCTCTATCGCGTGACGGCACTGATGCGGAAGAAATAGCATTGGAAAAATCCCAAGGTCCGTCCAAAGCTAGAGTTAAGCCTACCAACCCCGATACCCGCTCCAAGCGGCAAAAAAGGATTGCTTCTGTATCATCCAATATCGCTCCCTCTCCTCAAGAAAACATCTCACCAAATTCGGTTGTTACTCAGGTTCCTTTATCTACTCAAGTCCTTTCTCCTACCCAAGCTATTCCTCCCACTGAAGGCAATGTCCCGCCAACCTTTGTTCCGCCAACTTCCATCTCGCAGTCTGATGATGCTCCAATTGACGAAACCCTTAACATTCCTCTTCCTGATTCTACTCAAACCAACTCTCCCGCCCCTGCAGAAGATGCTACTGAGCCCATTCAGAATGAAAATCCTCCTCCTTCTCACGAGATTGAAATTTGCGATTTAACTAACACATCTAACTCGCCTCCAACTCCTCGCGACCCACATATTCCCGCGAGCTTCCCTGCTCCTAGTTGGCTCCAAGAAGACTTTGTGAAGCCTACTGAATTTGAGGGGCTTTATGAGCTGAGCAAGGAGGCCGCCAAAGTTCCTCGCTTGAAAGGATTGATCAATGAAAATCGCAGTGTGGAAGAAAGTTTACTAGGTAGCTCTGCCTTGATCCGAGCTAGTGATCCCATCCAGGTGTAACGCGTTTCTGTCATGGATGTAGATCATGCCTCTTGCCAGGCTGGGATTCATCTTTCACTGGCATGTCGCTCTTCTTTTCCTTAGCCATTTTGGACTTTGTTCATTTTGTTCTTAGCTTAACATTTTTCTTTAGATTGGCGCTTCTATTATGGGTATAAGCGAGAAAAACCATCGCCTTATCAGAGACAATAAGCAGCTGGAAGTCGCCAATCAAATATTACGAAAAGACAAATAAAACCCTCCGCGGCCGAGTAGGAAGGCGGGATGCCACTATCATCAATTTGGAGGGAGAGCGAGATAAATTAAAGACTGACTTAACTGCTTCCCAGAATCAACTCGCGACTGCCCAAACTACACTTGATGCCACCAAAACTGATCTCAACAATGCCACCACTGAGCTTAATTCTGTCAAGGAAAATTCCGCCAAGCTTCTGAGCGAGAATGAGACTTTAAAGAAGACTCATGCCGCTGACACTCAATTATTTCAAGGCGAGATAGCTAAATTGCGAGAAGAGATGATTGGGAAAGTCGCTGAGATCACTTCCCTCAATGTCGACTTAGCCAAGCTCAAGGAAGACCTTATTGATATTGGTGATCAAACCTCTTTACAAGTTCTGCGAGCTGCAGCTGCTGATGCCAATGAAATTCCCGCCATTACCATTGAGTGGCTCGCCAAGTGGGGTTTAGAGCCAATCTTCAGTGACATATGCCGCCGTGGCCATTCCATGGTCCCATACTCACCTGATGAACTCAAAGACCTGGCGGAAGAAGACGTATTACTTGGAAAAGCGGCTTGGAATTCTGTGCCTATTCAAGTTCCCAATGTCCTGGCTTTGTGGGGTGATCAACTTGAGCTCAAGCATAAAATCTTGGATGATGCTAAGGATCTCGCGTTGGCGGCTTCCATTTCTACTCAACCCGCACCATCAGATGAACCCACTGCTTAATTTGATTTCGTGTTTGGTACTTTTGGATAACTTTGTAACTCGCCTTGGTGGCTTAAACAATTTGCTTTCTTTTATTTGGGCCTGTGTGCCTCTGAACAATGTATATTCGCGGCCTTCGAGCTTGCCCTTTTATTTTTATGCCTTACTTGCTTGTTTCATCATTCATATCTCGCCTCTACTACTTTGTTTTGATAATTCATCAAAAATCATCATTTTGCATAACAGGTACCCCATACTTATACTCCCATCGAAAAAGTGAAGTCGTCTTTAGGCGACTTTACTTACAATGCATACACACGGCTCATATTGTCCCTGATCTTTGTTTTTCTTTTACTCTTTCCTTGCCTTTTCTCATGATTCTTACTTAGAATAATTTCCTTTTTTTTTTTTTTTTCCTTCATATCTTTCCTTGAACCACATCTTTTCATGCCATTCAGGCGAGATGGATATCTCTTTCTTTTAGTAACATGTTTTCTTGTTGTTAAGGCGAGATGTGCTTTCTTTTCCTTGAGCAACATCTTTTCATGTCATTTAGGCGAGATGTGCCTTCTTTCATGTATGTCGCATCTTTTCATGCCATTCAGGTGAGATGGGTATCTCTTCCCTTTAGCGACATCTTTACATGCCATTTAGGCGAGATGTGCTTTCTCGTTTATAGTCGGTTTAGACTTTCTCGTTTATA
This sequence comes from Adenophora triphylla var. japonica, assembly GCA_022495995.1. Taxonomy (NCBI): domain Eukaryota; kingdom Viridiplantae; phylum Streptophyta; class Magnoliopsida; order Asterales; family Campanulaceae; genus Adenophora; species Adenophora triphylla. The sequence goes on from JAFEMH010000321.1 coordinate 692,919, forward strand.
GTCGGTATAGACTTTCTCGTTTATAGTCGCATCCATATACATGTCATTCAGGCGAGATGGGACTTTCATGTTTATAGTCCGTAGACTTTCTTGTTTATAGTCGCATCCATATACATGCCATTCAGGCGAGATGGGACTTTCATGTTTATAGTCCGTAGACTTTCTTGTTTATAGTCGCATCCATATACATGCCATTCAGGCGAGATGGAACTTTCATGTTTATAGTCCGTAGACTTTCTTTTTTATAGTCCGTAGACTTTCTTTTTCTTACAACTTCATGCGACTTACAATTTGTTTTGATAATTCATCAAAAAACCTTTTACCTTCTTGTCTTTGGCGAGATACCACCATATACTTATACTCCCATCGAAAAAGTGAAGTTGTCTTTAGGCAACTTTACTCCAAGCGACTTACTTATCATGCTTTTGGCGACTAATCATATAAACATTATTATGAAACAAGATTTAAACTAAACGAGATAAATTTGAGTCATAAAATTTCATACTTTCATTATATTCAAAACATATTCAAAACATGTATAACTTCTATTCAAGATACTTTCATTTCATTCCAAGTATTCGAGACTTATATAGCTTTCATTCATGATTGAAAAATTCCATGTATTCATCAAAATTACTTATGAAAGAGATTTTAATAAGAATAATTTTGAATAGACAAAGTACCCTTATCTCTTCAATGATAATATCTTTTGAGGTGATCTACACTCCACGCATTCGGGACATCTTTGTCGCCTTCTTCCTTCAAATGATACGTCCCTTCTCGCATAACCTTGGCAATCTGAAAAGGACCCTCCCATTTTGAATCTAGCTTGGAAAATCCCGCCGTTGCACCCTTAATCTCGCGGCTTCTCAGCACCCAATCTCCTACACTAAATGATCTTTTGCTCACCTTTTTGTCGTACTGTGCTTTCATCCTCTGCTTATAATTGATCATTCTCAATATCGCTCTAAGCCTCTTCTCATCACTCAGATCTAGCTCGCAACATCTTCTGTCGCCATTCATCACTTCATCATAATAGGTCACCCTATGAGTAGGCAAACCCATCTCTGCAGGAGCCATTGCCTCAGAGCCATAAGTCAGAGCAAACGTTGTTTCGCCTGTCGATCCCTTGACTGTTGTTCTGACATACCACAAGGCGGTAGATAACTCCTCCAACCAAGCCCCTCCCCTTTTCTCTATATTCTTGCACAAAATTTCCAGGACTTGTTTGTTGGCGGCTTCTACTTGCCCATTACATTGCGGCCTATAGACTGCGGACTGCCAGTGTTTGATGTTCAAGTTGGAGCAAAAACCATGAAACTTCTTCCTGAACTGCGGCCTATGATCAGAAATGATTGCTCGCGGCATTCCGTGGCGACAAAGAATCTCCTCCATTACAAATCTAATTATCTGGTCCTCAGTGGTAGAAGTTAATGCCCTTGCCTCCGTCCACTTTGTGAAATAATCAACCGCTACTACCACCATTTGAGCTCCTCCTTTAGCTTTGGGAAAAGGCCCTATGAGATCAATCCCCCACATATCAAAGGGCCAAGACGCTACAATAGGGGTCTGCTCTGTCGCGGGTTGTCTGGGGATGTTGGCGTGCCGCTGACATTGGTCGCATCTTCTCACATACTCCTCCGCATCCTTTTTTAGAGTAGGCCAATAATACCCATGAAACATGATTTTATTAGCAAGAGTTCTTGCTCCTGGATGTCCACCACACACCCCCTCATGAACTTCAAATAAAACCTCATCTACCTTTCCTGGTTCCACACATCTCATTAAAGGCCGCGAGAAAGATTTGCGATATAAAATTCCATCTTGCACGGTGAATCTTGGAGACATTTTCTTAACAATCTTTGCCTTGTCTTCATCTTGGGGCAATTCTTCCTTTTCCAAATAATCCTTCATCTCGCTAACCCAATCTTTCTCGCCCACTTACACCTCCATGATCAGCGGCCTATCATATGCTGGCTCTTCCACAAACTCCACCACAATTTTCTTGGGCAACTCCTCTATTTTGTCGCAGGCGGCTTTGCTCAACATGTCAGCCCGTTCATTTTTCTCTCTATCTATCTGCACCAATTCCCAGTAGCTGAAGCTTTGCAAAATCTGCCTTGCCATATCACAATACTTTGCCAGAGTTGGATTTACTACCCCATATCTGCCTCTTACCTGGTTGACAATTAACTAAGAATCAGAGTGGGCGACTACCTGTTTTACTCCAATATCTCGACATAGCTCCAATCCCGCTACCAGTGCCTCATACTCCGCTTGATTATTTGACATATTAAACTTAAATCTCAAAGCCTTCTCGTAGTTACATTCCTTCTCAGGTGAACTCAGCGATATTCCTGCCCCTCCTTTGTCTTTAGCGGAAGACCCATCGACATACAGTTCCCAACAACCCACTGGCCTTTCACGCTCTTCCTCAGCTTCAGGGTCCTGCGACTTAGCCTTCCTCTTCTTAGCCCCTTGAGTTTCAATCTCCTCTCTCTCATAAGTAAATAAAGTTTCAAGTATAAAATCAGTCAATGCCTGCGCCTTAATGGCCTTTCTCGCCTCATACTGAATGTCAAACTCTGTCAATTCGATCGACCATTTGAGGAGCCTTCCCGCTGAATCAGGCTGTTGCAAAATCTTCCTCAAAGGAGCATTGGTCAAGACAGTGACAGGATGAGATAAGAAGTAGGCTCTCAGTTTCCGTGTCGCAATTACTAGAGCATAGGCCAACTTTTCAGCATTAAAATATCTCGCCTCCACTTCTCTTAAGGCCTTTGAAACATAATAGACTGGCTTCTGCATGCCGCCATCTTCCTTTATCAATACTGCCGCAACTGCGAGATCAGAAGCCGCAAGATACACATACAAATGGTCGCCTTCTTCAGGACTACATAGAATTGGCGGCTTTCCCAAATATTCCTTCACCTTTTGAAAAGCTTCCTCGTACTTTTCATCCCAAGAGAATTTTTGGTCCCTTTTCAATACCTTAAAAAATGCCAAATACTTTTCTGCTGACCGCGACACAAAACGCCCCAACGCTATCACCCTTCCATTCAACCTTTGGATCTCCTGAATTGTTCGGGGCGACTTCATATCTATTAAAGCTTGAATTTTCTCCGGATTGGCCTCTATGCCGCGGCGATTTACCAAAAATCCCAAGAACTTTCCCGCTGTCACCCCAAAAGTACACTTGCTTGGGTTCAGTTTCATTGAATTTTTCCTCAAATTCTCAAAGGTCTCAGCGAGATCCACCAAGTGATCCTCCCCCTTGGTCTTGATCACCATATCGTCAATGTAGGCTTTGACGTTTCTCCCAATCTGCGATTTAAATACTTTATTGACCATTCTCTGATACGTCGCCCCAGCGTTCTTTAAGCCAAAATGCATCATCTTATAACAAAAATTGCCAATGGGGGTTCTAAATGCTGTTTTAGCCTTGTCCTCCTCAAGCATCTTGATTTGATGGTATCTCGAATACGCATCAATAAAACTGAAAACTTTATGCCCCGCAATGGATTCAACCAATCTATCAATTTTCGGCAAAGGATAACAATCCTTGGGACAAGCCGTGTTCAAGTCGGTAAAATCTATACACATTCTCCATTTCTTATTTGCCTTCAACACCATAACTGGAAAAGCTAACCAAACTGGATAAGTAATTTCTTCTATGATTCTCGCCTTTAATAGCTTCTCAACCTCTCCAATCACCGCCTTCTCCTTTTCCGCAGAAAGATACCTTACCTTCTGTTTGAAGGGCTCCACATTTGGGTCAGCGTTTAAACAATGTAAGGCGACATTCTCATCTATGCCTTGCATATCCTCTGGTTTCCAGGCAAATACATTATTACTATCCCGCAAGAATTCGACCAACTTGTCTCGCTCTTCCTTCTTCAACTGCTTCCCAATTTTAATTTTTTGCTCCGGGTATTCATCACTAACAATTACTTCTTCCAATTCTTCGGGGTCCTGAATATCCGGTTCATCTCGCATTTGCAGCGTATCTACCTCCATTTCAATCGCCTTTCTCTTATTAACACTCCTTTTACCACCTTTGTCGCTGCTTTCCCCCTTATCTCTCCCAACAAGCGACACACCTTCAGGTGTTTCTACCACAATTTCTTCATCACATTCCTCACTCTCAGAATCCACTATCTCCTCAATAAGTGGCTCCTTCATTTTAACAAATTCCGCCGACCTCGACCAGGCCATCTAGGCTCGCATTGCAACCATTGCTATCAAATTTCCTTCTGATCTCTCCTCCATCACTTCTACCCCTGTATCTCGCTCATCATCTCTTTCTCGCGGAACTTCCTCTTCCTTCCCTTCATTAACAACAATGATCGCCAACTTATTCCTCATACTTTCTGTTTCCTCCCAGTCATCACACCCTCCTAAGTCGGTGATCATGTTGATTCTTGTATCTCACACCATTAAGGCTGTGGATAGTGAACTCGTGCTTGCCCTTGCCACGGTTTGCATTTCAATCTTCTTTTGAATCTCCTCCTTAACTTCACTCTTCAAGCAAGCAATCCCCTTTGGAGTAGGGAATTTGACTCGCTGATGTGGGATGGACACAACCATTTCAAATGTCTGCATAAACGGGATACCCACAATAGCATTGTAAGGCGACACCAAATCTATCACCATAAACTCCATAGTTCGGGTTCTCACCATCTCGCCTTCACCTATCTCCACCGCCAACGAAATTGTTCCTTTAACCCGCACCGTATGGTTTGTGAACCCTTCCAAAAATCCCTTATAGGGCACCAGATTAGCCTCAGTATATCACATCTTCTTGAAAGCATCATAATAGAGGATGTTGCGACTTGCTCCTGAATCTACCAACACTCTGTGCAGAATACTGTTCCCTGGAGCAATGGAAATCACAACTGGCTGACATCCATGGCTGTAAGTGCTCCAATTTGAGCTTGTTAGAATTTTCGTTAGAAAATTAACGAAAGTTATAACATTCCTAACAATTCCTAACATTCCTAACATTTCTAACAAAGTGAGGGCAAAATGGGCATTGTTATTTAAGGATAAACCAAGGAAAAGAATCAAAAAAGTGAAAGAAATGGTCAAAAACCAAAAATAGAAATGGCTGGAACATAATCGTTTGTTTAATTTGAATTTTAAACAGATTATTCCTTGTGTCCAAAGCACAGACGGCATTTAATGAACAGTGCACGCGACTGATCCCATCCGCGCGGATAGGTTTGTAATTTTCAGAGGGCTATAAATTGAGCCCTCCAGTCACAAAAAAAGGAGGAACAAGAACACAATTCACAGCATTTGGCGAATATACTTGAGAAAACAGTGAAAATTCTATAAGAATTGTCACCTTTTTCTCTTGAATCTTCCCAACTTCCACTCACTCAAATCAAACCCAAACACTCTTGCATTCAAGCCTTCAAACACAAAGCACAAAGAAGATAGGTATAACCTCCCTCTTCTTACCCTAAATCTCTCATCCATGCATGCATTTTCAAACTACAAAATGTAGTTCATTCATCTTCTTGTCTTAAGATCCAAGAAGATCACCATGGAAGTTCATCTCCATGGATGATCTTCTACAAGGATCTACATTATTTTCAAAGTGTTCTTACTTTCTTGCAAAGAAAACACATTTTCAAAACCCTAAAAACCATTTTCAAGCACCAAATCTTGATTTCAAAGGATAAAATTCTCCTTCCCAAGCAAATGAAGTGCTTAGTCCTAATGTACCCCAAGGATGGTTTGGTATAGTTGATTCACCACTAAAATTTCAAGTGATCACTAACCGAAACCTAGGGAAATGGGGACAAGCATGGATGCAAAACCCCCCCTTAAAATCATATTTTCTTTCTTGAGAAGTTGCTGTCCAGTAGCAATTTTCCAAGACCCCAGTACATTGTCTTAATTTTTGGACACAGATAAACTTGGAATTTGGTGTTGACTACAAAACACTTTTTGTAGCCAACATCCATAGCTTTCCAGAAATATTTTTACTTTATTTTTTGGGTGAGTATAACTCCTCTTTTCAAATTTTATTTTAGAGGCCAGTTCATCAGCTTCTGGAAATCCAGATCTCATATCTGAGATTTCCAGAAGGTTTTGACCCCTCAAATCTTCTCCAAAATGGAAAATTCCTTCGCACAAATCTTATTTAAGGTGTCTGGGAAAACTTTAATTCTCTTAGTTTATCCAGATTATGAAGTTTTAAGGCCCTTGAATACATTTCAAAATCAAAGGTCCACTGCCTTTTTCATTCTGGCAGAAGTGACTATCAACTTCAAAAGGTCTTTTGAGTACCAAATCTCAACCCAAAAATCTTCCAAAAAATCATGGGATCAGTTTAAAGTCTTAAAAAGACATCCAAATTTTTACTTTTCTGAGTTTCAACTTATTTTGGCCAAAACACACACACACACACACACAAATGATTTTCAGCTTGGAAGACTCGTTTTACGAGGCATTCCGGGTGCACACTAACGTCCTTCCCGGCGTGTAACATGACCTCCGAACCCAAATCTCTAATCTCGGGCATTTTTCAAAGTTTTGCCCCTTAAAACAAAAATGGCGTGGCGACTCCGTTCTTTTTCCGGGTTTTATTTGGTTTTTTCAAAGAAACGCAAAAAATCGAATTCTTTCCCGCGAAATGGCGACACATCATCACGGTGGCGACTCCGCTGGGGATTTAGCTTTTTCTAAAAAAAATGGTATTTGGTATATTGGTGGAAACCATTAAACTTCCCGTTACCGCCTCCTAACACGAGTCGGGGATAAATTGTGGTTTAACAATCCCACGTACCGGTATCATTGTTTTCAAAAAAAAAAGTTTTTGAGGGTCAAGCTTCCGTCCCGGCTTTAAAAATCATTTTTGTGTGTGTGTTGCTTTTTGCACATTTTCGTGTTGTTTCGGCCGCCTCGGAAAAAAGTCAAAATTTTGACTGTCGGAACCATGTCCCTAACTGTCGGAATTTTTGTGCTTACGTGTTCATTAAATTTCAAAAAAAAAAAATTCAAAAAAAAATTCAAAAAAAAAAGAAAATTTTCAAAAAAAAAATCATGCATCATATTTTTAAGACACATAAAAAAATTTCTATTTTACTCAGAAAAAGAAAATAGACTGCTTGCACACTACGCGCACGTGACCGTACACTGCACACTACGTCCCTAACAGGAAATCCTTGTCGCGGCCCGTTTGGTCTTATTACGCCTCTCGGTGCAAGCACAGGACTACCCAAACATCCCATGGAGCCTCGTGTCGACCATGCACTTGTCCGTGACACACCTTGTCCGAGACCCGGTTGGTTTTTAGTTTGGTCTGTGTCATGCCCTGTCTGTGTATAGACCTTTCCTTTCAAGCCTTTGTCGGCACACCAACTCGATATCTTTCGGGGACCATAATCAGTCGAAGCTCTGCCGGTTTTCCGCCGCAGACTTTGACCAAGATATTGACCGGCGCCTTGACTTCGGCTCTGACTGGCACAAATTATACACTGACTCCCAAAGATGACACTGAGTCATCGAGGATTAATGATTATTCCATGCCTAATTACGGCCTAACTGACGACAAGTCAAGATCAATCGTGGACATTTATCAGTCCAAATCATGCCGACTTTTTGTCGAGCCCTCGGACATGATCTTGACTTTGACGTCAGCTTTGTCCGTAATTTACATCGAATGCTCGTTAAGACTCGATTACCCGCCAGACTTTTAGGATCGTTTTTCTTTCGGTCGGTGGGACCCGCTTGCCCTATAGGACCCTCGCCGGGTGTCCACCTGGGAGGTCGAAATACAGGTGGAATACGAGGGGCTTATAGAAGTAGTGACGGGGCCCACTGATCCAGGATCCAGAGTAGTTTGCGAAAAAGAAGAGAAATCTTTTCCAACCGATTAGGTTAATAAAATATGTTTTAAGTAAACGTGAACAAATAACTGCATGTTGCATGAGCCTAAAGCCCAAACACCTACCCACCTTCAATTCCCGGACATCTGAACCCTCGTGCCTTTTCCCCCGCAGCTCCTCACAAAGGTTGGTTTCGGGCACCGGGTCACCGTTTGATTAGTTGGGAAGAGTCAAGCGCGTCATCAGCTTCGCCGTTTGTTCCGACTCCGGGTTTCAGAATGTCTGCATCAGCCGGTAATGATGGGGACAATGTCACTCCGCCTCCCGGGACCCCTCAGACAGAACAACAGTGGAATCAGTTAGCAGAACAGATGAGAGTGCGACAGAAGCACGGTGAACTGGCCTTATGGAGGCTATTAAGAGCCACGGTTTGGCCGCCGGCCTCAATCCCGATGGCACCTTCACCGTGGAAGAAGACGAGGATGCCAACCCCTCTCGGTCGCCACGACTACACCGGGATGCCACCACCCACCTCCTATGGTGCCACTATCGAACCCATGCTCCTCGATTTTCGGGTCGGCCGGCTCCCCAACCACGGACCACCGGATCCATGCGGCCGACGGCACAAATCGGTGGGGGCAAAATCGGTACGGAATGTCTTCTCATGGTTGGGGCTATCTCGGAATGCCACGGCTAATCGGGATCCCGCCACGTTCGGAACCGATCAATCCGGACCTTCACAAGCAACAACCACGGTTCGGAATGCCACCACAACTTGGTTACGGGCCACGATCGGGAGCCCCTCCTCGAGAATAGTACTAGTTGTTTGCTCCTCACACAAATCCATTCCTCACTCGGACTTCTATGGGTTACCAAGCCTCCATCCGGTGTCATCCGAATCACCGGGACCGCAGTACCCCGGGTTATACACCCTCGCCTCGGCCCGGCCATGCAATTCAACGATCGGGGACGGCGGCCCCCACCCAAGCCTACTTACGGGCCCCACTCTGGAAATCCGGGTTATCCGGCTACATCGGGGCTGCCTCCACCTACTTTGCCGGATTGAAAATCAACGGCGAGCCGCAAGGTTCTATCCCTTCGCCCGAGCTCCTACTCATGCTCCCCGGACAATTTGGGCCGAGACGGAGTCTTCACCTACGTCCCCGGATCGGCCGTTCCCTCCACCGATCTGCCGCCGGTGGTAGCTCCTCTCTCTAGCTCGGCCACTAGCTGGAATGCCATGGTTCCACCACAAGACCCTCATCCGGCCTGGTTCATGGAACAAAGCCTGAGGAGATGAAAGCGCAGATCGCCGAACCGACCGCTAAGAAGTACGCTTTCCGGCCCATGCACCCGGACTCCATTGTTCCTCTGCCCCACAAATTCGTGATGCCTAATCTGGATCTCTTTGATGGGACGGCATGCCCAAAACCCATTTGGACACATATACCTTGGCAATGAAGGCCAAAGGATGCACCAATCGGCGGTTGGCTGATTATTTGATCTATCTTTGAAGTCCGGTGCCTTAAAGTGATTCTTCCGTTTGAAACACGAAGCCGGGGCTACGTGGGACCAGATTACCAATGCCTTCACAGAGAAATATAAGGCCAACTTGGAGTGGGAAACAAATAGGGTTGACCTACAAACAACGGTGCGGCATCTGATGAGAATGTTGGGGACTTTTACAAGCGGTGGAATGCGAAACTCGGTGAAATGGCAATCCCTCCTTCGAAGAAGAACAACTGGACATCTTCCGGTCATGCTTGAAACCACATCGAGAGCCTCCCTCGGTCACTTCCCATACTCGGACTTACGGGCCATGGTTAACTCTGCAGGCTAAGTTTGAAAAGGCCTACAATCGGCAATCGACTGCTGCACTGCCTACGAGATATCGGGCTCCTCCTGCAAACACTGCCCTGCTCGCCAAAGGCAAAGAAATGATTAACTATGCGGGACGGGAATGTAATAACACAACTCCTTTTGCCCCCGAGAAAACCAGCCGAGCCCGGACCACGGGTCATGAACCTCGAAAACTTTGGAATGCCTCTGAATGACATCTTTAGGGGGGCTGGTGAAGGAAGGCATCTTTGCGGACCTTTGGAAAATTTCCAACCCGGGGAATCTGAATGCTCCCGTGGATACTACAAAGTATTGCGCTTTTCATCAAGCTCACGGACATCGGCGACAAGCTGTTTTACTCTGAAAAAGGCAATCCGAGGGCTAATAGAGCAAGGAAAATTGGAAGGCCCGAGGGACCTAATACGATCAAAAATCCTACGCCAAGGAACCATAATCAGTGAATATGATTGAATGCGGAGAATCTTCGCATGCCCGGGAAGATCTTGATGAAAGTCCCCAAATACCCGTGGCCAACCTCGTCGAGGATCCCGAATTCGGATTCCCCTCGGCCTTGAGGATATCGAACGAATCGACCCATCTTGGTCTCATGTCGAGACTTCTGCAAGAATACGAGGCCCGCTATTTCTCGAATGAAGGGAAAACCGACAACGAAGAAGCTGGGGAATTCGGTCAAAACATGAGAGAACCATTTACACAAGATGGTTAGAGCGGTCAAGAAAGATTGAACAAGAAAGCTTCGGACGGGCGCTGTCTTGGGGCTTATCGGCAAAGAAGGCTGAAGAACATCTGGAGCTAGTACACTTCCGCAAATTGGCTATTGGAGAACTCGAATACGATCCCAAGGCGGTGGCGATGAATCGGAGGAGGAAGAATCCTTCTACATTCTAAGCGGTGTCAAATACGTGCCACCCCCTCTCACTCTTCCCCCACAGTTTCTGGGAGGAGAAGCTGAATCGCAATTATCACTTCCAGGAATGGGAGCATATGACAATTTCTGCGGCTGCACGCACCCATATTCCCCTAACGGGTTCGATCGGCGTTCCCTCTCCGCCGAAATCCCGGTAGTATGGGAAGATGATTTCGATGACAGCGACGACGATGATGACGAGAGCGAACAGTCAACTGAGGCCCCAGATCCGGAAACAATCTGGAACAATCATGCCGGAAATGAGCCCATGGGGGCCAGGCACAACGGCTGGTTGTCAGCAAGCGACGACGAAGACACTTCGGGAGACGAATATGAAACCGAGGACATGAAGGCCATGAAGTTTCCTGGATCTGAGCACGTGGATGTCTTAGAATTCAACACTGCCTACCATGCTTTGGGGAAAGGGTTTTCAGGCGTCCGATCCAGGCTGATAGTCGAAGATCTGATAGAGAGAGGGAAACTAACTCCCATCCGCCCAAATGAGAAAATAACCATGGTTAGATCAAATCCACCCCAAAACAAAGTAACACTCCTTGTCAGGGTTGCACAAGAAGAGGTCACCTTCCCCGAATGTATGTCAGCTTTCAGAGAAGTCCTGGAAACCGGCATGATACCGGATGCACCTCCCACACAGAATGCTATAATCATCTCCAACTCTGAGTATTACAGAAAGGAACCAGAATGGCTGCACTATACTGGGAATGAAATTGAAAAGCCGCCGAGTCCCGACAATAGCGACTCTTGTTGCATGATAACTATGAGCAAGGCAGACTATGGGAGCGAATTGGAGGACGCCCTAGCTCTGTGGGCCATCCAAGGGGCAACAACACAACCCCAGACTCAAAAGCCTGTGACTTGGGAAGCAGTTATAAGGGCCGCCCAGGAAGGAGCTAGTACAGCTCAGCCCCTCACTGTTGCTAGACTCCGTCAGAACCAGTGGCCGATAGCCAAAAAGGCTCCCCCGTTGACCTTAGCAGCGTTGAAGAAATCCAGTCAAGAAGCGACTGATGAGGAAGTTAACCTGTTGACCCGATCCGGGCAAATCTTCCAAGGAAATCCCAAAACAGATAAGAAGGCCACAGATCAAGCACCGAAAGAAGATCGCCGCCCCTATGCTAAGACCGCTGAAACTCCAGACCCCGAAAAAGAGGATCCCGTGCTCACCCAGTTGAAGCAGACACAGGCCAACATTTCCCTCTGGTCTCTACTCACTTCGTCCTATCCCCATAAGCTAAAGCTGGAAGAAAGCTTAGCCCGCACTTTGGTGCCTATTGATGCTACTCCCGATGACGTGGTACAGCTGATTGGAAACATCCACTACGGGAACATAATCACCTTCACAGATCTCGACCTCCCTCAATTTGGGGCTGATCATAACGAGCCTCTCTTCATCACAGTCCAATTGGATGAACGACGCCTCCCTCGGGTCCTGGTTGATAATGGGTCCGGAATGAACATTCTTCCGGCAAAGATCATGAGCCTGCTTGATATCAAGACTACAGACTTGAAGCCTTCCTCCCTCACAGTCAAAGCTTACGACTCAACATCTCGAGCAGTCCGTGGAGTCGCTACCTTGGACCTCTGGTTTGGACAGAAATTAATACCTGTGGAATTCCAGGTTATTGACATCTCGATCACTTTCAATGCCTTATTGGGAAGACCTTGGCTGCATCAGGTCAAAGGGGTTGCCTCAAGCCTCCACCAGTGTGTGAAATTCGTCTCGAATGGGGACCTGACGACCTTTTACGGGGATTTAGTCACCTTAGAGGGCACGGATACAGGTGGAATACCTATTCTGGAAATCAAACATGACGAGGAAGGTCTCATGCTAACTGGCTTCACGGTCGAGCCTCCCAAAGCCCAAGTGTGCAACATAGATCTGACAATCACCCGGGATAAAATCCCCCCGGTCTTGAAAATGATGAGAAAGATGAGCTATCTACCTGGTCTTGGTCTGGGGAAGCACCAACAAGGAACTCACAAACTCGTCGAGGTGAAAGGACAGAAAACTCGCCACGGCCTGGGATACGAGGCCTCCTCAGTGGACACTGCAAAAGGAAAAGGATTTGGAGCTATCACAGGAAGGGTCCCGGTCGACGACCCTAAATCTCTCCCTTTCAGTCCTAATTTGGCTGACTACTTTGTAAAGGGTCCCACACAACCGGGTAACATCACAGAGCCCACTCCTACAGAAGGATGGCTAAAGCTACAGGATAGCCTCAACAAGTTCAGGGGAGCCAAAGCTAACCCGGTCCGCAGAACGTTCCTGGACCTACCCAAGATACCCGGGGCTACCACTACCATGAGAAGTGAGTACACTTTCAAAGGCGTGCCAAGCCTAGTGGAACAGTTCGAGAAGCTCACAACCACAATTCCTACTACCCAGGAAGGTCCGAAACCCGAGTTTGAATTGACCATGCCGAAAGCCAAAGCCACAGAAGTCTTTTCAGATGATTGGGATGGCCCAATCATGCAGCAGTTGTTCGGGGAAGAGATCCAGGTGCCAGACCTGATTGATTTCAGCTCAGTCAAAGAAATGGTAGCAATGATCGAGGGAGGAGAACAGAAACGAGACGACCCAGTCATGAGGCCACTGACAGCAATGCCGTTAAAGAATTGGGAAACTCTCTCAGGCCCGTCCGCGACCAGAGAAGAAATGATCACCAAACCTGGATTGGTCTCCCATCCCTTTGTCTCAATCTAGGACAAGTCCTCCCAGTCTCTCATTGTTAAGGTCAAGTCTCTAGGGTCGTCTGATGGCCTTACGCCTGAAGACTACGAGTCTGTAGCAAGCGCTGTATTCCTTTTCGTTTTCAATGAAATGACGAACCTTTCTGAGTATCCCTTGATTGCCACTTTAACTAATGATGAATTAATTAATAAAAATTTTTTTAATAATAATTCATTAGATAAAGAAGCAGACAAAAAAAAATCAAAAAAAAAATCTTTAAGCAGGTTGTCCGGAAAGAGGAAAATCGAGCCCAAGCTGCCGAAGAGATTTTGACGAGTGTGAATCTGAGAACTGCGGAAGAGCCTAAAGAGACGCAAATTGGTAATTTCTTCGAAGGAACTGAAAAGGATGCCTTACAAAATCCTACAAAATCCTCAATTCAAGGAAAGTAGCCCTCTTCATCAAAGAGAACATCATGTGCCGATACGGGTTGCCAGCCGAAATCATCTCAGATAATGGATCCCACTTCGAAGGGGAATGCGACAGGCTGCTGGCAGAATTCCGAATAACCCGTCACAAGTCATCTCCTTACAGGCCCCAAACCAACGGAGCCGTCGAAGCAGCAAACAAGACTCTGGAAAATATCATCCGGAAAATGGCTGTCCAAGGCAGAGATTGGCCCGATAAGTTACACCTGGCACTCTGGGGCTACAGAACATCAGTCAGAACGGCAACTGGGGAAACACCGTTTGCCCTCACATACGGAATGGAAGCCGTGCTCCCAATCGAATTGGAAATCCCCTCACTCCGTATACTGCTGGAAAGCCAGATCAACGAGGTCGAATGGCTCCAGAGTCGCCATGATGAATTAGCCCTGCTAGATGAACGCCGATTGAAAGCAATGAAACACATCCGAGCCTACCAAGGAAGAATGGCCAGAGCCTTTGACAAGAAAGTAAAACATCGGGAGATCCGAGAAGGTGATCTCGTCTTGAAAGAAGAGCCTCCAGTCCGTGTCAACCCGCTCGGCAAATGGGAGCCTGTCTGGGTCGGGCCATACGTCGTCCAGAAGATCTTCTCCGGAGGAGCCATGCAACTTGCAGACCTCGACGGGAATCTCTTTGTACACCCAGTGAATGGTGACAAGCTGCGCAGATACTACGCATAAAAAAGAGAAAAAAAAAAGAGTGCTAAAAGAGTAATACCCAACTAGGTTGAAAACCCGAAAAGGGCGGCCTAGGTAAAAAACAGGGTTGCACAAAAAAAAAAAAAAAAAAAAAACAAAAAAAGAAGAACAAAAAAAAAAAACAAAAAAAAACCGGGTTGAACTACGAAGACTGAGCTCCTCAAAATGAGGGGAACGTAGGCAGAAACGGTTCGGTCTAAAACATAAATAAAAGTCATACTCGACATCAATACAATCGATCACCATGAAAGCGTCTCAAAAACTCAAGCAATTCAAATATTCATTACAAGTTAAAAACTTTTTGATGAGTCTAAGCCCGATTCATTCCTACAACCGGTAACCCGCTAAAAGAAATTAAGATACATAATCAAACTAATGTGTCTCGCCATGACAAGAAAGGGATACTCGGAAACCTCAAGGTCACTCCAAGCCCCTCGCATCGGCCTCTCCCCTCTTCTTCCCCTTCGAGTCTTCTTATTCTCGAGCGGGAAAAATATCGGTCTTCCTCCTCCCAAGCTCGTATAGGAACATGATCTATCGACCGGCCTCTGTCAGGGCCTTAGTAGCCCTAATGTCATCTCTCATCTCCTGTAGCCTAGCTGGTAGCATAGGAGTCCTCCTCTCTTGTCTCTTGACATAAGCCTCATAGTTGGTCACAGCGTCTCCGCTCCTGTCATGAGGATTGGCCCTCGCCTCGGCCCTCCTCCTCTCGAAACCTGTCCAGTCCTCCACACCCACAATGGCCTCACGCCGCCTCAAAATAGCCACCTGAGTCTCTCCCAGATGCCTCTCGTACCAATCCAGGTACCAAGTGGTCAGGAACACCGGTCTTGGACGCCTGAGGATAACCCGAGGAGGAAAGACGTCATACCTCCATTCTCGGGAAAGAAAGGAAAACACCGAAGGATCATCCATAGAAACAGGAGCCACCACCCTGGTGGCTATATCATCAAAGTCCTCCAAAGGAACCTGCTCCAAGCCGAACTGTCTCAGAACCAAAGACGGAATGTAAAAGCTGGACTGAGAAAGCCCCGGAAGCATAATCACATGAGACCCGTCCTGAGGCACTCTGCGAGTCTCCACCCGCCAACAAGGCACTGACCATCTGATATCTTCTGTCTGGTGACCAGCCATCCAACGCTCCCATGAACCCTGATCATTGAAATCCACAGCAACCCCCCTCCTGGCAAATGTCCAAGGCTTGATCATGTCAGGAGTTTCCCGAAGAATCCCCAAGCGCTCCATCGCCCACAGGGGTCAAGAGGAACGGGCCGCCCGTGCATATACCGCTTCCCGTAGCCAACCTATCGAGAGCATGAAAAGTCTCCCCAGATCGCAGGTACAACATCTCTGCCCAAGCGACAATGAACGACTACATCCAGCAGAGACCGATGACAGATCCCAAAAGAATAGACCATGAGCAAGGTCCCGAACATGCAAAGTGCAAAGGCATCCCAATAGGCATCGTCAAGCAAACCTAAGCCCCTAAACCTATCAGGGAGACCAGAAATATCAAAATGGTCGGGACCACGGATCATACCTTGCGCTTCCTCCAGGGAAAGATGAAGGAGGACGCACAGTCTGTCAATAAAAGAAGCCCCTCCGGGCAAAGGAACCGCTATCTCTTCCACCTCCGGACCACCAAGCAAGGCCCGAAATTCTTTGACGATTGGGACCATCTCGTTGTAAGAAAGGCAAAAGACATGCCTTCTAGTATCCCAAAATGAGGAAGAAGCCCTCAGAAGATCGTAGTCCGGAATCAATTCCTTGAGAGACCATAAGCACTTCACCTTGTACCTTTCTTCAAATAAGGACCTCCTCTCATGCATAATCTCCCGGGACCAATCCTTGAACTTGTTGAAGAATGACATTTGGGATTCTTGGGACAATTTTGATGGAGCTTTTCTAAGGTTTTCCATTGATTTTCTCTCTTTCTTCCCGAAAATGGCTGTTTGGACTGGAGGTTGAAGAGGATATTTGAATTTGAAATAAAGTGAGACCAGATCTGAAGCAAAATTAAAGGACAATGTCAGATGCAGGACTCCTCCGCGCGGACATGATTGTCATTCATCAGAAAAATCTGCAACAATCCAAGCTGCTGCACCAAAAGAAGAATATTCCGTCCCGGTTGCTCGAAACCTGTGCAAAAAAAACTCCCCAAACCAGTCCATATATCAAACACTAACACCCTTGCCAAAAAACCAAGGCTCATGCAACATTGCATTCATACTGCATTGCATTCATAAAAAAATAAAATCCTAAATTATTACATTCCAAAAAATAAAGGGAGTGTGCAAAAAAAAATTAAATAAAAAAATAGGTAACAATAATCCTAAATTATTACATCCAAAAAAAAAAAGAAGAGCAAAAAAAAAAAAAATGTGCAAGAAAAAAAAAAGCTGTACAAATCTCAAAATCTCAGAAAATCAGTCTAAAAAAAAAAGGGGGTAATCAATCAGAATCCCTAGTTCCTGACGTCTGTCCCCGGTCCCTCTTGCGACTCGGGCCCGCCTCCTCAGGAGCCCTGAAGATCTCGGGCTCAGAATCGTCCTCGTCTCCAGAAAGAGGCTCATCAGGACCAATCGGCACGCTCTGATAGGGCAAGCCGAGATCTTCGAAAAAATCATATCCGAATGTGAAGGCGTCGGACTCCTGGACGTACGAAGACGACCCACCATGCTGCCAAACGTGTCCCTGCCCGTGTGGATCCCCGAGAATGACGTGATCCGAAGGCAGCACCGCGCGGGGATCAATGAGAGGAGACAGAGGAGTCTCTGAAGAAGTCTCTGAACGAATAGGGGAAGCCTCCCGCCCGATGTGCGCCGGCCGTGGTCGCCTCGCTCTAGCCTGAGGAGCCCCGCAAGCGACCATCCTCCTGATAAATCTCTTAGCTCCGATCACTTGCTTCGTCAGCTTCTCGACGACCACCTCCGAAAACTGCACAAAAGCAAAAGCGTCAGAAACAGTTGAAGCGAAAAATGATGACAGGAAAGAAAAGAAAAAAGCAAAAGAAAGAAAGGTGGAAAAGAGAAGCCGTACCTTCATACCCGGACGAGGCCGGAAAGCTCGTGGAAGCCGCTCGGGCTGAGGGATCTGCACCCTCAATCGGACCCCATCCTGGATATATGAAAAATCCGTCCGAGGGTACCGCGGGATCCCAAGCCCCTCTCTATCCAGAACCTGGGGCATCCTCAGCCTCCTCAAAACAAATAATGGATATGGCTCAATCGCTACGAAATCCGAGAAGTGCCGGCCGGCTCGGTAATCATCCCACGTCACAGATCTGTCACTCGGGTGCATCATATCGGCGGGAGGCTCCACCGGTTGTGAATGTGTGCCCAAAATTTTTGTTTATTGGAATTCACGCGAGTTTGAAGACATCCGAGTTATTTGAAAAACGGAGTCGCCACGCCATTTTGATTACCTCAAAACTTTGAAAAAAAGGTTTTATGGGTTCGGAGGTTAAGTTACCCCTTGGGAAGAACGTTTGGCGTTCACCCAAAGTGCCTTGCCGGAGCAAGTCTCCCTAGATTTCATTAATCGTGTTTGCTTGCGTGCTTTCTTTGTGTGCATGTGTTTGAAAATAAAGGGGGGAATGTCCCAAGTCGTCTTCCGGACGTACAAACCATTTGTTGGTTGTCGCTCGGGATTCCTTGGAATTTATGTATTTGGGATTATGATCCCGTCCTCATCTTATGACTTATGATCATCGCATTTTAAACCTCGGGACCCTCGGGACTTGCGTGATCGAGAGAATGACTCTCTTTTGGGTCAAAGATGAGGTTCTTTAGGAAGGAATGTCCTTAGCCCATCAATCCTACGCTTTAAGACGGTCGAGCTCGTATAGAGGCTTCATACTCATTCTTAAGCGATAATTGGAGATATAGGGTTCAAGGTTATCCTTTTCCTAAAGAAATCATGAACCTTTAATGGAAGGAACGATGCAAAGATGAGAACTTTTACACCGGTCCGTTCCAAGGTTGGGGGAAAGGGGAAATGCATGATAAAAAAATGACTCTTTAATGAAAAGATGACATTTTTAGGTTGCAAATGATGCTTTTTGATTTAAAGAAATGATCTTTATGCAAATGATGCATAAAGATTTGATTTTTATGCAAATGATGCATTGAAAAAGGGGTTTTGGTGCAAAGGATGCATTTTTATTGAAAAAGATTTGATCTTTATATGCAAATGATGCATAAAGATAACATTTTTATTGGAAAATAGGGATTTTAGGTGCAAAGGATGCACCTTTATGAAAAAGACTACATTTTTATGACAAATGAGGTCTTAATGCATGCAAAGGGGAAAGGGGGTGATAAAGATATGATCTTTATGAATAAATGCCAAGTCCCAAGCAAGATATATGAATGCAATGAGCAAGTATATCAATTAAAATGCAAGGTTAGGGCGTGCGAGGTTACCAATCGTTTCCTTCGCTTCTTCGGACGGAGCTAGGAGGAGACGATTCTTCTTGGGTCTTCAAGGAGGAGGGAGATGGCTTCTTGAGCTTCTTCTTCACCTTCTTGGACTTCCAGCAGCTCCTTGGGGGATCTTCTTCGTATTATGAGAGTATTATGCTTCTTGTGGATGATTAAAATGGGTAGAGGAGGGCTCTATTTATAGGCAGTCTGGATAAGGCTAATGAAGCCGTGCGGCCGCAGCTCTTTGCAAATGAGGCCGTGCGGTCTTATCCACAATGACTCAAAGCATTCTAGAACCATGCAAGGTGGCATCATTCTAGAAGCTTCCCTCCTAATTAAAAACGTGTTTCTTAATTAGGAAGGATTCCTTCAAATTTTATTTAATTAAAAACAGTTCCAGAATGTTTCCTAACGCTAGGAAGGTCCTGGGAATTACCGAAAAACTTACCGAAATTTGCGGGAAATTTAACCTAAGGCATGAGTCGATTTGGGTACTTACAAGCCCTCGGCAACGTCACTTGCAAGGCGAGTGGGGTTGTCGATAGAAAAGGATCCGATCTCGGCGAATGCCGAGACGGATTGGGAGACCAAGGTGGTCGAGTGGCCGAACCTTTTGGAAGGCTACCTACGTATCCCTGAGGAATCAAGCCAGCCGTAGTTCGGAATTAGGATCCGCCGGGGGAGGAAGAAGAGAAACCGGTCTCTTCTTTGGGGACATAGAAGAGAAAATGACCTAGGAGGTCAAGCAATTGATCCTACTGGGGACATGCTAGGAGTGACCCAGGTGGTCGAATATTTGAATTTTTATGAGGGGGCGCTTTATCACTGAGGAGTGACAAAGGAACAGGGTGACCAAAGTGGTCGAATGGCTGGACCTTTTATAAAAGGCTACCTACGTATCCCGGAGGAATCAAGCCTTGATCGTAGTTCAAGCATCACTAGATAGTTAGGAACGATGTCTAGGATCCTTGAGATTTTGACAATTCGGAGGCTGTCACCTGAGGAAGCTAGAGCTTATGACGCTATCTCTTTATGACGGAGATAGAGGTAACTTAAGTTGGGAAACTTGAGCGTACGTCACTATTCGCGGATAGAGGTATCACAAGTTGAAATGACTTGGGCATTCGTCACTATTCGCGGATAGTGGTAGCACAAGTTGAAATGACTTGGGCATACTTCACTATTCGCGGATAGAGGTAGCACAAGTTGGAATGACTTGGGCATACGTCACTATTCGCGGATAGAGGTAGCACAAGTTGGAATGACTTGGGCATACGTCACTATTCGCGGATAGAGGTAGCACAAGTTGGAATGACTTGGGCATACTTCACTATTCGCGGATAGAGGTAGCACAAGTTGGAATGACTTGGGCATACGTCACTATTCGCGGATAGAGGTAGCACAAGTTGGAATGACTTTGGCATACGTCACTATTCGCGGATAGAGGTAGCACAAGTTTGAATGACTTGGGCATACGTCACTATTCGCGGATAGAGGTAGCACAAGTTTAGAGTTCTGACAATTCGGAGGTTGTCACCTAGTGTTATCCCGTTATAACGGAATTAACGGAGGCGACTGGGAATAAAGCTTGATTGCTAAAGAGAGAAGGGATATTTTCTGAAAAGATGTTATCTTGGTTAAAAGATAACGGAAATTGCATGCCCAAGTGGAAGGTCCAGGGGCAGGATTGTAATTTCTGCTCAGAGCGAATGAAGCCGCCCGGCATGAGATGGAGAAAAAGAAGCCGTACGGCTAGAAACCTGTTTTTTCCAGATTATTTAAAATCAGATTTTGAACGGGCATTGGGCACTTGTTGCCGCCCAAGAACGCAGAGAGAGAGAGAAGAGAGAGAGAGAATTTCAAAATTCTTCAACCCTTTTGCTTCCCTTTGATTTGAAATGGATCCGGAGGGCAATCCCATACCAAGGCAAGCAAGGAGAAACATCTCGGCGGCCGCGAGGAGGAGGAGGAAGGAGCTCGTGAGGACGGAGAGGAAGTATGACTTCCTTACACCTCCATCGGAGCTTTATCCGGGGAGAAGGGAGCACAAATCAACGAACCCGCGATCAGTTGGGGTAAGCATTCTCATTTTGCTCAAATCCGATGATTTTGCTTGAATTTTGAATGATTTAGGGCTTGACCCGAATTTTAGGATTTTTGAATGATTTTTTTGAATGATTTTGAGATGCATGAACAACCTATGAGGCTAAGAATATGCAATGTGCAATTTTATTTGATGAAAAATATGAGAATGACTCACTTTTTTCTCGCAAAATGAAGTAAGAATGAGAATTTTTTCAAAATATGAGACGGAGTTCTTGCCTTGTGCTAGAACTAGGTCAAAATTCTGATTTTCAATGAGAAAACATGATTTTGGAAGATGAAAATGATTCATGCATGCCATTTTTTGAAAAATAATGCTTATGTGCGAAAAATTGTGATTTTGTGCTTTAGGAAAGCAATGACGCGTTTCAAGTGATGAAAGACACGTTTTTGATGCAAAAGATATGCTAGAAAAACTTTTATGAATGCTTTTCTTTTGAAAATATGTGCACTTTTGAATATATGCATGCTTTTGAAGTGATATGAAGGACTGACGCTTCTTTTGATGTGCTTGTCTGCAGGAGAACAAGTCTAGAGGACCGTCGGAGATAGCGGTCAAGCTTTGGCAGAGGATGCCAGATTTTGAGAAGGATGGGGTAAATCCCAAGCAGCTGGTGAGGGCTACCGGCTTGGATGCATTCGTAGAGGCTATCGGCCGGGGTGTCCACATCACCTCGAAGAGCAAGGGCTTGGTCCAGCCCTTCTCGAGTTCTCGTGGGACAAGACACATAGCTTTCACCTGAGCTGGGGAGAGCTGACAGTGACTCCTGCCGATTTCACCGCTATTACGGGCTTACAGTTCACCGGGAGGCCCGTGACTTGGAGGGACCACATCACAGCGGAGGAGTTCCAGGCTTTGGTTGGGTTTGAGTTGATTCCGAAGGGGCTGGGGATGGAGACACGGAATGTCGAGGTGGCAGCCCGTACTAGCATACGTAATTTTGTCGCAATGATGTGACCGCCCGCCACGGCTAGAGCATTCATATGGTTGATGCTATCGGTCACCATTTTTGCTAATTCTGGGACGATAGCTATGACTTGCCTCCTCGACTCTCTGGAGGATGTTGATGGGATAGGGACGGTCTCTTGGGGAGAGGCCGGATTGGCGGAGTTGTACTTCTCGTTGGACATGTACAGTCGGAACAAAGCTGCTTCCATGGACTGCTTTTCTTTTGCCCTTGAGGTAGTCTCCTTTCTTTTCTCTTTTCTTTTCTCTTCTTTTCCTGTCTTGAGACTTTTATGAGAGAGAAAATGACCTTTTGATGTTTTGAACATGCAGGCCTGGTTTTGCGAGGTGATCGGGTTCTTCCCTTGGAACCAGCAGAGTGATGTCACCATCTTCCCTGCTATGGTTCGCTGGAGGGGAGATGCGAGAGATAAATTCACGGGGAAGACCCGGATTACCTTCGACTACAAAATGGTGAGGCCGGTCATCAACAGGGATGGGCACGACGGAGTGGACTTCTACCCCGGGCGGTGTATCCGAGATCTTGGCCGGGAGATGCTATAGAGGTGACGAGGCAGAGGAGGTGGCTTACCGGGCTGACATGTGATGTCATTTATCCTGGGACCGCTCTCGAGGCAAAGATGGTCATGTTCCCCACTAGATGCCATTACTCCTTCTCGACCCTCCAAAGACGGATGCCGGCAGCCTGTGGACTCGGCCGCAGGATGAGATTGCTAGGTACCAGTGTGCGTGGCCGCGGAGGAGTACTTCGACATGGACACCCCTACGCCGTGTTTGTGGAGCAGCCCGAGGACGCCACGTGGCTAGTGAAGCCGGCGGTCACTCAGTGGATATGGGGAGGATGAGCCTACCGACCCGCCGATCCCTCCCCGCGCATCCGTCCTACGTGGTCCATGGAGTGCCGAGGAGGATGAGGATACCCGTCCCCGATGCTAGGGAGCCCCAAGACACCTTGCCGCCCGACAGCACCGTAAGTGTACTCTTAGGGTCTTATTCCCTTTTAGCTTTCATATTTTCTCGCTTTTGCAATTTTCTCGAGATTTTCCGAGATTTTTCTCTTCTTTTCTCGTGTTCCAAACTCGCACTTACGATAGGGCCGGTCGTGCATAGGGGCCGGAAGGACATGTGCCGGTCTCTTCTCGAGGAAGCCGGCTCGCGCTTCGAAGGCGGCAATGACGCACAGGAGCTCGGGCGCAAGAGACGGCACGTCGGGGGCATGGGGCGTCTACCTCATCGGCCTCGGAGTACTCTTCCAGTGCTATGCCTCGGGGGCGGGGACCCAACGCTGACATTCTGGAGCAGCTGGCTGAGTACGGGCACGATAATGTCCATTTGTCTGACGTGAGCGACCAGGAGGACTTGATGAGGGAGGCTAGCATCTACGAGCTGAGCAGCGATGAAGATGAAGAAGAATCGGAGGCCTAGGAGGTCTCTAGAGTAGATTTGGAACAAAAACAAACAATTTACAATTTTTATGCACACTTTGTTTATTTTTTGTTTTATTTGGGCGCCGATGGGGCGAAAACATTGTATTTATGTTTTAATTGCTTTTCTAATTCATGCTTTTTCAATTTGCATATTATCTGAGCCTTGGGGCGACTTTTTTGCTTGGAATTGGGGCTGAAAATGGGCCAAAATGATTTATAATGGTGTATAAATGCTTGAATGGCTTCTGGATATGTTTTTGTACAGGTTTTGGTTGAAAAAGTGGGGTGAAAACTCCCTTGGGCAGCAACTTTGGTTGCTGCAGAATTTTTTCTGCAGAGGGCTAATGTAGCCGTGCGGCATGGCCTGGAGGGCAAATGTAGCCGTGCGGCTAACGCCTGTCTGAGCCGGTTATTTTCTCGAATAAAAGCAAGGCTTGACCATTTCATTTCATTTTCACTCTAGACTTGCCCCAATTGTTCCTGCAGCATATTTTGGACCTAAAAGCACCATCTTTGATCATTTTGCGATGGAGAATCCCGTTAGATTGCAAAGGGGGAAACGAGACCATTTTCTATCCGGTCTTCAATCTTGGGCGAGATATAACTTCCAAAATCACAAGGGGCTGCTTGATTCTTCCTTCAAGATCAAGTCTTTATGGCATTTGAGGGATCTCCCGCCCGATTGGGATCTCGTTGAGAGCCGCAAAGAAAGTTACGGGATGTCCGAAGACATGTTTATCGTTTCTCTTACAACGAAATCGTCCCAACGCACGAAGACTTCGTGAGCCTTGATTGGGGGTCCCGAGATTGAGGCTATATCTATTCCGCTGATCGGAGACGTGCCGGTGACGGTAAAGCTTGCATCTTTTCTGCAGATTCCTTTGGGAGAGGCCGAGAGGATGATGGTAGCCCCTGATAGGATTGACCTTTCGATATCCCGGCAGGTTTGGGTCTCCGTATATGGCCGCGACCACAGTGGCTATGGATGCTTTCATTCTCTCGCGTATTCTCTATTTTGTTCACCGCCGAGTCCGCTGGGGATCTGTCATAGTGGCCTCTTGGACATGGTCGAGACTGCAGTGGCCGGGAAGGATATTGTCCCGCCTGGTTTTAGGAGAGACATTTCATGGGATTGACAGGATGGCTCGGGAGACCGTTTCATGAGGTCCGGAGTCCGGCTATGTTGACTTTGTGGCTGCAGGAGAGGCTCGGGGCTTTGCCGGGCTTTGCCGACTCGGTGCCCTTGGGTGATTTCTCGGAGAGGTGCACCTAGGCAACAGAACAGGTAGCCGGGAGCCGATGATGGCTAGGCTATCCACTTCGGACATCCGTTGGTGGATACCACATTGGAGGTTGCGCATCAGAGGATATTTCAGAGTCTTATGTCGCGAGGGTTCCGTGATTCTGTTGGTCGTCCTTCTACATACCCCGCTTGGTATCCAGCAGCTTTGGGGCTTTACAGAGCCATTGAGTGATTGGGAGGACATCCGGACCATGGAGGTGGTGTCATTGGACATGAGAGATCCAAACAGCCTTCTCTTTCTTCTCGAGGGCTTGGACACATGCCGCTTTCCCACCTGTGGCTATCTTCAGAGCGTGAAGAGTACCATCTCGACCACCGTCTACTTGACCGGTACGAGAGGGAGATGGGAGCGACTCGGGTTATCTTGGAGGATAGACGTCGAGCTTTATTGGGAGCCGACCGTGACTCGAGTAGGACTCGAGGGAGACCGAGGCTAAGGCGAGTTGCCATAACCAATCGTGTGACTTGGTCGTGATATGGAGGCTCGGTATAAGAGATTGTCCGAGGTCGCTCCTTTGACCGAGGCTCGAGGGAGGAGGTGCGGACTCGTGCTCGTATAGAGAGCGCTCATTGACACGGGGTTGGTAGAGGCTCCAGTGAGGATACCGCAGGTCGGGATGAGGGATACCGACATTATTGAGAAGAAAAGGAAGAAGACTCGACGAGGCCGAGGAAAAGGGAAGAAGATCGAAGAAGACTCGCCGAATGACGACCGACAAGTCTTTTCTCAAGATCCTCTTATTGCCATTTGCAAACACATTAGTTTATTTAGGCATTTTATTGTATTTTAGATCTTTTAAAGGTGTTAGCGAGTTAAGAGGTAGACCGTGCTTGAACTCATCAAGAAGTTTTTAACTTGTAATGAACAAGAAATATTATTTTAAAAATTAATCAAGACACATTTCATGGAAATTCAAATGTCTTTATTGATTGGGACCCGTTTTATGAAAACCGAAATACCCTTTACTATTTTTTAGGACGCACTTCATGGAAGCTTGATTGTCCTTTTTATTGTTTAGGACACATTTCATGGAAACTTAATCGTCCTTTTTATTGTTTAAACCGAACCATATATGGCCGCCACGTTCCCTTTTACAAGAAAGGCTAAGGGGCTCAGTCTACGTAGTTCATTCCGGTGAACTAATAATTTTTTTCAGGCAAACTCGTCTTTTGCCTAGACCGCCTTTTTGGGGTTTTCACTTAGCCGGGCATTACTCTTTTTGCACTTTTTTTTTTTTCTTTTTTTTTTTTTTTTTTTTTTTTTTATCGTACATAGTATCTTCTGAGTTTATCACCATTGACCGGGTGGACAAAGGGATTGCCATCCAAGTCTCGCAAGCTTCATTGCTCCTCCCGACGCATTTTCTCGCACCACATAAGGGCCGATCCAGACGGGTTCCCATTTTCCCAGTGGGGTTCTCTCTGGGTAGGGGGCTTTACTTTCAAAGACCAAGTCGCCCTCTTTGATGTCTCCGGCCTTGACCTTTTATCAAACGCCCGGCCATTCGCCTCCGGTAGGCTCGGGTGTGTTCCATGGCTTTTAGCCTTCTCTCGTCAAGGTGGCTAATTCATCATGCCGGCCGGGCAAGCAACCATTCCACTTCATTGACACTGCTTTTCCAGAGGACCCTTAATGACGGGATTTCCAACTCCACCGGTAACACCGCCTCCATCCCGTAAGTTAGGGCAAAAGGAGTTTCTCCCGTGGCCGTTTCCGACAGACGTTCGTAGCCCCTGCAGTGCTAGGTGCAGCTTTTCGGGCCAATCACGACCACGGGTGGCCATCTTCCTGATGATCCGCTCGAGTGTCTTATTAGCAGCCTTCCACACTCCATTGGTTTGAGGTCCATACGGGGACGACTTGTGGCGAGTAACTCCGAATTCTCGATGCAGCCTATCGCAGCCTCCTTCGAAGTGTGACCCATTATCGAAATGATCTCGTTGGGCACCCCATATCTCGCACATTATGTTTTCTTTGATGAACTGGGCCACTTTTCTCGGGAAGTGAGGACCTTGTAGGACTTGGCTTCTACCCACTTGGTGAAGTAGTCAATGGCTACCAAAACAAACTCGTGCCCATTGCTTCCTCGCCGGGATATTTTCCCTATCACGTCGATGCCCCAAGTTGCAAACGGCCAAGGAGTCGTCATGCAAGACAGTCATGAGGTGGGAGATGGTTGAGGTTGGCAAACCGCCGGCATTTGTCGCAGGTTCGGACGTCTTAAGCACTGATCTGTTTCCATGGAGATCCGTAGTAACCCATTCTCGAGGATCACTTGCATCGTGGCTCGGCATTCATGTGAGGACCGCAAGGACCATTGTGGACTTCGGTCATCAATTCTCCGGGCTCTTTCTTGAGTGACACATAAGAGGAGTGGTCCTTGATACCGCTTCTTGTATAGGTTGCCTCCTAGAATGACATACCGAGAAGCCAACCTTTTCGGGGCTTGCAAGCTTTTGGCTCGACCCCTTCTTTTGGTCTACCTTCTTCGTCTCTGAAAGCCGACTCTCCGTCTTTGAGGAATTGGTAAATCTGATTGTACTGGGGTTCCTTTATAGGCTCGGGTCCCAGGTCCACTTCACAACGAAAGTGGGGCTTCTCTTCTACCCACTCGAAGGGCTTTATGGCTTTTCCCTCGGGGATCTCTACCAATGAGGCTAGAGTAGCTAGGGCATCTGCTGCCGAATCTGTTCTTTTCCCTCGGCAAGTAGTGGAAAGTCACTTCTCGGAAGCTGTCCGGTCCAACTCCTCCATATGGGCATGATACCGTTGCAGATTAGGGTCTGCGTCTTCCACTTGTTGGAGACTTGGTTGATGATCGTGGCCGAGTCTCCGTAAACTTCGAGCTCCTTGACATTTCTTTCTAAGGCAGCCTCCAAACCAAAGAATGCGAGGCTTCATACTCGGCGACATTGTTCGTGGCGGGAAAGTTCAACTTGAGGGCTATGGGGGTATGCTCATCTTTCGGATCGACCAATAGCATTCCTACACCATTTCCTCTTTTGTTAGCGGCTCCGTCAAAGAACAATTGCCATCTATTTTCGAGCTCAACCGCAAAGATCCCTTCATGCGGAAATTGGGGTTCGTGCCCTCTGTCTTCATTACCGGGAAATTCGCTAGGTGATCGACAATGCTTGACCCTTGATGGCCTTTTCGGGTCACATAGTTGATGTCGTATTCTCGCCAAGAAGAAGGACCACTTTGCTAGACGCATCGATAGGGAAGGCTTGTCAAAGATGTACTTAATGGGGTCCATTTTCGAGACCAAGTTCACGGGGTGGGCTTCGCATATAATGCTTCAACTTGCCGACTACCCGAGACCGATCCGCACGGGTCTTTTCACACGCCGAGTAATTGAGCTCACTCCCTTGTAGCTTCCGGTGACAAAGTAAATGGCATTCTCTACCCGAGAGTCTTTCTTCTCTTGAGCAAGCATAGCCCCAACCGCCGTGTTCATGACAGTTAGATAGAGCAGAAGAGGCTTCGTCTATGTGGAGGGCATAGTACGGGGATGCACTAAGTATGCCTTGATGCAGTCAAAGGCGTCTGGCATTCTTCGGTCCATTCTGTGTCCACATTCTTCTTCATGAGCTTGAAGATGGGCTCGCACCTAGTGGTCAACTGATTGACAAAACGGGCCGATGTCTTGCAATTTTCCCATGAAGCTTTTGACTTACATGCAGGTTTGAGGTGGCCTCATATCCATGATAGCTTTGATCTTTCGGGGTCAACTTCTATACCTCGCTCCGTGACCATGTACCCAAGCACTTTTCCCCTTGTCACTCCGAAGGTGCATTTGGCGGGGTTTAGTCTCATGGAATGCTTTGTCTCGGCCTCTCAAAGAATTTTCGTAGGTCAACAAAGTGCTGCCCACCTTCTCCTTTGGAGTGGATTATCATGTCGTCTACGTAGACCTCAATCTCCTTGTGGATCATGTCATGAAAAAGCGCGGTTGCTGCCCTTTGGTAAGTAGCCCCAGCATTCTTGAGCCCGAATGGCATTACTGTATAACAAAGAGGTTCCCCATGGTGTGGTGAAGGCCGTCTTTTCTTGGTCTTCTTCGGCCATCTTGATCTCGGTTGTAGCACGCAAAACCATCAACGAAGGATTTGACTTCGTAGTTGGCGTGTGGAGTCCACCAGATGTCTATGTTTGGCGAGAGGGTAGTCGTCTTTGGGGCCGGCCTTGTTCGGATCTCGGAAATCCACACAAAGAACGCACCTTCCCATTGGCCTTGGTTACGGTCACGATGTTGGACAACCATGTCGGGTATTCAATAACTACGATGAATCCTACCCGCAGTAGCTTCTCTATTTCTTCTTTGACCTGCAGAGACCATTCCGGCTTGATCTTTCTCGGTTTACGCTTTGCGGCTTAGCATCGGTGCTAGAGGGATTACGTGCTCTACTATCGAAACTGTCTAGCCCGGCATATCTTTGTATGACCATGCAAACACGTCGACGTATTCTACGAGCGGCTCAATCAATCTGTCCCTTTCAACCCCCTGGAAGAAGCTTCCAATGTGTCTCTTTAGGTTCCTCAATAGTACCCAAGTTCACACTTATCAAAACCTCCTCGGCCTTGGGCCCGGTTTTCCTCTTTTTCGAAACACCTTAAAGATTTCTTTAATGTATTGTTCGTTTAGTGTGTTTGCATCTTGTTCAAATGATTCATTATTAAGCTGTTGTTAAGTTTTGAGTTAATTTATCATTTTGTTAAGTTGGCAATAAGAGGATAATCGAGAAAGATTTGTCATTTCACTCAAGATAAGGGGAAAGATGACATCGATTACATTTTCATAATCCTCAGGCGTGAGGCCTTCGGATGACTCGAGGCCCAGGAATTCGAAGATTCCCGACTCAACTGAATAGACAACATAGACTCTGGACCCTACACTACTTATTGACTCGAGGGGGACTTGACAAGGGTTGGACCGGATCTCACTCCTTCTTGCTTTGTTGCCACAGGGAGTAGCAGTCTTGTCGGCGTTGTCATTTGATTGTGCACTCTGCGGATCATTATTGCCTTTGTCGACACCAATTCCATAGGAAGTACTCGGCTGATCCGCGGAATCTCCTTTACGAACTTAACTTCATCCATTTGTACCTCCGGGCAAGAGGACCGGTTGTGCTTTCAAAGATTACGAGATACGGCTCTCTTCATCCCAAAAGTCTTCGGCTTGTTCACTCTTCTCTCTACCTTTACCCAAACAGGGGGTTGGGAATGATCCTCGGGAGTAGTAAGAGCCATTACAAACACATTATGCTCGTCATGGGTAATGAAGGGTTACGGAGAGACTTTCATTAACATGGCTTGTTTTACTTCAAACTCGCGGTCTTCATAAGTGAG
Organism: Adenophora triphylla var. japonica; assembly: GCA_022495995.1. NCBI lineage: Eukaryota > Viridiplantae > Streptophyta > Magnoliopsida > Asterales > Campanulaceae > Adenophora > Adenophora triphylla. The sequence continues at coordinate 722,976 of JAFEMH010000321.1, forward strand.
CCTTTCTTACGTAATCTTGACCATGGTTACCGGTTCGATGTTGTAGAAAAGAGGCCGAGCTCGACAACATTAACGAAATCGGTTCCGACTATGGGTCCAAACTGTCCTTCCATAGCGGCGGCATTAATCGTATCTTTCCATTTCCCTTGTAATTCAAAGCATAAGGAACATTGAATTTCGGGATATCTATGACCTTTGGATTTCCAAAACCATTTCCATTTGTTCCTTCGAACTCGATCATGTTGACTCGGTTGTTGGCGGGAAGAGGATTCTTGACCACATTGGGACCCCGAGGTGGTTCTAACTTGCCTTCTTCAACTAGGCGAGAGATCGGGAGCTTCGGGTAGGTGCAATCATTAGTATTATGGCCATGATAATTGTGAAAGCGACGAGTGTTTGGTCTCGTCCATTACGATCTTGGGGTTTCGGGTTTCCAGTTTTCCAAAGGTCTCGATGAGTCCTTGGGCTACCAAACCGTCGAAGACCTTTTCTAGTGGCATTCCGAAATCTTCGGCGGTATAGAAAGGGAGCTTTGGCTTTGCGGCGGCTTGGCTGCGTCCGTCCCGCTTTCTCATTCGAATGTAATTAACGGCGCCAATCACTTCTTTTCCTTTTACGGTGGACAGTGGGGCATTTGACACCGGTGCTTTGTAGCGATAAGAACTGGCATTCTGTGGCCGGGGCCATATTGAAGGCATTCTCAAACTTGGTGCCGGCATTTACCATTGCCCGAAGGTCGGGATAGTAGTAATTGCCAATTTGGACTCTTAGTTGAGGTTTCGGGCAAGATTGGAAGATCTCCATCTGTTCCTCTTCATTGAGTGGGGTCATCATTTCACCGAGCTTCCAATTCCATCTCTTGTAGAATTCACTTCTTGGCTCATCTCGAACGTTGTAGGGTACCCAGTAGGTCATTCCGCTGGTTTCCCAATTCAAATTGGCTTTATACTTTTCTAGGAACGCTTCTTTGATCTGGTCCCAAGTAGCTCGGGCCTCTGGTTTCACATGCGGGAACCACCTAAGAGTGAACCTTTTAATGATAGCTGAAAATGATCGGCCATTTGTTCTTGTGTACAATCTTTGGCTCTCATGGCAAGAATGTAGCTTTGATGTGAGTCCGGGGACAATCGGTGCGTTGAACTTTTCAATTTACGGCATTCGGAATTTTGGAGGGAGGGGGACAACTTTGTTGGGATCGGTGATACGGTATGCTTTGTCCTCTTGGTGTCTATTTCCCAAACTTCTCTTGCATGGACCTAACTTGTTCCTTTAGCCAAGCCATGTCGTAGTCGGGGGATGGTTTAGGATTGCTCGATTCCGGAGAAGGCTTATCGACTTGGGTGGAAGGACGGTGGGTGGCACGGTGGTAGGCGGTACCAAGGCTTGGGGATCTTTGGAGGGGAAGTAAGTGTAAACTTGACCAGGTCCCGTGTTCCCGTGAGGCTGGCGGGAGGCATAGGAATTAGGCTCATAATTTCCGAAGTAGGAAAAAGGATACGGAACCTCCTGGGGTCCTGTGGGCAAAGTTGGAGGCGGAAGATCTGTGGCGGGACATGAATTGAGAGGGTCATTGAGCTGATTTTGAGGCCTAGGAAATGCAGGATGGCCCATACCGAGGAGAGGGAGTGAATCCCAAGGGGTAATGCAGAGGCTTACCGGGATAGCCGAGGCGTTTGCTTTCGTTGGTAGGGGACAAAGCTAGGTCTCACTTGAGGAGGTGAGGGTGTTGGGATCCTAATGGCTTGAGATGTTGGAAAGGACTGAAGAGCGGTAATCCTGGATAAGGGATCGTATGAGGATGGAGGAGGGCATTGGTTATAGGTGTATGGAGCCGAGATGGCTGCTTACGGAGGCTCATCTTCTATCATCACCAAGGAACCGTTGGGCTCGACCACTATTTGAACTCCATGACGACGAAGCGCTTCGATGAGCGTGGCTTGCTTTGTTCCTCATGGGCCTTACGACCGTTTTCCGGGGCTAAGGTTAGCTCTTCTTCCCTAGTCATCCAGTTACCCGAACCAAAGATCATTTTTGTCAAATCGGTCATTCGACTCTCCGAACCGATGAAACCGAGGATTCTCGCGAACCTGTCCGAGGATTACTGCGCTAACAAGTCGGCCGACCCGGTGTTCTCACCCACTTCTTTCTCGCTGCGGGAAAGGGATAGGAAAGGTTTAGACTCGGGGTAGGTGTTTAGGTGAAGGCTCGTGCAATATGCAAATTAGAATCTTCAAGTTTACTTAAAACAGTGTATTTTATTAATATCTATTTGGTTGGAAAAGGGGTTCTGCCCTTCTTTTTCACAACTACTCTAGATCCTGGATCGGTGGGTTCCGTCACTACGTCTATAAGCCCCTCGTATTCCACCCGTATTTCGACCTCCCGGGGTGGACGGCCCGGGCGAGGGTCCTATAGGGCACGCGGATCCCACCGACCGAGAGTAAAGAACGCTCCTATCGGGTCTAGCGGGTCATAGGACCTTTCAACGCACGAGCGATGCGGATTATAGTCAAGGCAATACCGTGAAAGTCTCGTCTCTCTGCCTTGACGGATCTTTGACAGAGTTTCGCTTGAGCGAATGACAGTTTTTGACTTTCGGTAATGTCCGAGAATATAATAGGCATGGGTCGGGCGGCAAAAGCCGGATGATACAGTGTCACATTGAACTTCGTTGCATACGCAGTGCGTGAGTCGGAATCGAAGTCAATGCCGATCAAGATCTTGCCAATTTTTCCTTGTCGGAAATTTTGGCAGAGCTTCGCTTGAGCGAAAGATCTTTTGATTTTTTTTGCAAAGACTTGGTCTCGACTCTTACGCATTTCGTGCGGGTCAAGGTCAATAGTCAATGTCGGAGTCAAGATCCCACCGATTTTTCCTTGTCGGAATTTCGGCAGAATTTCGCTTGAGCGAAAATCTTGGCTTCCGTTATGAGCTAAGGCTTGACCTTTACGTGGGTATGCAACTGGGCTATATGACACGGACTAGACCAAAAACCAACCAAAAGTCACGGTTTTTTGAAACGTGTGACACGGACTGTGCATTGGTCGACACTGGCTGCCATGGGGAGGTTGGGATGATTCCGTGCGCGCCGGGAGCATCGTAAGAGGTCCGTGTGCCAGTTGGAACCACCCTCGGGTTTGAGGGACGTGCGTGCAAAAGTGTACAGATATATCGTGCGCGTAGTGTGCGGTCTCCTAAAATTGTTCCTTTTGAGTTAAAACGAGAGATTTTCATAAATGTGTTTTAAAGGAATGATTTTCGGGACGGGGAAAATGCAACACATAAGCACGTAAATTTTAAGGAGCCCAGTCGGTGGAGCTGAATAGCCCCAGTCGCTAGGGCTGCAGATTAACCATGATTTTTCCCGGTGGAATTGCCACTGAGGTCGTATGGTCAGAATCCTATGAGGATTAGCCGTACGACTGCATGGATCAATTTTCCAGGTTCCACTCCTTTTGCTTTTTTTCTCGGGTTATTTCCCGTTTCAAAGTATGCACAGATTCCAAGATGCAAATGATGCAATGCATGGTAAAAGAAAGCAAGCACGATTAATGAAATCGGCGATGGGAGTCTAACCCGCTCAAAGGGAAAAGCTTTTTTTGTATTTTTTTCAAAAATTTTTTTTTTTTTCAAAAAAAAGGGATACTGGTACGTGGGATTGTTAAACCACCTTGTTATCCCAAGCCCCGGGTTAGGGAGCGATACAGGAAGGGTAAGTGGGGTCCACCTATATACCAAGTATCGACTTTTGTTTTGAAAATAAAGCTTTTCTCCTTTGGGATTATCCCCAGCAGAGTCGCCAAACTGTGAATGTGTGCCCAAAATTTTTGTTTATTGGAATTCACGCGAGTTTGAAGACATCCGAGTTATTTGAAAAACGGAGTCGCCACGCCATTTTGATTACCTCAAAACTTTGAAAAAAAGGTTTTATGGGTTCGGAGGTTAAGTTACCCCTTGGGAAGAACGTTTGGCGTTCACCCAAAGTGCCTTGCCGGAGCAAGTCTCCCTAGATTTCATTAATCGTGTTTGCTTGCGTGCTTTCTTTGTGTGCATGTGTTTGAAAATAAAGGGGGGAATGTCCCAAGTCGTCTTCCGGACGTACAAACCATTTGTTGGTTGTCGCTCGGGATTCCTTGGAATTTATGTATTTGGGATTATGATCCCGTCCTCATCTTATGACTTATGATCATCGCATTTTAAACCTCGGGACCCTCGGGACTTGCGTGATCGAGAGAATGACTCTCTTTTGGGTCAAAGATGAGGTTCTTTAGGAAGGAATGTCCTTAGCCCATCAATCCTACGCTTTAAGACGGTCGAGCTCGTATAGAGGCTTCATACTCATTCTTAAGCGATAATTGGAGATATAGGGTTCAAGGTTATCCTTTTCCTAAAGAAATCATGAACCTTTAATGGAAGGAACGATGCAAAGATGAGAACTTTTACACCGGTCCGTTCCAAGGTTGGGGGAAAGGGGAAATGCATGATAAAAAAAATGACTCTTTAATGAAAAGATGACATTTTTAGGTTGCAAATGATGCTTTTTGATTTAAAGAAATGATCTTTATGCAAATGATGCATAAAGATTTGATTTTTATGCAAATGATGCATTGAAAAAGGGGTTTTGGTGCAAAGGATGCATTTTTATTGAAAAAGATTTGATCTTTATATGCAAATGATGCATAAAGATAACATTTTTATTGGAAAATAGGGATTTTAGGTGCAAAGGATGCACCTTTATGAAAAAGACTACATTTTTATGACAAATGAGGTCTTAATGCATGCAAAGGGGAAGGGAGTGATAAAGATATGATCTTTATGAATAAATGCCAAGTCCCAAGCAAGATATATGAATGCAATGAGCAAGTATATCAATTAAAATGCAAGGTTAGGGCGTGCGAGGTTACCAATCGTTTCCTTCGCTTCTTCGGACGGAGCTAGGAGGAGACGATTCTTCTTGGGTCTTCAAGGAGGAGGGAGATGGCTTCTTGAGCTTCTTCTTCACCTTCTTGGACTTCCAGACTCCTTGGGGGATCTTCTTCGTATTATGAGAGTATTATGCTTCTTGTGGATGATTAAAATGGGTAGAGGAGGGCTCTATTTATAGGCGATGCGGATAAGGCTAATGAAGCCGTGCGGCTGCAGGCTCTTTGCAAATGAGGCCGTGCGGTCTTATCCACAATGACTCAGCATTCTAGAACCATGCAAGGTGGCATCATTCTAAAAGCTTCCCTCCTAATTAAAAAAACGTGTTTCTTAATTAGGAAGGATTCCCTTCAGCCTTTATTTAATTAAAAACAGTTCCGGAATGTTTCCGGAACGCTGGGAAGGTCTGGGGAATTACCGGAAAACTTACCGAAATTGCCGGGAAATTTAACCGGAAGGCATGAGCCAGATTTGGGTACTTACACCGGTGTCATCAAAGGCGAATTCACGCCATGCTGGCGCGTCACCCTCTCTCCCAGATAATAGGCATCGCAGTCGACCTCTCGTAATCCTCCATTGCCACAGGTCAAATCTCAGCGCCCTTCAGCTGCGCCACCTCGAAACGATCCCAGGGATAAAATATCATCCTCTCATCCGTCTCAGCCTCCGTCAAAGGAAGGCAATCCGCATATCTGAGAGTCGTACGCCCCCTGGAGCTTATCTTCTCTCGGGCATGCTTGGACCAGGAGCGCATGGCCAGATACGCCCCGACGTACTCACGCCATTGTCGCCACATCGTGACGTGGAAGAACTCCAACGCCCATACCTGCGAAAGGTAAAAATCAAATCAATCCAGTGCAAAAGGAAAGTGTGTTCTCAAGAAGAAAGGGAAAGCAAAGAGAGAGCTTATACCTCCAGGGCAAACTCAAAGCAGTACAAGGAGCTCACAGCCTTCCGGCTGTACCTATCGAGAGCAAAGTAAAGCTCTGCCAGCCCGGCTTCTCCCCAGGAGACGTCTCCAGCCATCTCCATGTCCTCCAAGGACCTCAGCAAGGCAAAGACTGTCGTCCCCTCAGCATGTCCAAAAAGGGTGCTCGAAAAAGCAAATCATAAGAAGGCCCTGGCAATCTGATCGGCGCCTATCCTCTCCTCCCCAGCCTCGTAGCTCACAATGGTCTCCACAATCTTCCCGTAGACCCCGGCATACTCCATCCCCATCCCCTTTTTGAGAATAGGGGAAAATCCCAGAAGAGCCTGTAGATGCATCATCGCCGTAGCCATCCCGCCACTCAATGCTTTGCGTCCATTGAAAGACAAACCCGTGATCGCGGCATAGTCGAAGGCGTAACCGTAGCCTCGCCCCGGAAGAAGTGAAACGTGTGGGTCGCATCCCACCGTCTTTGCGCTAAAGCAAACATCAGGCCCTTGCTCTTAGGGAACTTGACCAATCCCCTCAAGCACTCAACAAACTCCCAAAGCCCGGTCTCAACAACAATCTGTCTCGGACTCGGCAAAGCTCCTCGGCCCGCATTCGGAAGCCGGTCCCACAAGTCAACTACAGACTCCACCGATCCTCGAGTCTTCATCTTATTCAGCTGCTCCGTCACGTAGTTGTTTCCACCCTGCAATAAAACAAAAAAAAAATGTCAAAAAAAAAAAATTTTTGCATTTGCATTAAAAAAAAAGAGCATACATATGCATCATGAAATTTCAAAGAAAATTCGACAAAGATAACAAAGATACAATGAGCATAGCCCCATTTTTCTCGCACAAAAAGACAGTTTTCAGCAAATCCCAATGCATTCATCAAAAAAAAAATGCATTCCTACGGAAGTAAAAACTCCGTCCCATTTTCAAAAAAAAAAGAGAAGTTCCTATGCATACATGCATATCATCCATCATCTCAAAAAAAAAAAATCCCACATTCATACATTCAACAGAAGGAAAAATCCGTCCCACTTTTCAAAAAAAAAAAAATCATATATACATTCATATCATCATCATCTCATATTGGCAAAATGCCCATTCTTTTCAAACAAAATGCATGCATTGCATCATTTTTCAAATCACAATTTTCGAATTTACAAAAAAAAATGGCGAAAATGCCAGTTCTTTTTCCAAGCAAAATGCATATTTTGGAATACCCATATAATCATTACAACATGCAAAGCATCAAAATCAAGATTCAAATCCAAGAACATCAATCATTCGAATTTTCAAAAAAAAAAAAAAAATCAAAAATCACCCAAAACTCAATTTCAAGCAGGAAATCGACAAAGGAACCAAAAGGATTCGAAGAATACCGTTCGGAGACTCGGATCAGAAGCCCAATGTTGCCAAGCATCGGGGTAGGGCTCCTCCGCAATCGATTGCGAAAGAGTATAATGCCTCCTCATTCGGACGAGCTCCAATCGTCTCTCTGCTACCGGGCCACGTCCTTGGCCTTGAAAAACACCTTCCCCGTGTTCCATTGCTTGAAAATCGAAGAAAATCGGAAGATTTTTGAAGCTTTTTGGACAACAATGGCGGCTTGGGGCGTTTTCTCTCTTCCTCTCTCGTAATTTTCAAAAAAACTGAATGGGGAAGAGGAAGGGCGTTGGCCCTCATTAAAACCCTCTGGAATACGCTCCTATCCGCGCGGATAGGATTGTCAGGGTCAAAATGACCCTTTTGCCCTTTAAAATTCCAGGACTCTGCAATTCAGTCCCCAACTTGACAGAGTTAACCAAAGTCAGCCCCTTGTCAAGAAAATCATCAAACGGCAGTCAAACGTAAGACCGATTTCCCCGAGAAAGATAACGAGATCCCGTATCTTTCATCAAAATCATCAAACGGCAGTCAAACGTAAGACCGATTTCCCCGAGAAAGATAACGAGATCCCGTATCTTTCATCAAAATCATCAAACGGCAGTCAAACGTAAGACCGATTTTCCCGAGAAAGATAACGAGATCCCGTATCTTTCATCAAAATCATCAAATGGCAGTCAAACGTAAGACCGATTTCCCCGAGAAAGATAACGAGATCCCGTATCTTTCATCAAAATCATCAAACGGCAGTCAAACGTAAGACCGATTTCCCCGAGAAAGATAACGAGATCCCGTATCTTTCATCAAAATCATCAAACGGCAGTCAAACGTAAGACCGACTTCCCCGAGAAAGATAACGAGATCCCGTATCTTTCATCAAAATCATCAAACGGCAGTCAAACGTAAGACCGATTTCCCCGAGAAAGATAACGAGATCCCGTATCTTTCATCAAAATCATCAACCGGCAGTAAAGCGTAAGACCGATTTCCCCGAGAAAGATAACGGAATCCCGTATCTTTCATCAAAATTATTCCCCGGCAGTAAAACGTAAGACCGATTTCCCCGACGAATACGTCTGATTTTTCCCCAGCAAAGGCTAACGAAATCCGCAGCAAAGTTAACGGAATCCCAGAAGCCAACGGAATCTCGAGTAAAACTCGAACTACGAAAGGGCTTGATTCCCACTAGGGATACGTAGGTAGCCTATCATTAGGTCCAGCCCCTCGACCAAAACGGTCACCCTCTCCTTCGGCAGCAGACAAAGTCCACCGAAAGGGCATCTCAAATCAAGGTTCGAGGCACCTAAAACACCATCATCAAGGTTCGAGGCACCTAAAACGCCATCTCCAAGGTCCGAGGCACCTAAAACGCCATCATCAAGGCCCGAGGCACCTAAAACGCCATATCCAAGGTCTAAGGCACCTAAAACGCCATCTCCAAGGTTCGAGGCACCTAAAACGCCATCGTCAAGGTTCGAGGCACCTAAGACGCTATCACACACAACACTAGGAAAGCGATAAATCGCAATCATCCCCAGCAGAGCAGATGGTCATCAGACCGAAAATGGTCATTCCTATCCCCAGCAGAGCGGATAGCCCTCCGACCAAAATGGTCATCTCTTATCCCCAACAGAGTTTCTTTCCAGCAACCGACTGCAGAACTCGCTCATCATCTCAAAGACCCGAACTACGGCCGGCTTGATTCCCACTCGGGATACGTAGGTAGCCTATCGCTAGGTTCAACCACTCGATCACTCGATCATCCTGCCAAATATGGAGCCTTACTCTTATCGACGACCCCGCTTCCTTCGACAGCGCCGTCGCCGAGGGGCTACTGTAAGTGCTCCAATTTGAGCTTGTTAGAATTTTCGTTAGAAAATTAATGAAAGCTATAACATTCCTAACAATTCCTAACATTCCTAACATTTCTAACAAAGTGAGGGCAAAATAGGCATTGTTATTTAAGGATAAACCAAGGAAAAGAATCAAAAAAGTGAAAGAAATGGTCAAAAACCAAAAATAGAAATGGCTGGAACATAATCTGGCTGTTTAATTTGAATTTTAAAAAAGATTATTCCTTGTGTCCAAAGCCTGAAGCAGCATTTAATGAACAGTGCACGCGACTGATCCCATCCGCGCGGATAGGTTTGTAATTTTCAGAGGGCTATAAATTGAGCCCTCCAGTCACAAAAAAAGGAGGAACAAGAACACAATTCACAGCATTTGGCGAATATACTTGAGAAAACAGTGAGAATTCTATAAGAATTGTCACCTTTTTCTCTTGAATCTTCCCAACTTCCACTCACTCAAATCAAACCCAAACACTCTTGCATTCAAGCCTTCAAACACAAAGCACAAAGAAGATAGGTATAACCTCCCTCTTCTTACCCTAAATCTCTCATCCATGCATGCATTTTCAAACTACAAAATGTAGTTCATTCATCTTCTTGTCTTAAGATCCAAGAAGATCACCATGGAAGTTCATCTCCATGGATGATCTTCTACAAGGATCTACATTATTTTCAAAGTGTTCTTACTTTCTTGCAAAGAAAACACATTTTCAAAACCCTAAAAACCATTTTCAAGCACCAAATCTTGATTTCAAAGGATAAAATTCCCCTTCCCAAGCAAATGAAGTGCTTAGTCCTAATGTACCCCAAGGATGGTTTGGTATAGTTGATTCACCACTAAAATGTCAAGTGATCACTAACCAAAACCTAGGGAAATGGGGACAAGCATGGATGCAAAACCCCCCTTAAAATCATATTTTCTTTCTTGAGAAGTTGCTGTCCAGTAGCAATTTTCCAAGACCCCAGTCCATTGTCTTAATTTTTGGACACAGATAAACTTGGAATTTGGTGTTGACTACAAAACACTTTTTGTAGCCAACATCCATAGCTTTCCAGAAATATTTTTACTTTATTTTTTGGGTGAGTAAAACTCCTCTTTTCAAATTTTCTTTTAGAGGCCAGTTCATCAGCTTCTGGAAATCCAGATCTCATATCTGAGATTTCCAGAAGGTTTTGACCCCTCAAATCTTCTCCAAAATGGAAAATTCCTTCGCACAAATCTTATTTAAGGTGTCTGGGAAAACTTTCATTCTCTGAGTTTATCCAGATTATGAAGTTTTAAGGCCCTTGAATCCATTTCAAAATCAAAGGTCCACTGCCTTTTTCATTCTGGCAGAAGTGACTCTCAACTTCAAAAGGTCTTTTGAGTACCAAATCTCAACCCAAAAATCTTTCAAAAAATCATGGGATCAGTTTAAAGTCTTAAAAAAACATCCCAATTTTTACTTTTCTGAGTTTCAACTTATTTTGGCCAAAACACACACATACACACACAAATGATTTTCAGCTTGGAAGACTCGTTTTACGAGGCATTCCGGGTGCACACTAACGTCCTTCCCGGCGTGTAACATGACCTCCGAACCCAAATCTCTAATCTCGGGCATTTTTCAAAGTTTTGGCCCTTAAAACAAAAATGGCGTGGCGACTCCGTTCTTTTTCCGGATTTTATTTGGTTTTTTCAAAGAAACGCAAAAAATCGAATTCTTTCCCGCGAAATGGCGACACATCATCACAATGGCTTGGAGTTAAAGCCAATTCTCGCCTTGAAAAGCTAATTATCCTCTCCTCACTTGGCGGGTAAGCAGGAATATGGCAAGTATGCGACAGGGACATGATTTGATTGCTCAAACAAGTGATACTCGCTGGCTCGTGAATCACCAATATCTCATTTCTATCTCCATTTCCTCCGCGGGCTTCTACATTCTGCTCGGGCACCACATATTCTTGTAACTCGCCCCTGTCAATCTTAGATTGAATCACTTTCTTTAGGTTGTAACATTCATCAGTATCATGCCCTCTGTCTCTATGATAATTGCAATATTGATTCAAATTCCTCCTTCCTCTTTCCGTCATTTCGAATGCCGCTGGTAACTCCACCGCCCTCAAAATTTCGCTTGGCCTGGCATTTAGTCTTGAAAATCTCACTATCTTCCTTACCCCACGACCTCCAGCGCGGCCTCCACCTCTGCCGCCAGCTTGATTCCCTCGACCTCCTCCTTGAGTCGCATTTTCATCCTTAACATACTCAATCCTGTCTTTAACGCTTTTCTTTGCAGTGCTAGACGTTCCTTCTTCAATGTCCTCACCACCACAATATGCTTTAACTCGCTCATGCAATTCACTCAAAGTCGCGGGCAACCTCATCCTCAGCTCCCTTTTAAAAGATTCTGACAACAAGCCCGACATATACATCATTATAACATACTTGGGATCAATCTCAGAAATCTGATTAGCAATCAGCAAGAATCTGTTGGTATAGGTGACAAGGCCCTCTCCCGCCTTTTGTTTGATTCCAATCAATTCTCGCAACATGACTGGTTGAGTCCCCACAGCTCCAAACCTCGCCAAAAACTTTCTTTTGAAATCTTGGTATCCCAAGATGGAATTAACGGGCAACTGCACAAATCAGTCCAACGCTTGAAGCTCCAAGGTGCTAGCAAAAGTTTTGCATAGCAATGCATCATCCTTAGTTAATATTGCCATAGTCACTTCAAATCCCGCCACGTGAGTTATGGCCGTAGTTACTCCTGCATATTTAGATAATGTGGGCAAACGAAACTCCGGAGCGGGCTCAGCTTCCTGAATATATTTAGCAAATGGAGCGACAAACGAATCCTTCTCATTGTCAACTATACCGCCCTTTTCCAATTCCGCCAACCTTCTAGCCATTTCAGCCATTTGTTTCTTTAATCCGTCTTCCTCCCCAAAGCGGCTTACTCCCACACACTTTCCTTTCTCTATCTGCTTAGATCTCTCGCCTCCTTTAGAAGCCTTCAACTCTTGCTCTCCATATCCTGCTTCATTTGAAGCAGTGTCATCCTCCTCCTCTTCACAATAAAGAGACGACATTTGGAAAGTATGTGGCCAATGATACACCTTGATTTTTCGCCCATTCTCCATGTATTCTCCCGCCTTTCGCTTCTGCGGCCCTTCCATTCTCGCCTCTACCTCCTTATGCTTTTCAGGCTCCGTCTCCTTTTGTCGCTCACCATCATCCACCACAATTACTTCCTTATTTGCTCCCTTATTCCCTTCCTCTGTCGCTGTCAACAAACCATGCGGGATTGGGGTAGGCTTCTTCTTCAAAGTCCTTAATCGCTTATTATTCTCCAACAATTGCAAAATCAAATTGTTGTGGATCCTCAAACTTTCCTCCTCCATATCCACTTCATCCTCGGGCTGTGGCGACATAACATTTCTTTCTCTTTCGCCTCCAGCATCCCACTCTCTCTCTTCTGGAATAACCTGCTGCGAGGTAGAAGAATCTTTCGCCCCAGCTGTTCCCAAAGCCCCCATTCCTGAGATAGGCGGGATAAGACTCCTTCCCGCCATTGTCTTCTGATTGACTATGCCTTTTTCAGGTGTTGTTATTTCGTATCACCCACGTAATCAACAATGATGAATGCAAACTTGAAGATCTGCAAATCTTATGAAGATTTGAAGATCTGAACCCAGAAACTTGAAAATGCTTCAACCCAAATCTGAATTTCCAAATTTCACTAACTATCAACCCAAAAACACCAAAACCAAATCAAAATCCAAATCCCAGAAATACCAAAATTCTCAAACCAATAAACTCAAACAAACGCTGCAATCAACCTTCACGAATTCCAAAAAATTCAATTCAACCCAGATCAACACCTCTAAACCAACAATTTGCACTCAAACACCCAAACAAAACCACAAAACTTCAATCCCCCAAAACTACCAACAAACGAAAAAATTATGAACGGTAATCTCCAGAAAATGAATCAACAACCAAACCAAATCAACACCAAGCTTTTAAACTACAATCACCAACAAAACCAAATCACCTTAAAATAAACCAACCCTCCAAATCTGCAAACCGCCCCAAACTTACCACTCTATCGCCGGCAAACTTCCACTAATGAAGAGAATCAGTCCCGGCAACGGAACCAATTGATGTTGCCAGGAATTTCCTCAAGCAGCAACACACCGTTGTAGTCCAATTGAGAAAGCTCCGGCTCCTTCTTCTCGCCTGCACACAAGCAAACGTGACTAGACCGGGGGCGGCTCCGGCGTAAGCCCCTCCGGCGTGAGAGTAAGAGTCTGTCTGGGCAAAGGAAATCTCCACAATGTAAAAGGTGTTTCGTGGGTGTATGTGAACGTACCTAAAAAAGATGAAGATCCCTCATATATATACCCCGTTCTCTCGTGCCATGCACATGCTACCCTCACGTTCCATGCCTCATTCCACGTGTCATCACTCCATTGGTCAATCATGAGAATAAATTCAAAACATGTGATCACTTTTCCCAATGCCCAACCGTTTAATGGGTCCCACTTCATAGATATTTATATGCCGCCTCTTATGAGTCGCACCCACTGAAATCCATCTCTCGCTGAATACAGTTAACTGAGGGTCGTGTCGCCTCCCCATAATATCTCGCCTCTCATCTCATATCATTATCTCGCCGGATTGCCTCCTTACCTTGCCGCTTACCTTACATCCATATCTCGCCATTTTTCTTACCTTATCTCGCTTTCACTACCTTAAGCTTTCTTTTTATTGAACGTTGGCGGGACATCTTCTGACAGACTTTCCCGCGAACCATACCTGGGCTACTTTTATCACTATCTTATTCTTGGGCCTTGACTCGCTTTGGGCCTATTTGATAATTTCTCGCCTATGAACTTGACTCAGACCCAACCATTATTTTTGGGCAGCATCAAAGTTCTTTCTAGGCAACTTGTGATTGTTAATTCATAGAGCTCGGTAAATTACGCAAGAAAACATAACTCCACTGCAAAACCCCTTCTAAATATACAAAATAAATATATTGTGAAATTAATTAACTGTATTTAAAGAGGAGAGAGAGAGAGAGAGAGAGACAGAGAGACAGACGTGAATATCTTCATAAGAAGAATTTTCATCTTTTCCTTTATTAAGTTGAGTGAATGATTCCTAAAATTTAAAAATAGAAAATCTTATTAATACCTCAAAATACATTAAGATAAATCTAATATAAATGTGTAAAACATTAAAACAGTTTAAAATACTGAACTGCTTTTTAAAATTCAAAAAACATAAATTTTTAATTAAAGATTTGATTTGATATTATCTTATCATCAGTTTATGTGAAATATTTGATTTGATATAATCTTATAAGACTTATATTTTCACTAAAAAATATATAAAGACTTCTATTTTCATTTTTCACTCCCACTAGTACATGTCCTTAAGCAATGGAACGATGGCACATGGTCTTTCACGTCACAATTTCATGTGGCGCATTCTAAAATCAAATAAAGACTATGCTTTATTATATATATAGATGGGGATCAAACAACCGGTTTCATACAAGTCAGATTTAATTAAGTTGATCATATATTTTTTTAAACAAACGAAAATAAATTATTAACAAGAAGAACAAGGGTTAGGAATCGGTTATCCATAAATGACGGACGTTCGACCCCATTAGTGAAACTAGCATTTTCAAAAGCTACCCTAAAAAAAACTAGCGCCATTACATTGGCGTTTCGATTTACCAAATGCACAAAATAACGAGAGTTCCTTCCAAGCATATTTTTATATTGTTGTAGGATCAACTTACTCTTACGGCGAAGTTGTGCCCGAATTCCACTTTGAACGACACTACTCTTTCTATTTCTGCGCTGGAAATCTCTCTATTAGAAATATTGGGGCAACTCGAGGGAAGCCTCCGGATGAGATGAGCTTCATCGCGTACGTACTTCTTTGGTGGAGATTTCTAAGTGTCTTAGTGGTTGCCAGACCAGATCTTCTCTTCTTCCTGGATTTGAGATAGAGAAAGGGCTGCCCTTGTGTTGAACCGGACATTTAATGAGCTAGCTGCCCTTGTGTTGAACCGGACTTTTAATGAGATAGCCCTTTTTTACGCACAACAAAATTCTCAAACTAAGAAATCAATTGCTTTTATTCGAAGAAGAGGCAACCAAATAAACAATAAATTTATCATACTCACCGTGTAATTGATTGAGATTATCAAACAAATATTTCATAGTAGCAACTTTAAAAGTAAAACACAAAACCCTAAACAAAGTAGGGGAATCATAAGCACTTAACAAATGAAGAAAATCATAAACCCTTAACATATGGCGGAAACTATAAGATTAGAAGAACTAAAAAAATTGATCTAAACCTAAAAAAATCCCTAATTTCACATTTATTAATTGACATTAAATGTGAAATTTGGGATTTCACAAGCAATTCAAATAATAATAATAATAATAATAATAATAATAATAATAAAAAGATAAGAATTACTACTCTAATTCTTTCACTCTGAAAATGAAAAAGGCTGAAGATGGAGACAGGAGAAGGAAGATTGATTGTTCAATTGATTAAATTAAAATGAACAATTTTTGTGTCACAGGCAAAATAATAACGTAAATAACATGTAAATGATATACCATGAGACGTATGTCTAAAGAAGCCAGAGGTCCACAGGCCCGTCATATTAAGCCTGCAACAGCCCGTTAAAGTCTATCCCGTTACCCAAATGTGGCCAGCCCAACCTGTAGCCCACGGTCATTTGGGCTGGGTCGAACCATAAGCAGTCCCCCCAAGCACGCCAATATTTTTATTAATTTTTGTTCTTAAAAAAATGTCCAAAAATGGGTCCGGCGCGGGAATTAAGGAAAGTGAGGTAAGAAAGAGAAAAAGTGAGGTAGGAAAGAGAAAAAGTTTAAATGTTGTGAGTATGAAAAATTAAATAGGAGAGAGAATGAGTGGAAGGAATAGTTAGGAGAGAGAATGTTGTGAGTGTAAAAGTAAAGTAGGAGAGAGAATGAGAGGATGGAATAGTGAAAAAAAATTTTCTTTTTTGGAAATGAGACATTTTCAATGGGACGTCCAAAAAGGAAAGTTTGGACATTTAGATTGGGAGGAGGGAGTATATAATTACAAAATGACAAAAATGTTCCTGTTTTTTAGCGCACCATTTCAAAGGTATTTTCATCCTTCCGTAGATTTTAGTTTAAATATATTTAAGGAAGAGAACAAAAAGCGGACCTCTGAGACAAGGGAGGGAGAGTGAGTGAGAAGTTCTAAAAATTGCACTATTTTTCTATTACATTGCAATTTTTATTTTTTTTTATCAAATATCTCTCATCATCTCCACCATCTTGTTTCAAATCTTGCACCAAAAAGATTATTCCTATAATATTCCTTATTAATCTATTTATTATAATGTTTTTAATTTATTGATATATTATTATTGTTAATATGATTTATATTAAATTTAATAACCAAATACAAGCTAAAAATTATTTTATAAATTATTTTTATTTATAAATAATACACCCCCATTCAATATTAGCACTTTATTTTTATAGGCAAAAATCATATTTTCATCACTATCACTGTACTATAACAGTTTTCAAAATGTTCTCACTAAATTATATTTTTTCAAAATATTTCCACTGAATTTTTACATTTTTCAAAATGTGCTCGCCCTGTCAACAAATTCGCTTAAATTTTAACGAAATTTAGCCACATCACTTCATATGACTAGCTTTGTTAAATACGATTTAGGATAAACGATTTTTGGGGGAAATTAATTTGTAATATTTCTTATAAACTATGTGCTAATGACATTTTACATTTTAAAAAAAAATTGTAGTCTTCATCGTACATGTCAAAAATATTAACATATTGATTGAAAGTTTAACGAACATTATTCACGTTAAGTCACATGACTAAATTTCTTTAGATTAGCGAATATGTTAACGTAGTGAGCACATTTTGAAAATTGTGAAAGTTCACTGAAAACATTTTGAAAAATAATAGTTCAATGAAAACATTTTGAAAAAAGCTAAAATTTAGTGACAAAAATATGGTTTTTGCCTTTTTTATATACTATGTTTATACCAGAATAAATATTACAGTTCATTTCTCATTGTTATTAAGAAAAATATTTTATTAGTTTGTACATTAATTGTACAATAATAAAATTATACAAAGTTACCTTTCTTATATTATATAGAAATGCAACATTTATTTTAGGACGAGCAAATATGAAAAGTGCGAAAATTATTATGAATCAAAGGAGTAGTATATAAAAAGCAAAAAAATAAAAAAAGGAATAATAAGATGGAGCAACTACATAACATGCGCCAAATTTGACGCATTCAAATGACTTCGCCATTGAAGCAAGATTTAGCGCCTTCCTTGGAGAGCAATTCTAACGTGTTTGTGTGCTGGAGTAATGTTAGAGGCACAAAAGAAATTCACAAAATCTTGTTAATAAAATGAGTTGGCGATATTTTATTGATTGTATCGATAATAAACCCGCTACACTATAATTAAAAATATTAATAAAATCATTACACCTAAACCTAAAGTGAAGTTTAAAAGCTCCACTTTGTGCCCCTTGTATTATTCTTGTGCGCTAAAGGGGAGTTTTAAAGCTCCCGTGAACTTGCTCTAAGTTCATCTTTAATGATCCCAAATTGCCATCAATCCAATACTATCTCCTAAACCACAAATTTCAATCATGAAATTCAACATTTTAGTAATTATATGTACACGTGGCACAAAAACCCTAGCAGTACTGAAATAAAATCATTACTTAAGCAACAAGGGATTTTAGAACTGCTGCATTAGATTTTATGTTGCAACAACATTGGTCGAAACAAACAACCAAATTCATTTTACAGGTTCCTACAAAAACCAAATGAAACAACTTTATGTATATAAACTAAATGATTAAATTATAAATACTTCCCTTCTGCACCTTTGTGGAAAAATGAACAACTTTTGTAAGAAAAATATAAAACAAATTAAAGTAGGTCAATTATAACATCTTAATCAAATGTTGAAACCTAATATAAGATTTGAGTACATACAAGATTAGGTATAATTCAGTCTCTTAAGAGACGTAAGTCCAACAAAATCAAATACATGCAAACAATCCTAATTAAATATGGACTTGAATCAATTTTTTAATATATTTATCAGACCAAATATATATAAAATATTTTAATTATTGAAACAAAAAAAGATATTAAGTACAGACAGAAAATAAGGATAAAGTGACACAAAGAAACAAGACAATAACAACCCCTTTTTTATTTGTATATGGAATTTTGTTTGTTACAAAATAATGTTGTCTCTAGACTCTAAGTTGAATATAATATTTTCTTTCACATAGGAATAAATCTAGTAAATAAAATAAACTTGATTAGGTAACGTCGTAAGATACTCAGATCTCATCACTAGCATCGATTAAAATAAAATACAAAATACAACAAACTTGCATATTGCATTTCTCTTGATTGATTAAATACTACACCATCTATTTGTTCCAAAATTTGATAAAATTTAACTTTCCTAATAAAATTTAAGGAATCGTGATAAATGATATTTTTAATGATGCATATTAAAAATTTCTAGATTTTTACGCATTTATTTTTTCATAAACCGTACAATGTTAAAATTAATGATCAAACTTCTTCAAAAAATATCTTACTAATAAAAATTAATATTCCCTCTATTTCATGTTAATAGTTTATTATTCATATTATATAGAGTCACTTTTAAAATTGAAGTTATAAATATTATTTTTTTCATTTTTTTCTTTTTGCTGAAAGCCTAATAATTTTCTTGCATGTTGCATGAAATAATTAAACCTCCATCCCAAAATGAATATATCTATTTGATTAATAGAAAACATGAATATTCTTTTTGTGATTGAGGAAATATAACTCTACTAAAATCTATAAAAAATACAAGTGTATAATAATACAAAATTAATATGTGAATTTCTTAAAATGTGAACTCTTTACATGAAAGAAATGAGCACTTTTTATAATATTTACGTGCATATATATATATATATATATATATATATATATATATATATATATATTCTCTCCGTTTCGTTATAAGTTTACATATTTTTAAATCGGTGTTTCATTTAAATGTTCACTTTTTCTAAAATTAAAATTGATCTCAATTGTTATAATCAAAACAATAACCCATTACTCCATTTTCTCTATCCTATTTAATTATTTATACTTACAACACATTTTTTAAAAAAAAATTATGTATATAAACTAAATGTTTAAATTATAAATGGGACAACAGCGAGAGTATAGAAGATTAGCTCACCTCATATTATGGCAGTAATTTTGTTAGTATTTGTCAGATAGTGTGTTGTACGTATTACTAGAGCAGTTAAACCTCTCTTATGTGGACTGATTTGGCCTCAAGTTTTTGGAAGTGTGCCTCATTGACTCTCTACTAAATATTTCAATCTTATTTTTGTTTGACTTATAAATAAAGACAAATATTTATTCTTTATCATAATTTGATTTTAATATATATATATATATATATATATATATATATATATATATATATATATATATATATATATATGTATATATTCGATCGCAAGGTTCCTAGAAACACTTAATTGAAGCTAAGGCATCTCGATTTGTGTCTTAAAGTAGGATCACATAGGGTATGGTTCTTGAACCTAATTATTTATTTTCTTCTCAAAATTATACTTTATTTTCCTTTTATCATTCTTACTTCTTTTAATATGCTAATATTAAGTAAAAATAGGGTCAAGAGAGATTAGTTTTTTATAGTTGGCGAGAGATCAATAATTAGGTTCCATTTTTATTTATAATACTAATACTAATATTATTTTTTATGTATTTTTTTATGCATAGCCAGGTTTTGGATTAAATATAATGAAGCACTTTAGTAATTCCCTACCTTCTAATCATTTTTTAAAATTCCTTCTAATCATTTCTAACGCTCCCGTTTGTAGTGAAATCAATTATTCAAAGTCTTTTAATTAATAATTAAGTCTCGATTTTTGCTCTGTTTTAAAATAAGTGTTACAGTTTTAAATAGAGAAATAATTTTGGTGTAATCTTATTATTTATTGTACAAGAAAATCACAAATTAAAAAAAATAATGATAAATCTTGTCGATATGATAGTTTTGACTATTTGTATGTTTTGTAACTAATTCGGACTCGAAAGTTAAGCTCATTTAAAGTTTTGTCAAAAAACTTGATTCTAATTATCAAAACAATTTCAAAACTGACATTAATACTACATTGGGTTGGGTGTAAGTGGTTCGTTTCAAATCGCGATTTAATATCGAACTGAACCAATCATGTGGTTTGATTTGGTTTTCAATTAAAAATGGTTCGGTTCGATCTCAAATATTGACAAATCACATGATTCAGTTTGATTTGTGGTCTGACCCTACAATAACAAATCAAACCGAATCAAACCAAACCGCAGTTTGAAACCGCGAGAACGAAGCATCAAACCGAACCGCGAAACTGAACTGCAAAACCAAACCATCGGATCAAACCACATTAAATAAACTAATCCTAACTCGCGTTTTGTATATTACTAGTACTCAAAAGCCCGTGCCAATGGCACGGGTCAGTACAAAAAGGTAAGCGGTGAAAAAAAATGATAAGTAGAATAAAACAGCTTTTCCATGAGTTGTCTTATACTTGACTATCAATGTACATCAATTATGCCTTACATCCTTGGTTACCCTTTACGTAGAAATCTATAACAGTTTAAAAACTTGGAAAATAAACGAAAATGACTAAGGACATTCTCAAAAGAGGCACTAAAACTAAAAACAGGCTTCAATTATTCGAAGACAAACAATCATAAATTATAAATTACTTAGAGAAATAATATAAAAACAAATTTCGATATTTGTTAACAATAAAACATTAATCCGTTCGAATACTTCTTCAACTGCAATGAGCGAGCAAAACATAAAAGCATGAGATATGCCATAACATAGAAGAGAACCTGATGCAATCTAATTCACATTCCTTATCAAATAAATTAAATTTTCTTAACAGATCATCCCACCACTCCCATCCCCACCCACAAATTAGAACTCACATTTCTATCATCCAAGCTTTTCGCTTAAAAAAAATCTACAATAAAACTTACATAATACCATGAGACCTCAATGGATGAGTCAAGAATTTTGGTTAGTGCCGTCAAGATTTATAAAAACTTAAAAAATAGTGTTCTATCAAAACAAATTACTGTTCTTGACAGGAATATTTTAATAAGCAATAATATAAATAAAAACTTGAAACATAATATGCAAAGGAAAAAAATAAACATGGATGAAATAATTTATCATTAACATACCACAACACAGAAATTATTATTTATATAAAAAAAAAATTGAACTTTCCAAAACCATCCATTTTCCACCTCACACCTCTTCTTCCAAATTCTCCATCATTGGAAGAGTTTTTTCCTCAAGAAGATAAAAAACCCAGATGCTAGTTGTATCAGACTAACAAACTTGAGAAAGAGATAGGGAATCGCAATAATCACAAAGAAGAACGATAATGGAACTCCACTACAGTTAACTAAGCGATAATCATCAACTCCTCTTTCATCTCTTCTACACTGAACTATATTTTGTGAATTTTCCAACAACTATAACACGCGGCACATTCCTTTCCCGAGCCCTTCACATAGTTAGTTATAGCTCTTTAACTAAATTGCTCTCACTTATAACTGGGGAAAATAAAAATCCAGATTAGAAAAATGAGCAACAAATACAATATTAAAATATTTTAATAAAAATATTAATCTCAAGTAAGAATTCCCAATCCCAAACCAAAAAAATCCAAGAATAACCTTTTGCAATTTTATAGGGGAAAAAGGGTGGTAATATAAAATTTCATCCCCATTACTTAATGATGATGACTACCCAACCACAAGCACCTCCCCCAACCCTCCAGGCCACCACCAGAATCAAAACCCAGATCCCTCACTTCCTTGAGGAGCCCACGGCAACCTATTCTATGAAATTCAAGAGTCATTATAGTCACTGAGAGACCAAAGATTGGTGAAATGAGCAAGTAAATTCACTTGCAAAAGATGTTCTGCACCCCCCCCCAATTATCTTATCTTTCAATAAACAAACAACCCAAATCACTCATTATCCACTCCTCTTTCAAATGTCGCCTTCTTTTTCCGCCGCCGGCTGTACCGATTTGCCATCGCCGTCACCTAGATCAGACTTGTTAAGAGAAGCCCAGATCTGTTCCCTCGCCATGTAAAAACCTCCATGCCATCTCCATAAATGCTGATCCCTAATTCACCAACTCCCATACACAAATTAACAAATCGCATATTTGAAATTTGAAAGTAAAAGGAAGAGATGAAGTTTCGACCTCTATTGTTCTAGCTCGCCCTTCACTTTCCTTCTTGTTTCCATTTCCTGCTGCCGCAACTTCTTCTGGAGCCACCAACTCCGCCACCGGACATCCCCTTCTGCCAACTCCTTCCATTACTTCTCCCACAATTCCGGCGACACGAAAACTTTCCCTCCCCTCTCCCTCCGGAGTTGGTTGAGGGAGAGATCGTTGTTGGTGGCGAGCAGGTGGCCGGAGATGACGATTGGGAATTGGATTTGGGGATTCTTTCTGAGAATTAAGGTGTGAATCGAATGAGATAAAGAGAGTAATTTGGGGGAGATCGGAGTACGGACCCGGTAAAGGGGAGTGTCGAATTAATGCTTGGAGATGGATTCCGGCGAGCAACTCCAGAGAGAAGATGAAGATGCGGAAGTTTGAACAGGAAGGGAGGCCTCAAATGGACTGTTCTTTAACCGCGGAGGAGTAAATTGAATTGACGGGTAACATCGTGGGAGTAGTGGGTAAGGAAATAATTTTGGATCGTCAGATCAGATTTCCAACTTTTAATCACAGCCACCACTTATCCAAAGTTAAGAGGCAGTTTTTTCCTCTTTGTATTGTATTATAGATTTAATATTTTCATATATTTATTAATATTTACTGTTAGATCAATAAAAAACCTAAATTACATAAATTAATTCTAACCCCCGTTTTTTTTTATCTTATTTAATATTAGTGTTATCATTGGTTATCTTCATTGTGACACATAAATAACCAAGTTTTATTCACGATCGACATTGTAAAGTATCTTTTTTTCCTTCGGCCTCTCTTTTCATCTACTCTTTCTCTTCCCTTGACTTTTCTTTTAAACACCCGAATCTTTCGTTTTTCCTCCGTGATCACGAAATATTTAAACATATCTGATAATGAGTTGCAGTCTGAATCGTGGTTTGAACCGTAGTCTAAACCAAGGTCTGGATCACAGTCTAAACCGCGGTTTGAACCAAAACGAACCAAATCATAACGGTTTTGTTTGATTTGTTTTGGTTCGGTTTGAATTTTTTCATGATTCGATACATAAATTTCCTCAAACCGAACCATTTACATCCCTAATTTACACTCTTCCACTTTACATTTTTCTGGAAAATTTTCGAACTCCTTTTTATTATAAATAAGTCATCTACTTGTTCTGCATCACTAGTAAAGGAAAAAGTAATGAACAAAAACATAAGGGGCAAGAAAAGGTAATATTAGAAACATGGGTGAAGATTAGAATTTGAGTATGTAGATTTGTTTCATGAAAAATATAATGGAAAGAAAGAAAGAAAGAAAGAAAGGGGAGGGGGGGGATAGAAGAAAGAATAGCAGTAGTAGGTCCAACCCATTTCTCAACTCCATCATACCCCCTTGAAACCTAAAACAATATATAACATCTCATATGGATTCTTCTTCACTAAAGTCCTTTCCTATATTACACTAATGTTGACCCATCCATATTTCTGCATCCATGATGTAATCAACTAGTCATGGTACCTTTCTTCAAAAAAAAAAAAAAAAAACTAGTCAGGTACCTATTTATGCCCTTCCCCTAAATAAATATTCCTTTTGCCCCGCATAAAATTTCTATTTTTACAGGATATTTTTTTTAAAAAAATTGAATGGTATAAGTGTTGTTAGTATTAAAATTGAGATACGAGAGAAAATGAGTGATATAAATAGTAAGTTAATTAGTGTGTGATAATAACAGTAAAGTAAAAGAGAAAATAAATAGGAAAAATAGTAAAGATTCTTTGTCATTTTTGAAAAATAAAAATTTTATATGAAACGAGGGACGGAGGGAGTATTTTACTTTTCGACGACCGACGACGGTGGCCGGTGGCCAGCTATAATGTTGGCAGGTGGCATTATTGATAATTTTGTATCATAATTTTTATATACAGCATATTGCATATAGTATAATGTGTATTACTGCATAAAAACTCGTGAGCCATTTAATTTAATAAGAAATTTGAGAAGAAGTGATTTGTCTCAAATGTAACTTATGGGTCAAATTCCCAACTATATAATATCATATAACAACATTATTAAGGCTATTTATGTATATAGTACTAAAATAATTAAATTTATAATACAAAAATAAATATTTGTTTGTTATACAACTATGCCCTCTCAATCCCAAAATAGCTGTCTTTTTTTTTCTATTTATGATTATCAATAAAAATGGCATCTATTTAGTGTTATAGATTTTCACCAAGGAGGATTGGATAAACTTCATGATAATTTAATTAGTTTGTCACATGTTGGGTAATCGAGACCTGCATTTTACCATGTCTACTTATTATTTACTCCCTCCGTCTTACGTGAATGGACACTTATTTTCTTTTTGAGACGTCTCACGTGAATGGACACTGCCCAAAATGAAAACAAATATTCACTACTCCACCCACTCATTCTCTCTCTTACTTCACTTTTACACACACAACATTCTCTCTCTTAACTATTTCTCCCACTCATTCTCTCTCCTATTTAATTCTTCATACTCACAAACACTTCCTCCACCTATTTCTCTCTCCTACTTTTTTTTAATTCTCACATCCAAATTGTTAGTGTCCATTCATATGAGACGGAGGGAGTACTTATTATTATGAATGTTTTAGTATTTTATAGCTGTCCATTTTTGAGGCTTAAATAATCATGACCATATTTACACGTGATCCTAGAGAAATAATTGGCCATTCCACTTTCAAAATTGAGATACTCCTTACGACTCATATATAAGCAATGTGATGTCTGCAAAATTTATGTAACATGAAAATCAAATACTCCCTCTGATGACGCCAAGCTTTTCAGGGTCAGAAGCGGTTCAAAGATATCTGACTAGGATATTTGAGTGGTTTGCTTGTACCTAGATCACAACACAAAGAAGCACCGTTAAGGTCAAAGTTGGATGTTACTCCAACTCAGGCCCTCGGGTGTGAGAGTAAGAATACTGAGATAATAAGGCTTTGAATACCTTGGAGTGTGTGTGTGTTTAGGGTTTAGAGTAATATGACTTACTCAATTGTATATGGAACTTACCTTGCCCAAGGGGGTAAAGGTCTTCTATTTATAGGCAATGACATGGTGCTTGTTGATGTAAGCAATGAGATCAGCAA
This sequence comes from Adenophora triphylla var. japonica, assembly GCA_022495995.1. NCBI lineage: Eukaryota > Viridiplantae > Streptophyta > Magnoliopsida > Asterales > Campanulaceae > Adenophora > Adenophora triphylla. Next base: position 748,590 of record JAFEMH010000321.1, read on the forward strand.
TGAGATCAGCCCTAGGGGGCACTTTGGTATTTGACCAGCTACACGTGTCCGCATCCAATTGGTCCTGTCAGGAAGGGAACATTGATCCGTCTGTGGACATGGCCGAAAGGGACATGAGCCGCAGTAGCGGCTTGGAGCATTAAATGGAATAGTAGGCGCCGATCGTGCCGCATTGAATGCGTGATGGGGAGCCGTAGTGGCCCGTCGAGCGCAAGCTAACTTGCTCGCAAGGCTTGACATTAACCGAGTGCATGTGCCCGCGGTCAACATTGTGGCCGCAGCCAAAGGTATATGACGCGAGCACGGCTGATGCGGTCACGCCTACTGCGGCACGGGTCCTCGCGGACATACACGCGGGCACGGACCCAATGGCCGCGTATCGTGCGGGCACGAATATAGTGGTCGGGATCCTTCCGGTCTTTGATAGGATTAATGCGGGGAGGGACGTGGTCTCGACCTCGCGGCCTATCTGTCCGCGGCCTTCCCCCGGTTTTAGGAACTGCCACGTCACTGGTTCCTTGGACCAGACCGAGCGCGGGCCCGATCCAGTAGATCCGGGATCATCAATGGCCCCTAGCTCCGAGTGTGATTATTTATGGTCTGAACGAGGAGGTACTAGAAGCTCGGTAGGATTGGATCACCGTTTTGGCGAGCACCAGTGTTAGCGCTTTTTGTTGTTTGTTGCTTGGCCCCATGGGCCTATGGGAACGTTCGGGAGGCACCAGTGAGTGACACGTGGTCCCTTGCATGATGTGCCTCCCGGTTAACAGGTGGGCCCCTTGGCAGATGAAAAGACGGGTAGTGGTACGTACGGGGGTACGTGTCGCTCATCCAAGGGGGGCAATAAATGCAAAATTTATTTAATTTTCGAATTTTCAAACGTTGGAGACGGTTCAGGGTTCGAGGTTGAATTTGTGGGCTAATTAATACGGGTTAACGGGTTAACCCGTATAGGTAGGCCTTATAAATACCAAACCCTTAAACCTCAAACCCTTTTTACCGTTTCCAAACCTTCAAAGAGCTTTTAGAGAGAGAGATTTTCTTGCTGCGACCCTCGTGCTACCGTTCTCCGACTCCACTCTCAAGCTTTCCTTCGTAAGTATTTGTTGGGTGTTTTTCTTCTTCATCTCCCTCTATTTTTTCTTTTCTGGGTTTTGAAAGATGACCACCCGTGAATTTGGACCCCGCCGTCCCATAGAACTAGGAGATGGAGCCACCCCCGATATCTTTGCTGTCTGTAAAAAGACTGGGGGGATTTTTAGGAAGGTAGGCTTGGGGTGGCTTAGGCTATCCTTGCCAAGCTTTCTGTATTTTTGTAAGAGAGATGATTGGGGGTCTTTCGCCCCACCCCGGTTGTGGGAGGCCAAGAGGAAGTACATCTACAATCGTAATGTACTGGTGTTGGGGGATCACCGTAGGCTAAAAAACTTTGTAATGGGGGTTTTTGTGCAGGTTTCCCCGTGAGAGAGATCAGGCTCTGAACGCCGTTGAACTAGTGAGGAGAGCGATTCGTGTCCCCGAACAAATAACTGATTGGGAGAAGTGTGAGCTAATGGACCCCTATCAAACCAATGCTCCGCGGGCACCGGACACGAACCTGAATGACCCCTTGGATGTTCTGCCCCTGAGGACGGTATTTCCCAATGTGGTGCCCGCGACCCCTGGTGCTAACCCCATTGAACTGAGTAGTAGTGAGGAGCTAGAGCCTCTGGACTTTGAGACTACTGGAGGCGGGGAGGATGAGGATGAAGTGACCTCTGCCCGCGGTGACGCCACTGGTCTCTTTGGCTCGACGAGCACGGAGACCGAGGAGGATGACCGCGAGGTCGAACTTAGGAGGGCTGCGGGGACCTCTAAGAAGGCCGCTGAGACCACGAATATTGTGGATGCCTTTTCTGACCCTGACTCTGAGGAGGAGGCAGAGGTGGTGGCCCCTGCTCGAAATAAAGGCAAGAGGCCAGCAGCTGAAGTGAACCCTGGTCCTGGTCGTGGCCGCGGAAATAAGAAAGCCAAGGAAGTGGCTACTATTGACTGGGAGGAGGATATCTACGAAGTATATAATGTTGACCGTAATGCCTTCCGTGTCCGCACCCTTGGGCACGTTCATTTAAAAGATAAGGACAAGCTGCGACCAGAAACAGTAGCAGATGTCCGCGAGGACAATAGGGCCTTGGTTTTTTACGGTGCCCAATTTGAGAATGACCTAAGATTGCCCCTAGACCCCTTCTTCTATTTTTTCTTGGAGTTCAACAGCTGCCTCCCCATGCACCTGACTCCTAATGCCATTAGGGCTATAGTCTCCTTCATCGCGGTCTGCAGATTCCATGGTTATGAACCTACCCTGGCCGGGCTTTATGCTTACTACCAGAACCAGATCAGCCGTAACATTTTGGGTTTGAAGGCTAGGAATTATTCTACCCGGACCTTCTCTCCTCCCTCAAATAAATTTGACCAATGGAACTAGAGGGACATCTTGGTCATTGAGTCTAGGTTCGGCTGGCCCTTCTCCAAACCCTCGAATCCAGTCCCGATGAAGGTGGCTGCCAGCCTATCCGCATCCCTCCTCCGCCGATCCCACGCGCCGTGCCCTGTAGAAGTATCTCGGCCAATCATCTAGACGGGGAGGAGCCCGTGTATGATGTGGGCGCCATAGTTGAGTATGAGCCACTCTTGATCTACTCGGGGGTGGCTCCTCGCAGGGAGGGCGCCCCATATGCCCCCAGAGTAGAAATAGAGCCTCTGCCCCGTGACCCTGATTGGAGGGTGCACGAGCACTACCAATTCGAGGCCAATTGTAGAACTTGCATGCTGGGCGCAGAATGCGATCCTCCCGAACTTATCGGTCTCTGATTTTTCATATAACTGTTGCCCATTTATTTTTGCTTTTGAATTTTTGAACTGCATTCTAACCATTTCTCTTTCCCTCCAGAGTAGATCCCGAAGAATATAATTTTTGATGGCTCCCATGACTGCTGCTCAACTGAAGGCCAAAAACATGAATGCCAATAGGGATGCTGCTGCGAGGAGGCAGGCTGAGTTGGGGGGAGTCCCAACTAAAGATAAGACTGTTCTGTTGGAACAATTACGATCCATTAAACATGAACCGACTCATTACTAGATTAAGAAGAGAAGGAGAAGAAGAAGAAGAATACGGAAGCGTATACCTTGAGATTCCATTATTGTTCTTGTTCTTGTTCTGGATGAAGATATGAAGATAGTCTTTGATTTAGGAAGAGTAGATCTTCTAAATGATGAGTGCCTTTTTAATCTCTTTGTTCTTCAAGTACTTAGGAAGAATTTTGACTGAATGAGAATGTAAAATAACTAGTGATTCATAGGCTTGATGGATAGGCCTTTATATAGGAATCCAAGAGGCACTTCATTTAGGGACTACACCTATTGATATATAAGATATTACCATTATGCCCATCATTTAATGGTATACTTATATTATGGAATTCTACATATTATTTAGAGTTCTATACTTTATACCATATATTATAATATTGATCATTATATTATTAAGTATTTATATGTTACATTAATCCATGTTCTTACAATCTCCCACTTTGATTATTATAACATATACATTCACTTAATAAATTTCTTCAATCATATTTATAACACAAATGACAACCCTTATGTGCACTTTGTTGTCATTCGAAAACAATCCCGTCCATTAGTCATATAAGTATAAGGACTAAAGGGGCATTCATTGTAATTGATTCGCAACTAAACCCACATTAATCACATATATATATCCAACTAAATGACATAGATAAAGTATAGATATGTATCATGGAAAATTAATGAATATATATGAAGAATGCATATATATATTCTCCAACTAGTCCTACTTTAATCAAATGAGATCAATTTAAATGAAAACAACACAAGGAAATAGAAACATTTAAAACTCCCACTGATTTAGGCATTATCAAAAGTCATTACACCCATATGAGCAACATGCTCGTGAAATACTAATGGAGATAATGCCTTAGTAAATGGATCCGCTAACATGGAGTTTGTACCAATAAGTTCTATTTCTATTTGTTCATTTTGTACTCTTTCTCTCACAACAAGAAACTTAATATCTATATGCTTAGATTTAGATGAACTCTTGTTGTTGTTGGAGTACAATACCGCGGCTCAATTGTCACAATATAACTTAAGCGGTCTTTCAACACCTTTGACAATTCGCAGCCCTTCTATGAATTTTCGCAGCCATATAGCTTGATTGGATGCCTCATAGCAAGCAACAAATTCGGCTTCCATGGTGGAAGTAGTAACTAATGTTTGCTTGGCACTTCTCCAAGATATCGCTCCACCGGCCAAAGTGAAGACATAACCCGATGTCGATTTGCGACTATCTTGGCATCCAAAGAAAGTCGAATCGGAAAAATCAATGATCTCAAGATGATCCGACTTTGTATATGTAAGCATGTAGTTCTTCGTGTTTTGTAAGTATCTCATCACTCTTTTGGCTGCGACCCAATGTTCTCTTCCCGGATTGCTTTGATATCGCCCAAGCATGCCAACAATAAAAGCAAGATCTCGGGCGAGTACGTACTTGAGCATACATTAGGCTTTCTACTGCCGATGCGTAAGGGATATTTTCCATATACTTGGATTCAAGATTATTTTTAGGACATTGATTTAGACTGAACTTATCTCCCTTAGAGACCGGGGTGTCATGTGGTTTACAATTTTCCATGCTAAACGTTTGTAATACCTTCTCTATATAGCTCTTTTGTGATAATCCTAACATACCTCGTGAGCGATCACGATGTATTTGGATTCCTAATACAAAAGAAGCTTCTCCAAGATCTTTCATCTCAAATTTGTTTGAGAGAAATTTCTTGGTTTCCTTAAGAAGGTCCTTATCATTACTAGCAAGTAAAATATCATCCACATATAAGACCAAAAATATAAATCTACTCCCACTGAACTTATGGTACACACAATATTCACCAAGATTCATTTCAAAGCCAAATGAAAGAATAACTTGGTTAAATTTTAAGTACCATTGACGAGATGCTTGCTTGAGCCCATAAATGGATTTCTTAAGTTTACAAACTAGTTGACTAGTTTGATCCGAATCAGTCATCATTTCTGGTTTCTTCATATAGATAGTTTCCTCAATGTCACCATTGAGAAAAGCTGTCTTTACATCCATTTGATGAAGCTCAAGGTCAAAATGTGCCACTAAAGCCATAATGATCCTAAAAGCATTTTTAGAGGATACCGGTGAAAATGTTTCTTTGTAATCAATGCCTTCCTTTTGAGTAAACCCTTTAGCGACAAGACGAGCCTTATGTCTTTCCACATTACCTTGTGAATCCCTTTTGGTCTTAAAGATCCATTTACATTCGATGGGTTTCACATTCTTAGGTAATGGGACAAGATCCCAAACGTTATTGTCATTCATGGATTTCAACTCTTCATTTATGGCATCAATCCACTTATGAGAATTTGGACCACTAATGGCTTCATGGAAGGTGATTGGCTCATCTCCCACTAAACCTAACGGTTCCTCATTCTCGGCAAGATATACATCATAATAATCCGGTATAGCACTCCTTCTTGCTCTATTAGATCTTCTTAATGGCACCGGTTCTTCTTGATTTTGAGGGTGTTGAATTTCCTCATCAACATTTTCATGTTGTTCATTAATAGGAGAATTAACGTCATTTTGAATATTATGTTCTTGTCGAATTTCAGGCACAACTGCTTGTTTTTCGATAGGAACTATAGGAAGAGGTATAGAAACGAATTCCTCTTCCATTTCTTCAAATTCAAAATTACTATTCAAATTTTCCCCTCTAAATTCAACATCCTCAAAAAACCTAGCATTTCCCGTCTCGAAAAAGGTTCTAGTTTTAGGATCATAGAATTTATATCCCCTAGATCTTTGAGAATACCCTACAAAATAACTACTAACTGTCTTAGCGTCCAACTTTCCTTCGTTAGGTTTATAAGGCCTAGCTTCGGCTGGACAACCCCAAACATGAAGATGATTTAGGGACGGTTTCTTTCCGGTCCATAATTCATAAGGGGTTTTGTTAGTAGCTTTTGAAGGAGCTCTATTAAGTAGGTAGGTTGCGGTTTTCAAAGCATCACCCCATAATGAGTGAGGTAAAGAAGTACAAGAAACCATACTTCTTACCATATCCTTAAGGGTTCTATTACGTCTCTCGGCTACACCATTCATGCTAGGTGTCCCCGGCATGGTGTAGTGAGGGACAATCCCACACTCTTCCAAATAGCGAGCAAAAGGACCCGGACGTTGTTCTCCCGAACCGTCATTCCTACCGTAGTATTCACCACCACGATCGGATCTAACGTTCTTAATAGTCTTTTCAAGTTGATTTTCAACTTCGGCTTTAAAAGACTTGAAAACGTCCAATGATTGAGACTTTTCATGAAGTAAATAAATGTATCCATAACGAGAGAAGTCATCCATGAACGTAAAAAAATATGTTTGTCCGTTCCATGAAGGGGTAGGGAACGGTCCACATATGTCCGTATGAATTAGTTCTAAGACTTTTGTAGCTCTCAAGGATTCATTTTTGTTTGTACTATTCGTGAATTTTCCTTTAAGGCATTCAATACAAAAGTTATTTTCCGGAGTATCAAGCTTATGTAATATTCCCTCGGACACAAGCTTGTCAATTCTCCTTTTGGAGATATGACCCAAACGCCTATGCCACAAGGTATAAGAGTTTTTACTTGAAAACTTTCGTTTTATGCCTCGAGAGTTAGTTTCATTATTATGGGACTCATTTAATGAATTGATCAGTGTCAAGTAAATATAGATTATCAATGTAAGACAAAGAGCTAGTACCAAAAAGTTTTGAATCAAAATATAAATTGCATTTATTATTACCAAAGATGCAAGAATAACCTTCTCGATCTAATGTAGTGACGGAAATTAAATTCCGTCTAAATGATGGAATAATAAATACATTGTTCAAAACTAAATAATATCCAGTACTTAATGATAATCTATAGGTCCCTATGCCTTCCACCTCTACCGGTTTTCCAGCTCCCATGTAGATGAATCTTTCATCTTCATTAGGCGTTCGGTAGTTCAGGCAACCCTGCATACATGAACTTATGTGAGTAGTTGCACCGGAGTCTAACCACCATGTATACGAAGGAATTGAAACTAAATTAGCTTCAGTACAAACAAAGCTAAATGACATACCTTTCTTAATTCGCCATTGGCGATACTTAGGGCAGTCGGGCTTCATGTGAGTGGGGCCCTTGCAAAAGAAGCACTTTTTCACTTTTTGATCATTTGATGATCCCTTAGGCTTCTTTGTCGCAACCGCAATCTCCTTACCTTTTCTCTTAATCCCACGAGAAGAGGTAGATGCATAATGTGCACTTTCGGGTTTGGTGTGTTTCAACCTATCTTCTTCCTCCGTGATATGTGAAATTAATTCATTAATATTCCACTTGTCCTTTTGACAATTATAGGTCGTTTCAAAATGACCAAATTGTGAAGGAAGAGAAATTAAAGCCAAATGCACAAGCAAGTCTTCCGATAAGTCCAACTTGAGTGCTTTTAATTTCGTTGATAGATGAAACATCTCCATTATGTATTCCCTTAGATTTCCTAAGTGTTCTTATACCTCATGGAAACAAGCTTCCTCAAGGTAGCACTTGTTTCCGATTTATCGCTTTTTGCAAAGCGTTGTTCTAGGGCATCTAGGAAACCTTTTGCACCATCATCCTCTGAGACACGCTCGTAAATGTCTCCTGGATCGCATTCTTAATTATGCTTAGGCCGACGCGATTAGAACGCTTCCACCTCTCCGAACTTAAGCGGTCTTCCGCGTGCTTTTATCGGGTTAGAGGGGCAGGAGCTTGTTCTCTTAATGCGAGGTCAAGGTCCAAACAAACCCTAAGACCATAATAATCTTGTTTTTCCAAGTTTTAAAGTTTGTCCCAGCTTAGCAAAGGAATTGAATTTAAGGCGAGTAATGATGAAGCACTGATCAAATCTGAATGAAGAGAACAAAAGAATGAAACAAAACATGTATAAGAAACTACACAATGATTAATTATATCAAAATGAATACCATCAAAATAAAAGATAATCAATATGACATCAAGACTAATCTTTGGATTACGAATTGACTCACAATTTGATTTATCTTAGGGTAAACAAATAGCTTAAACAACACACTTTAAATACTTGCCTTCCTTTGGGCCGGATCAAGTACAAAAAGTATCCTAAAGTTTAAGGTATTTGTTCCCCGGTAATAAAGAATATAAACAATTCACTTTAAACACCCGCCTTCCTTTGGGATGGTTCACAGCATTTAAAATGACCAAAAATTTAGTTCAATTATTACCCCATAAATGCAAATACTTAGTCAATAACAAGGTCTCCTTTGGGAAACAAACATGTTATCACATATCAATATTTACATTCATCACTTTAACAAATTTGTATTTAAATAACGTAAATTGCTTTGGCAACAATATTATTTAAACAATGAATAAATTTGTTTAAGCATATAATTAATCATACTTTAGGGCACTTAAGACTTTAAGGTAATTTCTGAAAATTTAAAAGGTAAAGAAATAAGCGAAATTTATTAATAAAAGATAATATCCTTTTGTTCTACCCGTCCATTCTTAAAGTTTAATAACTCCAAGAACCACCGAAGCGCGACTGGTGTCCAGACATTATAATTTATTAATAAATTATCAAAATTTTGGGCAACGAAAAGTCACCAATTATACTCATTTTAAAAAGTCACCAAAAAAAAAGCCACGGTCCACAATTGATTCCATGGAGTAAGCAATTAAAAGTCATCAATTTAAAAGCCACGGTACGGTCCAATTGATCCAATTGATGAACAGGTTTTTATGCCAATAAAATAATTGTTAAAAGTCACCCATTAGACTCTATTGCCTTTTCCAACTGATACCACGTTTGATGAAGCCTTTTACCAATTGCTTTACTACTAAATGCAATCATACTCTATTGCTTTTTTCAGAAAATAAATTTTAACACAAACATGAATGTCAAGCAAAATTAATGCTTAACTAAGACATGAATATACAAGTAGATCCAACACGATTGTGCGACATAAAACGCTCTGTTGTGTCAATGGGATAATCTTGCACTTAAATTAAAATGGTCAAACAAGTAGATCTAGATTTGCACACTCCATACATCATACAATGTTGGCTATGCAAATGGGATAATCTTGCTTGAACCATCATGTCTCTTAAGTTTGATTTTACCATTATTTTTCAGAAATTGAAAGTTCTTAATTTAATGGTGACTCAATTTTCAACCAAAGTAAGTAGATCCGCATACTCACAACACATTTAAAAAATGTGTGGCTATGCATATGAACAAACTCACAACGCATCCAAGGATGGTGGCTATGTTCAAAAATGGGATAATCTTACATTAAGGGTTGAAAGCCTTTTGAGTAAAACCAAAAATCAGAAATAGAATGAAGTTTTATGAATATAATACTCTTAGACAAGATGAGTATCATGAACAAGAACAAAAACTAAATGAAATCATACAAGAATTAAAGCATAAGGCTTTATAAGAATTTCAAACTCAATCTAGTATATGAGTAGGCTCTGATACCAATTGTTGGAACAATTACGATCCATTAAACATGAACCGACTCATTACTAGATTAAGAAGAGAAGGAGAAGAAGAAGAAGAATACGAAAGCGTATACCTTGAGATTCCATTATTGTTCTTGTTCTTGTTCTTGATGAAGATATGAAGATAGTCTTTGATTTAGGAAGAGTAGATCTTCTAAATGATGAGTGCCTTTTTAATCTCTTTGTTCTTCAAGTACTTAGGAAGAATTTTGACTGAATGAGAATGTAAAATAACTAGTGATTCATAGGCTTGATGGATAGGCCTTTATATAGGAATCCAAGGGGCACTTCATTTAGGGACTACACCTATTGATATATAAGATATTACCATTATGCCCATCATTTAATGGTATACTTATATTATGGAATTCTACATATTATTTAGAGTTCTATACTTTATACCATATATTATAATATTGATCATTATATTATTAAGTATTTATATGTTACATTAATCCATGTTCTTACATGTTCCTGTTGTCAGCAGGAAAACTGGGGAGCCTCTGACCAGCTCCAAAACCATCCTTACTACGGGGAACCTTCCTCCACCTCCCAAGGGTCCTCCTCCTGCCAATGCTCTCCGAGCTACTTCTCCTGGCCGCACCATTCCTTCCGGCCACCAAGTGGATTCTCGGAAGAGGAGTGACAGAGAAGGAGACTTAGGGCAAGGACAGAGAAAGCCTGTAAAAATCTCGGGATGCTCCTCCCCGTACCGTGATCGCTCCCGGGCGGTCTCATCCTCTTCCCCCATCGGGGATCAATTTGCTCGCGGCTTATCCGTGGCCCCTTCCGACCACCCGCGAGGAGACGCTGGCGCTAGAAAAAGCCGTCTCGAGGTGCCCGCCGTGACTGTGGACATCTATGCCCTAATTCAGCCCAACGCCTGGGATCGGCCGGAACCGTCTATATTCCCCCGACTTCTACAAGAACATAGTTGTCGAGGAGAATGCCTCTGCCATGGTGGGGGACATAGGCCTTGCTCTGACTGAGGTAGATAACAATCTGATCTCTTTGGTTCCATACTTGGTTCCACTCTCTCAGTATGTCTAACTTTTGTTCTCTTTCCTCGCAGGTGAGCAATAAGGTGCTGCGGCTGCGGGAAAGCTGCGATACCCTGACCACTGAAGTGGATAACAAGACCTCCATTTTGGCGGCCAAACTTCGTGAGCTGGAGGAGGCTCAAGCGAGGATTGGGACCTTGAACTCCCTCATGGAGGAAAAGGACAAGGCCTTTGCTCAGAAGGAGTCTGATCTGAAGGACTTCTCTAACCGATTGGCCGTGGTGGAGAAGGACCTTGAAAGAGTAAGGGGTCAGCGGGATGAGCTCCGCGGCAAAGGCCGAGCGGGAGCCCGTAAATAAGGAGCTCGCGGCCAAGGCCACCAAGGTTAATCTGGAGGCCCTTGGAGAAAAAGGTGGACGAGTCAGCCGCTGATCACCCGGCTTCCCCTACAAGAGGATGGAGGCGAGAGGGAAATCGCTCTCGACGATGTCCGCAAGGAAGCTGGAGGAGTATAAGAACTCCGAGGAGTTCAAAACCGCTCTCGCTGAGAACTTGGCTCGCATGAGGTCAGGGTCCCATTACGTATTCGGAACTTTGCGGCCACGCGGCGTGTGCTCCTCTGTACAAGAGCCGGCCGTTGGCTGGCTCGGTTGTTGCTACCGATGAAGAATGCTTACCTGGGCATGCATTAGTTCCTCTGTCCGAGGATGAGGTCAAAGGCTTGGAGCTGTCCGCTGCGGCCTCCTTGCCTCCTATGGCAGAAGTGACTGCCCTTAGGCTCATCGCAGATCTGGATGAGCTGAGGTTTGGGGAGAACCATATCTCTTTCGGGGATGCCCTTGCCCGCGTTCTTCCAGATGGGCCTGCCATAGGAGATCTCTTTCCTCACCGGCAGCCCCCGCCCCCAGCCTCTACCGAGCCCTCCTCTCGACCCTATAACAGAGGTTCGATGACCCGTCTTCCTTCTCCCACTCCGGCCGTAAGGTGCACGTACGGTGCGGCCATAGAGAATTGGATGCGGCGAAGGATGCCTCCAAGGATCGAGCTCCAATAGTATAGGTTTTTGTTTTTCTTTTTGTAATAGATTAGGACTTTTTGGTAATAGTGTAGGACTTTTGTAATTATTTTTCCTTGGTAATAGAAGCATTTTTCTCAGAATCGTTCTCTTTAATTACTTGTCTTGTAGGCTGTTTTGAGTGCTCGCAATTTTGAAGTACCTTAATACTTGCCTTCTTGCTCTTTCTCTAGCTTTTTTGACTTGTAATTAACTTTATACTCTCCTTCTGCGGTCAAAAAGCTTAGTAGGCCCTTTGCCCGCATTTTTTGAGTTTTCCTAACTCTTTATTCAAAATCACTTGGATTTTTCGTGAGAGTCAGCCTTATTCATCTATGATCGCTTTTGTTTGGCCTTGTGGCAAACTTTGGGGCCTTAACCCCCTTTGTCTGTTTGGCTTTGTAAAAACTCTTTTGATCACTGTCATCCGTTTACACGTATTCCCAGCCTTGCGAGCCATGCTGTAAGTCAAAAGCAGCCAAGGCAAACTACCTTCATAGGGCATGCAGAGTGTGGTCGTGAAGCTATAGTCCGCGCAACAGTAGGTAGGGGCATATTTAGCATAGCGGCCCTTTAACCTACTAGCATCTGTATCCACTAATGGTGGTTCACGCTTTTTTGACCCTTTATTCAAAACCCCTTGGAGTTTTGTGTGAGGGTCTTCTGGCGATCTGGTAACGGGCTTATATGTAGGCCTTTGTCACATACAGGCATGCGAGTAACGGCCCTAACGAGGACCTTCGCGCACTGAGCGGGGACAATAGCCTTGGCCTTTGCCCCGCCGGCATCTATATCCACTTATTCTTGGTGGTGTCACGCGGCAGACAGGTATCCTCCTTGCGACGGAGTACGGATCGTAATGGATCTTTGTACTCATATAGGCTTGCCATGACCGAAAGATCGTTACGCATCGCAGGTAGGAGCTCATATGTTTGCTCTTTAACCTACCGGCATCCACTTGCGGGCATCCACTTTAGCTTTTGAGGTCAAGGGAATAGGTTTTTGCATCAAAATATGATGAAACATGATGATAACTTTCTTTATATATACACATAGTCTATACTCCTTCCAAAAAATTACAAAGATTTCAAAAGAAGTATCTCTTAAGGTGGTCGCTATTCCAAGCGTGCTTAAGCTCTTCTCCCTCTTTTGGTCGCAATATGTAGGTGCCCTCTTTGACTATTTTTGTGACCTCATATGGACCTTCCCATTTCGGGGACAAATGTTGAAACCAAGTTGAGTCCTCGACCTCTACGCTTCGAGTACCCTGGGCCTAAACCGAAAAACTCCTCTTATTTACTCTTTTGTCGTGGTGCCTCTTCGCTTCTCGCTTGTAGTTCACCATTTTTTCATATGGCCGCATTCTCTTTCTTCGAGATCGTCTGTGTCATACCTTCTGTTTGCCTCGTTTTGAGACTCGTCGAAGTATGTGACTCTGTACGAGGGTAGGGCAACCTCAACTGGAGCCATTGCCTCTGACCCATACGTGAGCGAGAAAGGAGTTTCTCCCGTAGTATTCCTTGTAGTTGTGCGGACAACCCATTATGCGGTCTGGAGCTCGTCCAACCATCGTCCTCCTCGCCGCTCGAAAATTAAGAGCCTACTTTTCTGCACACCCTATAACTGTATTAACTGAGGCCCCGCTTAGAAAGGTTTTACACAAACCAGAGTCCTCGGGGAGAATGCTAGCTTGGTCTATCGAACTCACTGAGTTCCAGATCACCTACTCCCCGAGAAAGACAATCAAAGCGCAGGCCTTAGTAGATTTTGTGGTAGAATCATCATTCAAAATGGCGGACATGACTGGGAAAAAGAAAGCGGCGTAATCCGAAGAGGTCCCAAGTAGCCCGAGCACGTAAATCACGCGCGCCAAGGGAGCGTCCGTAGGAGGTATGGATTCTATACGTGGACGGCTCGCCGAGCAAGTTGATTAGTGGCGCGGGCATACTTCGATTGCACTGCGGAGAAATTTAAGAGAGCCTCGAGGTTCAAATTCAAGCATCAAACAATCAGCCGAGTATGAGGCGATTATAGTAGGCATGGAATTGGCAAGAGACTTAGGAGTTCGTAATATAGAGATCAATAGTGACTCTCACCATAGTTAATCAAATTAGGGGGAAGTATGATACTATCAACCCAAATAAACTCGGCATCGCTTCCTTGCAAAACCCTCATCAAAAATTTCACCTACTATGAGCTGAACCAAGTCATGAGAGAGGATAATGTGGAAGCCGACCTCCTCTCCGTAATAACAACATTAAGAAATTGATGAGTTGAGGCGACAAGCCGATTGAATTACGTAAAGACCTGCTATAGATCGGATTCAGATAAACAATATTGAGGATCAAGTAAGGGAATGGGTAGATGAAATGAAGGATTACATCGAGAAGCAAACCCTCCCCGAGGACCCAGTAAAGGCTAGAGCCATCAGAACGGTGTCCGCGAAATACCTCGTCCTCGATGGGGTACTTTTACGGCGATCATTCACCAAGCCTTTGTTAAGATGTGTCAAAACTCACATGGTCACCAACTTACTCTATGAGGTCCATGAGGGAGTTTGTGGCGGACATCCAGGTGCTCGCACCCTCTCAGACAAGATCAAATTCCAAGGATTCTTTAGGCCCACAATGAGAAGGGATGCACAGGAGTATGTAAGAAAGTGTGATAAGTGCCAGAGATTTGCAGACATCCCTAGACTACCATCAACAGAGCAAACTTTGGTCGTACCATCGTGGCCGTTTGATACGTGGGGGATTGATCTCATTGGACCATTCCCAACTGCTAGGGGAAACATCAAGTATGCTGTGGTGGCCGTGGATTATTTTACCAAGTGGACAGAAGCCAAGGGCTTAGCCACTATCTCCGAGGAGAATATAATCAATTTTGTCCACGATCACATCTATTGTCGATTTGGGGTTCCCCGAGCAATTATTTCTGCATAATGGCACCCAATTCTCTCTGAAATTCACCGCCGAATGTGTGAGAATGAAGGTGCAACACCGTAAGTCCGCAGCTTGCCTATCCTCAGGGAAACGGCCAAGCCGAGGCCGCAAACAAGCTAGTTCTGACCGCCCTAAAGAAAAATTTGGAGGGACGAGGAGGACGATGGTTGGACGAGCTCCAGACCGCATTATGGGTTGTCTGCACAACTACAAGGAATTCTACGGGAGAAACTCCTTTCTCGCTCACGTATGGGTCAGAGGTAATGGCTCCAGTTGAGGTTTCCCTACCCTCGTACAGAGTCACATACTTCGACGAGTCTCAAAACGAGGCAAACAGAAGGTATGACCTGGACGATCTCGAAGGAAAGAGAATGCGGGCATATGAAAAAATGGTGAACTACAAGCAGAAAGCGAAGAGGCACCACGACAAAAGAGTAAATAAGAGGAGTTTTTCAGTTGGAGACTGGGTACTCAGAAGCGTAGAGGTCCAAGGGAGTCAACCTGGTTTCAACAAGCTGTCCCCGAAATGGGAAGGTCCATATGAGGTCACAAAAATAGTCAAAGAGGGCACCTACATATTGCGACCAAAAGAGGGAGAAGAGCTTAAGCACGCTTGGAATAGCGACCACCTTAAGAGATACTTCTTTTGAAATCTTTGTAATTTTTTGGAAGGAGTATAGACTATGTGTATATATAAAGAAAGTTATCATCATGTTTCATCATATTTTGATAACTTCCGCCACAAACTCCCTCATGGACCTCATAGAGTAAGTTGGTGACCATGTGAGTTTTGACACATCTTAACAAATGCTTGGTGAATGATCGCCGAAAAAGTACCCCATCGAGGACGAGGTATTTCGCGGACACCGTTCTGATGGCTCTAGCCTTTACTGGGTCCTCGGGGAGGGTTTGCTTCTCGATGTAATCCTTCATTTCATCTACCCAGTCCCTTACTTGATCCTCAATATTGTTTATCTGAATCCGATCTATAGCAGGTCTTTCTGTGAATTCAATCCGGCACCGCTCCAACTCATCAATTTCTTGATCTGTTATTCCTGGAGAGGAGGTCGCCTTCCACATTATCCTCTCTCATGACTTGGTTCGTTCAAATAGTAGGTGAAATTTTTGATGAGGGTTTTTGCAAGGCCGCAAAGCATCGAGTTAGCACTGGGTTGATAGTATCATACTTCCCCCTAATTTGATTAACTATGAGCTGAGAGTCACTATTGATCTCTATATTCTGAACTCCCAAGTCTCTTGCCAATTCTATGCATGCTATAATCGCCTCATACTCAGCCTGATTATTTGATGCTTCAAATTTGAACCTCAAGGCTCTCTTAAATTTCTCCCCGCAGGGTGCAATCAGAAGTATGCCCACACCACTAATCAACTTGCTCGCTG
The DNA here is from genome assembly GCA_022495995.1 of Adenophora triphylla var. japonica. NCBI lineage: Eukaryota > Viridiplantae > Streptophyta > Magnoliopsida > Asterales > Campanulaceae > Adenophora > Adenophora triphylla. The sequence continues at coordinate 764,636 of JAFEMH010000321.1, forward strand.
AGCCGTCCACGTATAGAATCCATACCTCCTCTGGACGCTCCCTTGGCCGCGTGATTTCTGTGCTCGGGCTACTTGGGACCTCTTCAGATTCTGCCCGCTTTCTTTTTCCTCCAGTCGTCGTCCGCCATTTTGAATGATGATTCTACCACAAAATCTACTAAGGCCTGCGCTTTGATTGTCTTTCTCAGAGTAGGTGATCCGGAACTCGCGAGTTCGATAGACCAAGCTAGCATTCTCCCCGAGGACTCGGTTTGTGTAAAACCTTTCTAAGCCTCGCTAAAACAGCCATAGGGCAGTGTGTAAAAGTAGGCTCTTAATTTTCGAGCAGATACAAGCAAGGCGTAAGCTAACTTCTCTATATTAAGATAACGCCCTTCTACGGCGGACGTGCCTTAGATACATAATAAATCGGTTTTTGGGAGTTATTCTCCTCCCTTACAAGAACAAGCCTACCGCCAAATCAAGAATCGCTAAAAACAGAAGTTCTTCTCCTGCACCGGGCCGCCGAGTAGAGGTGGCCGCCCGAGGTATGTTTTGACTTCTTCAAAAGCTTTATGACACTCTGCTCCATGTAAATTCATCGCCTCTCTTCCCCCTTTTAGAGTTTTGAAGAAAGGGAGGCATCTCTCGCCGACCGCGAGATGAAGCGGCCAAGTGCGGTGATGCGACCATTGAGTTTTTGGACATCCTTCACGCAAGGTGAGGTTTCATGTCCAACAGTGGCTTGGATTTTCTCTCGGATTAGCCTCTATCCCTCTTTGATTGACCATGAATCCGAGGAACTTGCCCGCCTTGACCCCAAAAGCGCACTTAAGGGGGTTTAGCTTCATGTTATTGCGGCGCAAGTTTCTGAAGGTTTCCTCCACGTCGAGCTCGTGGGAGTTTTCCTTAGTTTTTATAACCATATCATCAATGTAGGCCTCAAGATTTCTGCCTAGTTGGTTTTCGAAGACCAGATTGACCATTCTTTGATAGGTGGCTCCTGCGTTTTTCAACCCGAAGGGCATCATTTTGTAGCAGTAAGTCTTGTCCGCAGCGATGAAAGCTACAGAGCGGACATCTTCAGGAGTCATTTGGATCTGATGGTAGCCGGAGTATGCATCAATGAAGCTCAATACTCTGTGGTCGGCTATAGAATCCACCAATCTGTCAATGCGAGGAAGAGGGAAACAATCCTTGGGACATGCCTTGTTGAGATCGGTGAAATCAACACACATCCTCCATTTGCCGTTGGATTTTTTGACCATTACCACATTGGCCAGCCATTTGGGGTAGGAAATCTCCTTGATTATCCCCGCTTTTAACAATTTTTCCACCTCTTTCTTGATCGCAATTTCTTTCTCCGGAGAGAAGTACCTTGACTTCTGATGAATGTTTTTGAAGGATGGGTCATCGTTGATTTTGTGGAGGATCACATCTTCGCTGATTCCCAGCATATCTTCCACCCTCCAAGCGAACACATCACAATTTGCCCTTAGGAATTCGATCAGGATTCTTCTCTCCTCGCTGTGAATTTCCAGGCCGACCTTAACTGTTTGCTCGGGGAAGTTGGGATTGATTACCACCTCCTCGAGCTCGTCGTTAGGTTGGAGGTCGCTGATTTCACGGTTGTGCAAGGAGTCAATGATTATGGTTGGGGGGTTGACCTGAGATCCAGTCAAAGTTGCCATAGAGTATATGATATCGCGATCAATCTTCCCCTCTATTCCCCGATCAATATAACCTCCCTCAATAGGGGCCAACTGCTTAGATTTTCTGCTCGTCTTGAGCTCCACCTTCGTGGAATGGAAAGAAAGCATGCCAATTGGTATGGGTGCCGGCGGGAGAGCAAGGGTTTTTCCCTTTTTTGATTTGTCCTCGCCTTTTCCCTCTATCAATTTGTCCTCGCCCTGTATTGACGGGCAGGATGCCTGGCCTTTCTGTTCTTTCCTTTTTTCCACAAGTGCTCGGAGGAATCTCCCGGGCTGGTTCTTGATGGTAGCAACCCCGCCCAGGGTGTTAAATTTCACCCTTTGGTGGGGGACGGACGCAACTATTCCCAATTCGGCCTGAGCAGTTACGCCGAGAATGGCATTGTACTGGGAAGGAAGATCGACCACCATGAAAGTTATCTTGGCCGTCTTCTGCATGGGTTTCTCCCCAATAGTCACGTCAAACACAATCGTCCCCTTTACCCTTACGGCGTGATTTGTGAAGCCCTAAAAGCATGCCCGCATATGGAAAAAGATGTGCTTCAGTCATTCTCATTCCTACCAACGTATGGTAGTAGAGTATATCGCGGGCAGCTCCTGTATCTATCAACACTCGGCCTATGTTTGCCCGGTTGATTCTCATTCTGAGGGTGAGAGGCTGAGTGGAATGAAAAAGGGTGGAGGAAAGTTCACTCCTTTTGAACCCAATTTCTTGCTCTTCTTCCGGAGCCATTGCGGGGACGGAGAAAACCTTCTCTAATGTCCGGATTTGGAGGGAGAGCTGTTTGTTGGAGGGAGGTTCTTCTCCAATGAAGTTTGTATTGTAGTCTCCGTCGTCATCCTCAAAATTGTCTCTTTCCACCCTCTCGGGACCACGAGGGTTTCGTGCCCGCTGTTGGTTATTATTGGGGGCCTGGTTGTTTCCCTTGATCCATCTGGTTAGTTCCCCATCATTGATTCTTTGCTGAATTACTCTCTTTAGCTGGAAGCAGTCCTCTGTTCCGTGCCCGTGATCATTATGATACTCGCAGAACTTTGTCCTACTCCTCTCACTTGGTTTTCTGAGCATGGGGGGAGGAGGAGGAAAATCTGATGCCCTCATGATCACTGCTCGCGGCTCGGTGAGCTCGGTGTAGACTGTTTTCGCAACTTTTTTCCGGAGTTTGTCCGATCCACGGCCTCTGTTCTTTCCCTGGTTGTTAACTTGGGCAGCCTCTGGGGTGATCTCCTGAACTTGGCTTATTCTTTCCTTGGCTGAAGCTCGGGGAACGGGCATACTGCTCTCCTCGGCAGAGGCAATGTCAGAAGCCCTTTCATACATCTCCTCCACTGTTTTTGGCGGGCTGGAGGCGAAATTTAATTTCAGGAAGGAGGAGGTGAGGCCTCCCTCAAAGCAAAGTCTAATATCCCCCCCTTCCAGATCCACTATCTCCTCGCTCACCTTTCTTAAGCGAGCAATGTAATCTTTTGTGGATTCAGTGGGGGCCTGCTTGACACGGACAAGATCTGTCTTTGGTCTAGCGGGCACCCCGGCTCCAGCAAAGGCATTAAGAAAAATGTTCCTGAAGTGGCCGAAAGAGTTGATGGAGCGGGGTTTTAGAGCCAGCATCCAGGATAGGGCCTTGCCCATGAAAGTGGCAGCCAGAGCTTTGCACATTACGGATTCGTCCGCGGAGAATAATGCCATTTGTCCCTCAAATCGACCCATGTGGCTCCTCGCGTTCTTAGAACCATCATATGTATCCATCTGGGGGGGCTTCCCCTTCTGATAGGTGCCCGCGCGATCTTGTCGCTGAAGGCATCCATTGTGCGACCACATTTTTGGGCTGCCTTATGATGGGTTTCCCACATCTTCTGCATGAAATCAACGAACTCAGGGTTCTGGCTATCAATCTTCTGTTTTTTATTACGTGGAGCCACGGCCTTCCTCGCGGATCCGTGGGTAGTGCTTGGGCCTCACACGTTGATTAGATCGCGCCTCTTCGCCAATCTCCTCGCTATCATCCACGTGCACCACACTGCGCTTGCCCAACTGTCCGCGCTCAAGGGTTGGTTCAACCCGGCTTGCCCCCGCAGCCTTGACTAGCAAGTGATTTAGCGGAGCTCGTTGGGAGAACCTTGGGACCCTCAGGGAAACCGTAGCCCTCCATTGGCCTCTATTTCGAACATTTCCAACCGTTGGTTGGCAATCACCATGGCCTCGCCGACTGCCTTGGATTTGGAGTCCGTAATTTCGTCTCCTTAGGATTTGCTCCGGGAGAGAGGAGTGTTCATGGTGGTGTTTCGGGGGAGCTTGTGGAGTTTTGGGACTTTTGTTTAGGAGGGCTTGTGCCTTTTCAAAGCACGTATCCGGTCTCGTGAGCTTGTGCATGGCTTTCTCGACCTGGGAAAGGGTGTGAGCAGACTGGGAACGGGCCCCCATTCTGTTGAAGACAGAGTTAGTTTGTTTTCCCCTATTGATAGCGGAGGGTGAGGCTTGGTTCTCATCCTCCAAGGTCAAATGACCAGCGTTTTCCAGTATCTTAGACATATTTTGTGAAAAGATGATGGAAAAAGAAGAGCCTTTCGGCACTCGTTTTGTTTAGGACACGAGAGGTGCCTTGAAAACAAAATACACGGGAAGTAAATAAAGAAAAGATTAAACTGGTTTAAATTCCCGGCAATGGAACCACTGATGACGCCAAGCTTTTCAGGGTCAGGAGCGGTTCGAGGATATCTGGCTAGGATATTTGAGTGGTTTGCTTGTACCTAGATCACAACACAAAGAAGCACCGTTAAGGTCAAAGTTGGATGTTACTCCAACTCAGGCCCTCGGGTGTGAGAGTAAGAATACTGAGATAATAAGGCTTTGAATACCTTGGAGTGTGTGTGTGTGTTTAGGGTTTAGAGTAATATGGCTTACTCAATTGTATATGGAACTTACCTTGCCCAAGGGGGTAAAGGCCTTCTATTTATAGGCAATTCCATGGTGCTTGTTGATGTAAGCAATGAGATCAGCAATGAGATCAGCCCTAGGGGGCACTTTGGTATTTGACCAGCTACACGTGTCCGCATCCAATTGGTCCTGTCAGGGAGGGAACATTGACTGTCCAGGGGACATGGCTGAAAGGGACATGAGCCGTGTAGCCGGCTTGGAGCATTAAATGGAATAGTAGGCGCCGATCGTGCCGCATTGAATGCGTGATGGGGAGCCGGGCAGTGGCCCTCGTCGTGAGCCACAAGAAGCTAACTTGCTCAAGCAAGGCTTGACATTAACCGGAAGTGTGCATGTGCCCGCGGTCAACATTGTGGCCGCAGTCAAAGGTATATGACGCGAGCACGGTTGATGCGGTCACGCCTACTGCGGGCACGGTCCCCGCGGACATACACCGCGGCACGGACCCAATGGTCACAGATCGTGCGGGCACGAATATAGTGGTCAGGATCCTTCCGGTCTTTGATAGGATTAATGCGGGAAGGGACGCGGTCTTGACCTCAAGGGCCTATCTGTCCGCGGTCTTCCCCCCCCAGCGGTTTTAGGAACTGCCACGTCACTGGTTCCTTGGACCAGACCGAGCGCGGGCCCGGTCCAGTAGATCCGGGCTCATCACCCTCCCTCCCACACCTAATTATATCAAAATTTTGAGCACACATATTAAAAAAAAGTAAGAAAGAGAAAAAGTAAAAGAAAATGTTGTGGGTATGAAAAATTAAATAGGAGAGAAAATGAGTGGGAGAAATAGTTAGAAGAGAGAATGTTGTGAGTGTAAAAGTAAAATAGAAGAAAGAATGAGTGGGGAAAATAGTAAAGATTTCCTTTCATTTTGGACAGTATCAATTGGGACGGACCAAAAAAAAAAATATCAATTGATGTGGGTCGGAGGGAGTATTATTTTTGTGGATAGTGTCCCCGAAAGTAGTCTGTACACAATTGACGAATTAGATCTTTTATTTTCTTAATTGTTTATGTTGGATACAATTGACTAATTAGATCTTTTATTTTCTTAATTGTTTATGTTGGATTTGGTGTCAACTAATTTGGTTACGCCTAAATTATGAGATTAAGCAAGTAAATTCGAAATTTCTGACACAATCGAGTGCGAGCGACTGCCCATTATGGGGCGCGCGACCTCGTCAAGTTACTGGACAAAGCGTGCGATCGCGCCCTCAATCCGGAAAAGCATGTTCATTGGCAGATTTGATTTAGAGTAGTAAAACCTTACATGGTTAGAAATAGGACATATAAATAGAGCATATTCCCAACCATATTTGTTAGTTGTTTATGCTCATCTGTTTCTCTAAATATAGGCTTTGCACAGACATGAGTTCTTTGTCAATAATTTGTATTATAGATTAGAGATTTTAATCAGTGATTTTCAGAATATAATAATATTCTCTACCTCTACCCGTGGCTGTAGTCAAATTGGTGAACCACGTATATCTGTGTGTTGTGTGATTGTTGCTCGTTTTCTATCTTCTACATATGTTATGCTCTAACAAACTGGTATCAGAGCCTAGTCAGGTTGAGAAAGGTTTAGGGTTGTTCCGCTTCAAAAGAAGATGGAATCAATAATTGAATCACCGGTCGACAAGTTTAATGGGAAGAATAGTTTTAATATTTGGCAAATCAAGATGAAAGCCTTGTTGATAGACAAGGGCTTGTGGGCTACAGTGGCTGCTGCAATCGGGGATCGTCAGGATTCAAAGGGAATATCAGAAGTCGTTCCTACCGGTACTGTCGCGGCTGCAACAGCAGAAGGTTTGAAGAAAGCGAAGAAGGTAGCAGCGAAGGAAGAGGCAGATCTGATCGCGCTAGATGAGAGGGTCCACTCTAATATCATCAGGTGTCTAGATGATGATGTTATAGCAGATATTACAGATATCGATTCCGGAGGTTCTTTATGGCTTGCGTTGAAAGGCGTGTATTTGACACGATCATTGACCAACAAGATATATCTGAAACAGATGTTATATTCTCTCAGAATGCAGGAAGGTACGCCCATTAAGGATCACCTAGATAGATTTACATATTTATTACTTGAACCGTGTAATATAGATGCTAAGGTTGCTGATAAGGATACTACATTAATGCTTCTTGTTTCTTTACCTTTATCATATGAGCACTATGTTAACTCTAGTATCAGTGATAAGGAGACGATGACTATAAAGGAGGTGAATCCTTGCTCAATACTAGAAAGTTACGTCGTAAAGTAAACAATAATAGTGGTACAGATAATCAAACGGCAGGTTTGGTTGCGTAAAGCAGCAGGGGTTCTAGCAGTAAACAGAAGAAAAAGAAGTCTTCTGGCAAGAGGGGCCCGAAACCTGATGATATTTGTAATTACTGCAAGGGTAAGGGACATTGGAATACAAATTGTCCTAGGAAGAAGTGAGGCGAGCCTCCAAATCTCAATGAAGCTAATGATGCTGCATTTGATATGAGCAGCTCTGAGGGGATTATGCTATAGTAATAGAAGAATCTGCAAAATAGTCGGATGCATGGATTCTTGATTCTGGGGATTCTTATCATATCAGTTCGAGTAGAGAGTGGTTTACAACCTATGAGCAGGTAGATGGTGGTAACATTCATATGGCAAATAGTGTTGCTTGCAGGGTGGTTGGTATTGGCTCTATCAAGTTGCGGAGTCATGATGGTAAGTTCTGCACTTTGAATGATGTGAGGTATGTTCCAAAAATGACGAAAAACTTGATATCTCTTAGTCAGCTCGACAGTAAAGGATATAGTTTCAAAGGTAAAAGTGGAATAGTTTATGTCTGCAAAGATTTTGAAGTGATTCCAAGAGGCCTTAAAGGGGGCTCCTTATATTTCCTCCAAGGAAGAACGCTTTATGGGTTAATATTTTTTGCATCATCTGAAGTGTTAAAGGAGGATATGACCAAGTTGTGGCATATTAGGCTTGCGCACATGAGCATTAGAGAGATGCATATATTGGCTAATCATGGTATTCTGTGTTGCCATAAGGTTAAGGATCTCAAGTTCTGCGAGCACTGTGTACTTTGGAAGATGTAGCGAAGCAAGTTTCATGAGGGGACTCATAAAATGAAGGGCAGTCTGGATTACATTCACTCGGATTATTGGGGACCTTCACGTCAGAAATCATTGAGGGGTTACAGGTATCTCTTGTCTCTGATTGATGACTACTCGAGGAAGACTTGGTAATTATTATGAAACACAAGAGTGAGGCTCTCACCAATTTTATACAGTAGAAGCCATTAGTGGAGAATTAGACAGGGAAGAAGATCAAGTGACTCCGGACAGATAATGGGTTGGAGTTCTTTAGTACTGAGTTCGTTGAGTTATTTAAGCAATTGGGGATTTCTAGACATCTCAATATCAGGGGTACACCACAGCAAAATGGTGTAGCAGAGCACATAAATCAGACATTGTTGGATAGGGCAAGGTGCATGCTCTCCAATGCAGGGTTTTCTAAGCGATTCTGGGCAGAAACGGTTAGTACATCATGTTACTTGATAAATTGCGAACCACTTACAGGCATCAGTCTCAAATTTCCCAATGAGGTATGGTGTAAACCGGTTGATAAATCTAATTTAAGGGCTTTTGGTTGTACTAGTTATTATCATGTGGATGATGGGAAGTTGGAGCCGAGGGCTAGAAAAGGAATCTTAATGGGCTATGGGGATGGTGTCAATGGATACCGGATTTGGTCTCAATCAGAGGGTAGGGTAATAATAAGCAGGAATGTTGTTTTTGATGAAAACTATGTGCTTAACCCTATTATGAGATATGTGGTTGTATCAGGTATTGATAGTATTGATAAACAGGTGGAGCTACAAGATACTTCAGAGTTGAGCAGGCTACAATCAGATGTTCATCATAATCTACCACAAGAAACAGAAGCACCAGAAAATTCATCAACAGTTTTCGAGGAAAATGGGTTAGCTCAAGAGAGGTATAGACGGGCTAATTTTGGGAAGCCTCTAGTGAGGTATGGTTTGAAGACATCGTGTCTTATTCACTTCAGGTTGCTGAGGAAGTGGAGCCCGATGCTTCGTAGCCAACTACTTTCAAGGAAGTAGTTACATGTTCAGAGTCCGCTCAGTGGCATGCAGCTATAGGGGATGAGATGGAGTCACTTCACAAGAATTCGACATGGGAGCTAACCAAGATGACAGAGGGCAGAAAGATTGTGACTTGTAAATGGGTTTTCAAGAAGAAGGAAAGCATGTCACCATATCAGAGGAGGTCAAGTATGAAGCTCGTGTAGTTGCAAGGGGTTTCACCATATCGAGCAGCTAGATGTGAAAACAGCTTTTCTACATGAAGAGTTGGAAGAGGAGATTTATATGACATAACTAGATGAGTTTCAGGTTTCGGGAAAAGCATACTATGTGTGTAGGTTGAAGAAGTCCTTGCATGGGCTTAAGCAATCGCATAGGCTATGGTACAAGTGGTTTGACAGCTATATAACAGAGATTGGCTACACGAGTAGCGCTTAAGACTGTTGTGTGTATCACAATAAGTTAATGGATGGTTCGATCATCTATCTGGTTCTTTATGTTGACGATATGTTGATAGCGGCCGTCAAGAAGTAAGATATTTAGAAATTGAATGGTCTACTATCTGGAGAGTTCGAGATGAAGGATTTGGGTGCGACAAAGAAAATTTGGGGTATGGAGATCTACAGGGATAGAAGCCAACGAAAACTATTTATATCTAAGAAAGGTTACATCAAGAAAGTTTTATAGAGGTTTGGCATGTCTACAGCAAAGCCTTTAGACTCTCCAAGTGTAGTGAATGCACGTTTGTCTGTTTCCTTTGCACCTAAGTCGGATGAGGAGAAATAGTACATGACTCGAGTACCCTATGCTAGTACAGTTTGTAGCTTGATGTATGATATGGTTTGCACTAGACTGAATCTTACTCATGCTATTAGTGTTGTTAGTAGGTTCATGGGGAATCCTGGTAAGGAACATTGGCAAGCAGTGAAAAGGATCTTCAGGTACCTTAGGGGTACATCAGATGTTGGGCTCAATTATGGAGGTGGTATAGAATGTACAGTTGAGGGTTATTGTGATTCGGAATACTCTGGATGTTGACACGAGGAGATCTATAACTGTGTATGTGTTTATTCTTGGTGGGTCAGCTGTCAGTTGGAATGCTACTCTACAATCTACTCTGACATTGTCTACTATGCAGGCGGAGTACTTGGCATTGACATAAGCTGCTAAAGAGGGGATATGGATAAAGGATTTGATGAGCGACCTTGGGTTACGTCAGGATCCGACTACAATGTTTTGTTACAATTTGAGTGCAATCTGTATGATCAAGTTCATCATGAGAGGATCAAGCACATAAATGTGAGGTATCATTTTCTGAGGAGTGAGAAGCGAATCAAGGTGAAGAAAGTGGGTACTGCGGACAATCCTGCTGATATGTTCATGAATTCCGTTCCGACTAGTAATTTCCAACATTGTTTGAACTTGTTGAATGTTCGCATCTATTAGATAGCATTTGAGGCAGAGGGGGAGTTCTGTTTATGATTTGGAGGGTTAGATGTCAAGGTTGAGATTTTTTGGGTTTGGTGTTATCTAAGTTGGGGACGCCTAAATTAGGGGATTAAACAAGCAAGTTTGAAATTCCTAACACAGACGAGGGGGAGAGACCGCGTGGTATGGGGTGCGCGACTACACCAAGTTACTGGACAAAGCGAGCGATCGCGCCCTAATTGGGGCGATCGCGCGGGTGCTGATTTGAGAGACGGGGCGATCGCGGCCTCAGTCTGGAAAGGCCTATTCAACGACAGATTTGTTTTAGGGTTGTAAAATCCTGCAGGGTTAGGAGTAGGGAATATAATAATATTCTCTCCATCTGCTCGTGTACGTAGCCAAGTTGGTGAATCACGTATATCTGTGTGTTGTGTAATTGTTGCTCGTTTTCTATCTTCTACAAAGACTTTGTTCTATCAGTTTAATTAATCAGCATGTGTTTTCCTAACACAAATAAACCCTTAAGATGATGCATATATACTTTGTGTTATCGATACATTATATGGTTGTGATTACAACATCGTAATACCTTTCATTCTCAATTTTTCTTAATCCCCCATGACCTGTAACAAATAATGAATTTAAATGTGTAAGTGCGATGAAAAAGTCATAAGTTAGACGTTAAGAAAAATTATAAGAAATGGTTCAAAATTTGGGGGATATTTGCACTTCAAGGTCCAAGGTTTCACTTTTGACAATTAATTTGACGGAAAGGTTAAAATTTTCGGTTAAATTGGCACGTGCTATCCACGTGAAACTTAACATGGGTTAATTTGAATAATTATTGTCAATTGAGGGGTCAAATAAAAATTTAAAACATCAAAAGGGTTAAAATAATTTTTCCCCAAATAAAACTCACACCCACACCCCAACCATTCTTCTCTACAATCCCCTCCATCCATCCCACCACCCATCATCGCCTTCACCAACAAACAGCCGACGTCACCACCACCCATAACCGCCACCATAAATCAAATCGAACACCCAAATTTGGGTTTGATTAAATTCACTTCAATTGTTCTCAATCCATACAATAATTACAAGATTAATCCTCACTCTCACAATGAAAGAGTATAAATATACTATTGATATCTTTTTATTTTTGCTATTCTGGTAGTTTGAAATTGATAATCTCGATTTTACATATTTTTGTCCATGATCACAAAAATAGGGGAAATTGAAATAGTATAAAATACTCTTGAAATATCTTTTTGATTTTTGTAATTATAATTTGTATTTTGTCCATATTTAGATTAAATTAGTGTAGAAAATAATTGTGAATATTTATTTAGTTTAGAATTGATTTGTTTGACTAACAACTAATCTTTATTTCTTAAGTAGTTATCATGTAAATAAGATAGGTTTTAAGGAGGGCAATAAGACTCATAATTGATTAAAGATTCTATGCTAATAAGGAAATTTCAAGGATGGCAAAAATACTCCTACTTGGAGAATGATTCTTTGTTTTATAAGGAAAGAAATGTGCAAAGAGAATCAATCATACTTAAAAAAGGATTATTTGTTGATAAGGAAAGGACTGGAAAGAAGAATTCTTATTGAAAAAGGATTGTGATCAACACCTATAAAAAGGAGGCCGCCCCTCTCATTTTGATTCACGGATTTTAGAGAGAGAAACGGAGTTTACATATTTCCTTGAGTATTTTCTTCTTTGTTCTTGAAGTTCAAATGATTGAATCTTTAAGATTGTTTTTATATTTTTGTGTTCTTAGTCTATAACCACTTTGATCTTTTCGTAAGTTTTTATTTTCTTTTCATTGTTAGTTTTCTCTTCCAACTTGTTATCAAACAAGGTTGTAGTTTTATGAAAAGTTTTCCAGCAAGCATAGTTTTGCTGAAGTATTTAATTTCGAGTTTATTTATTCCCCTGCGTTGAGTTTATTTTCTATCAAGTTGTTTAGACAGTTGTTAGGACACTTGTGTGATCAACTGTACACACAAGTGACCAAACAAGGTTAGTCCTAGCTACAATCTTTCAATTGGTATTAGAGTCTTCTCTCGACTGCACTGAGATCGATCCTTGAAGTAGTCACTATGTACTGTCATCATAGTCATAACAAACCGCCTAACCTAAATGGTTCAAACTATACCGTTTGGAAGGCTAAAATGATTATGCATATTAAGTATCTTGATCATCGTGATTGGGTTAGTCTCATTGTTGGCTATACTCCTCCTATGATTGAAATTTCCGCCTCTAGTTCTGGAGGTGATGACAAAAGGGAGAAATTTATGGTCCTAAGTCGATAGAAACTTGGAATAATAAGGAAATTGCTCTAGCAAACTTTAATGCTAAGGACATGGGAGCATTCTCTGACCACGTGGATCATCATATATTTAGATTATTTTCTAATCAAACTATTTCCAAAGTTGCTTGGGACATTCTCCAACTTCATTGTGAAGGACCGGCCAGTATCAAGCAATCTAATTTAAGGACTTTAATGACTAAGTTTGAAACTTTAAGGATGTGAGAAAATGAAACTATAAAAGAGTACTCAGCCAAGATTTTGGAAATCTCAAACGAGTCATTTGCCTTGGGTGAATCCATATCCAATGCAAGACTTGCGAGTAAAGTACTAAGAACTGTCCCTGAAAAGTTTAATATTAAGATTTAAATTATTGAGGAAACGCAGGATGTCCAAACGGTTGGACTTGATGAAGTCTTGGAAATTTTAACAAATTTTGAATTAAATCTTGGGGTATAGGAATCGAGCAAAGCAATTCAATTGCTCTTGCTAGTGCCCTCAGAGTATCTCAAGATCTAGTCCAATTGTCTAATAATATAGATGAGTCAAACTTGGGAGAAGTTGAGTGTGACTTGATAACACAAAAATTCAACAACATGTTGAAAAAGAAATGAATAACAAAGTTTTCTAATTCAGTTTACTCCCCCCGTCTTTCATAGTTGAATCATCTAAAAGGGAGAACAGTATGAAAAAAACCTTTTTTGGAACTTAGAAGTCCATCGAGTCAATCAGTGTAGGGCTTGTAAAGGTTTTGGACATTTTGCTAATAAATGTGTAAATACCTTAAGGAAAAGAGGAATGAGTTTTTCTGCGGCATTAAGTTATTCTGATGATAACGATCAGACAGCACATATGTCTATGTTGTGTTCATCACATTTCACCTTGTCCGATAGTGATTCAGGTTCGGAAGTTTTGCAGTGTTTTAAGTGCACAACTGGCTGTAGTTTGTATACCTGCTTGAATTCCACAAATGCAGGTGAAACTGAGAGTGATCCTGCAGATGAATAAAGTGCAACCTATGAGGATCAGCACAGCACCTACATAGAACTCTATACTGAATGGGACAAGCGGATGGAGCAAATCAAGGTGTTTAAACAGGTAAATGATAAACTTTCCTCTAAAAATATAAGTCTGAAATCTAAGGTTGAGAGTTTATCTAAGGAGAGTGATTCTCAAAAGGAATCAATAGTCAAATTAGAAGATTTATTCACAAAGAAAGATATTGAGTGTGAAAAGTTCAAAACTGAGCTTAAGAGAGAAACTGAAACTCTAACTAAACTTAACAATATTAAGGCTAAGTTGAAAGAAGTTTTGAATTTTGGAAATCAAGGAAATCTGAAATTGGCTATAGAGGTCATAATTTTGTTGAAGAGGGTGAGGGTTATTATAAAGTTGAAAAGAAAAATGTTTTAAAAACCAAAAGGAAAGGTCACAGGCGAAGGCATTACATTTTTCATCATTGTTTTGTTCATGGTTACATTCGACCAGTTTGCTATAAGTTGAAACAGGAACTTGAACTTATGAAGACTGGTGGAAACTTGGGCAGACAGTTGTGTGCACAACCGAACACACAACTTGTTGGGTATGCATGTTTTAACCCTCCTGTTTTGTATTAGATTTGATTGATACCATAACCTCCTGTCTAATTTAAGGACTTTAGGACCCTATGTAATGAAGCTTAGACTTCAATTTTTTTTAGCTAAGTCCATTTTATAGAATAGGTTAATCTTAGGCTTGAAGACTGGCACAAGATTCATTGGAAGCGAGGTTGCAGTTCCAGCAGTATTCAAAACCGCCCTATGAACCGCACTTGTAAACCGCAAGTGTAGTTCTACCTTGAATCTGCCTTTTGAACCAACCTCATGCAACCGCCCTTGAACCACACCTGTGCAGTTCATATGCAACCGCATCCAAGCAACCTCCTGGTGTAGCAAAACCGCATGTTCCTAACCGCGTCTCACCAACCGCATCCAATGATTGGCTACTTGAAGTGAACCACTTTTTATCCGTTGGAATCCACGTCAGCACTATCAAAAGTCAACCACCAAATCTTGTCACATGATTCAATGTCAGAAAAGATCTGCAAGGATCTTGAAAAGGTGACAGGTGTCCTAACCTCATTGCTTGCAGCTGGAGCCTGATCAGCTTTATCTGCAGCAGCTGTACCAAAGGACAAAAGTGGTTGCTGTGGACCAATAAGAAAGCATCAAGTACTGTCCTTCAACAGCTGTGTCCAACGGCTACATTTTGGATGCTTGGATATAAATACCCCTAATCTTCACCATTTGAAGATTGCTTGAAAAATTGAGAAGTGCTGTGTTCATAGAAGCTGAAGCTCTGCCCAGAAATTGTTCAACCCTTTGAATCTTCATCTTCATACTTCAAGAAATATTCCCCACCTTAAATCAAGCCTTAACACATTCAAGAATCATTGAGCTCTACATCTCACAGATTTAAAGAGCCTTGATCTTGTTCTCACACACACACCTCATTTGTTCTAATCACATTGATTAAACACTTGAGATACACTGGTTATAGTTTTGGATTTGTTCTTCATAGAAAAGATTTTATTGTACTTTGTAATCTCTCAAATACTTAATATAAAATCTCCCTTAGAAATCCAAGACTAACCATCTTGGTAGTGGACGTAGATCGTTTATCGATTGAACCACTCCAAATAGCGTGTTCTTACTTTCTGCATTTATATTTCTTGTGCTTACTAATTATTTATCTTTGTCTCTGTTTGATCTTTATTTAGTTATCCATTATTGTGAAATAGTGTTTGGAGTTAACAAAGTCAAAACCACACGTGTTTGTAAAACTGCTCTTCCCATAACCGTATATCAAAACCACATTTTACAAACCGCCTCTAAAACTGCTTTACACTCTATAATTCCGCTGTGCATTTTACACTATCACTTGCAGTCTATTATCAACTGCAAGAGGATTTTGTAAGCAAGAGGTTTAGTTTTTAAAAGAGGGCGAAAAATTTTAAACAGCTATTCACCCCCCCCCTCTAGCTGTATTTTCACCCTTGTTGCAACCTTTGGGACCAACAAGTGGTATCAGAGCTAACACATTTTAAAACCACTGTTTTTCAAGCTTAACAGGTTGTGTGCCGATTCGATATGGCAAATACAAAGACAATGACTACTGTTAACTATTCACACATTCCAATCTTGGACGAAAACCACTTTGACATCTGGAAGTGCCGAATGCTCATTCATTTGGAAACCATAGATGAAATGCTGGTGGAGTGCGTGATCAATGGCCCGTTAGTTCCAATGAAGGCCAACACAGATGCAACCACCAGTGCAACAATTCCAGAGGTCAAAAAGCCAAAAGAAGAGTGGTCGGATGAAGAGAAGAGATTGGTTGCCTTGGATAGCAAGGCTAGGCACATCATTTCTGGAACCCTCCCCGTATCAACTCTACAGAAAGTGATGTACCTCAAAACCGCAAAGCAGATGTGGGATGCCATTGAGAGCTACCTCGAAGGTGATGATGAATGCAAGGAAACCAAATTATATGCTGTTGAAAGATCATACAACAACTTCAACAGAAAATCCAACGAAACCTTGCGTCAAACCTACGACCGATATGTTGAGGTAGTTAATGCTTGTAGATCTCTTGGCAAAACTTTAATCGATAAGGAAATCAATATGACTTTCCTATCTGCTTTAGGTTCTAAATGGGTAAATAAGGCTACCTCTTTAGAAGACTCCAAAGTTTTGGGTACTTGGTCGTTAAGTAACTTGTACGCCAATCTTAGAGTCTATGAATTAAAATTAAATCATATTGAAGAGATTGAAGGAAAAACCAAATCGCTTTCCATGTCCGTTGTGGAACAAGAGGAGAAACCATCTACATCCAACCAAACCGCTGATCCTTCCATATCAACCTCATCACTCATCGAGATGGATGATGATGATTTTGCCATGTTTGTGAAAAGATTCCAAAAATTTAGAAAATCCTCAAAACCTTTCACAAAATCATTTTCAAAAGGCAAACCTCCTGCAACGTTTTCTAAGGCTGGAGATACAAAGAAAAAGAGTGATCTAGTTTGCTACAATTGTAGAAAACCTGGCCACTTTGCATCTGAGTGTCCACAGCCTAAATATGAATACATGAAAAAGAAAACCTCTCCTGCGAAATGTTCTCGGCGCAAGGGAATGGTTGCTGAGGAGGAAGAGAATTCCAAGGAATTAGCAACTTGGATTGAAACAGATTCGATGATGGAAGTGATGATGAAACCGAAGAGGTTAATCTCGCTTAGTTGCGGATGCTTCCGATGAATCAGATTCGAGTCGCCGAGTTGCAAGATATGGAAGAAAAGGAGGTTTCTACAAAACTTCCAAATTTTAAATTGGATGATGATATCAAACTTACTCCTAGCATTAAGATAGGAAATTGCTCGTATTCACGTCCCATTTTTCCTCCTACAAATGCTCCACCTTCAAAAACTATTCCAAAGAAGAAAATTTTGAAAAAGGTGGTGGAAGAGGTTTCTCCCATGGAACATGAAAGGATGTTCAAGGAAGCAGAAATGGTGATCCATCAGTTCTCAAATCTTAAGAAAGCCTTAAGCTTAGCTCATGATGAACTTAATTTGTACAAGACGGAGAAAACTGTGATGAGGTCTGAAATTTCTAATCTTAAGGACCAAATCAAACAGATGACTCCTCTTGCTGATCAAAACCGCATCCTTGAAACTAAGGTTGCTGCACTTCAACTCAGGAATGATGACTTGGTAACCCAAATCGACGATCGCCAAAAGATTATTGATTTGTGGCTCAAGTCTCAATCCACCAAGGATAAAATCATGGACTTCCAAGTTCCTCCTGGAACTAAGGATGGTCTAGGGTTTGGATCTGAGGAAGAGGAGAAGTGTGCATCCTCAAGTGAAAAGGATGAGGAATTTCCAGAACTAACTAAAGAAATTCCCAAGGAGAAGCATGCTAAGGGTAAGGGTAAAGCAAGACAAGTAAATTATGTCTACCCTAAAGGAAAGCAATATGGGAAGAATTCTGTGTTAAAACCTAAGAATTCTGTGGAAAGCACAAGAGGAAATGGCTTATGGAATTGGTAGAATCCCTGCTCCAACCGCTTCTGGTGGAAAAGGCGGTTCTGCTAACTCTAGGTCTGACCGCGTCTCTTCTTCGACCGCTCCTCCTGCCTTCAAAAGCAAGAATAGCGTTCCCAGAAAATACGTGGTCAAACCAAAGCCTGTTCCCTTTATCTCAGCCGGACTCTTAGCTGGAACTGCACCTCCCAAACCGCTTCCTTGTCCCAAACCGCATGCAACTCCTAAGAAGAGTAAGGAGTTAGTAAAACCTCATGAAGCTTGTAGCTATTATAAATATTCTGTGTGTGATGGTTTAGGTCACAAGGCTGCAGAATGCATTTTGCGGTTCACATCCAATGCCAGGAAGAGTAAACCTCCTTCTGTCAAACAGGTGTGGGTCGTAAAGGGTTGCTAACTTCAGGACCCAAGGAATAAAGGGGGACCTCGTTCTTAATGTTTACATTTCAGGTCCTCTGCTTCATGGCTGGTCACTCCAAGGATAATGAATGGTATCTTGACAGTGGCTGCTCAAGACATATGACTGGAGATAGATCATTACTTGAAGATGTCGTTGAAGCAAGTGGTCCGTCTGTAACCTTTGGTGACAACAACAAAGGCAAGACCATTGGATATGGTGTTATAAGAAGAGGAAACCTAACCATTGAGAAGGTTTCACTTGTTGAAGGACTCAAGCACAACCTCCTTTCAATTTCTCAATTTTGCGACAAAGGAATGCTTTGCAACTTCACGTCATCAAACTGCTTTATTAAAGATAGCATTTCCGGCGTCACCCTACTCACAGGGATTCGTAAGAGTAATATTTACATTATTGATCTAAATTCTGCATGTAGTATTACTAATCTCTGTTTTGTAGCTAAGAATGTGAGAGAAAATAGTTGGCTATGGCACAAGAGGTTGAGCCACTTGAACTTCAAATATCTTGCAAAGATTGGTAGGGAAAACCTCGTTCGTGGTTTACCCAAAGTGGCTGACCACCATCCAGAGAAATGCAGTGCATGCCAGCTTGGTAAGCAGTCCGCGTCGTCTTTCACCAGCAAGACCGCTCCATCAACTTCAAGATGCTTACAACTGCTTCACATAGATTTGTTTGGACCCGTAACCACTGTCAGCATTAGAGGAAATAGATATACTTTGGTGGTGGTGGATGATTACTCAAGATATACGTGGGTTGAGATGATGATCTCCAAAGATGATTGCTATGAGATTCTCACCGCAATTTTTAGACGGCTCCAAACTCAAAAAGAAGACGACATCGTTAGTGTTCGATCAGATAATGGAACAGAATTTAAGAACAACGGTGTTGCTCAGTATTGTGATGACCATGGGATTGATCACAATTTTTCAACCGCTGGTGTTCCACAACAAAATGGGGTTGTGGAAAGAAAGAATAGGACGTTGATTGAGGCTGGAAAGACAATGATATCTGAAGCGAAGCTACCTCAGTATTTTTGGGCTGAAGCAATCAATACCGCATGCTTCACTCAGAACCGCTCCCTCATCAACAAAACCTATAATAAGACTCCATATGAGCTTTGGCGAGGAAGAACCCCCAACATTGCATTCTTCAAGATCTTTGGCTGCAAATGTTTTGTCCTCTACAACGGAAGAGAAAATAGAGGTAAATTCGGAGCCAAAGCCGACGAAGGTATTTTTGTTGGGTATGCTAAACATTCAAAAGCTTTTCGTGTTTTCAATAAAACTAGTTTAAAAATAGTTGAGTCTGTCCATGTTACTTTTGATGAGCATTCTCTCCTTGAGCCACATTTGGCTCCAAATGTTGCTGATGATTTTGTTGAGCATAATGAACCAGGTGAACTATCTCAAACCGCACCTGAACCTCAACCGCAAAATCCAGCACCCTCAACTGACCTTCCCTCAAACCGCACCTTTCAAACCGCACCTGAAGTTCCTACTCCAGATGCAACTGCAAGGGAAGAAGAAGTTGAAAATTCCCCTATTCAGCTTGTAGAACCTCTTCGTCAACTTACCTTCCATGACTTCGCTGAAGGATCTAACGACGTTCCAATTGAAGATCTTCAGCAAACCTCAGTCCAACCAGACTTACCCCCAGAGGTTCGTGAAGTCAGCAGTCACCCCCTCACAAATGTGATTGGTGATCTGTTTTCCGGTGTTCAAACAAGGAGATCGAACTATGACGAGCATACTTCACTTTTATCTCAAGTTGAACCCAAGAAGATTGATGAAGCACTCCAAGATTCCAGTTGGGTCGTTGCTATGCAAGAAGAACTCAACCAGTTTGAAAGATGCAAGGTCTGGACTTTGGTGCCTAGACCTCAGGATCAAGGAGTGATAGGAACTAAGTGGGTATTTAGGAATAAGATGGATGAGAATGGAAGCATCACTAGGAATAAAGCAAGGTTGGTTGCACAAGGATATAGGCAAGAAGAAGGAATTGATTATGATGAAACCTTTGCTCCAGTTGCAAGATTGGAAGCTATCAGAATCTTCTTAGCCTACGCCTCTTTCAAGCATTTCAAGTTATATCAAATGGACGTAAAGAGTGCATTCCTCAACGGCGAACTGCAAGAGACCGTGTATGTTGCCCAACCACCTGGATTTGAAGACTCCAAATTTCCCAATCATGTCTACAAACTCCAGAAAGCTTTGTATGGACTTAAGCAAGCTCCAAGGGCATGGTATGAGACTCTTTTTAAATTTTTACTAGAAAAGGGATTTAAACGTGGTAAAATCGATACAACTCTTTTTATTGCCAAATATAATGAGCATACTTTACTTGTTCAAATTTATGTCGATGATATTATTTTTGGTTCTACTAATGAGTTGCTTTGTAAGCGTTTCGAAAAGCTAATGAAAAGCAAGTTTGAAATGAGCATGATGGGAGAATTAACTTTCTTACTCGGGCTTCAAATCAAGCAATGCGAAGAAGGTATCTTCATCAGTCAAGCCAAGTACACCAAGGAGTTGATAAAGAAGTTTGGATTAGAAAATGCTAAAGCATATGATACTCCTATGGCCACCGGCAATAAGCTAGATAAGGATCTCAAAGGTAAGAAAGTTGATCAGACTTTATATCGAGGTATGATCGGCTTATTACTTTACTTAACTGCTAGTAGGCCAGATATCATGTGTTAGTGTCTGTGTATGTGCACGCTACCAAGCAGATCCTAGAGAAGCACATCTTATTGCAGTCAAGCGTATAATCCGCTATTTATCTGGAACCACTAACCTTGGACTTTGGTATTCCAAAGATTCGAACTTCGATCTTGTAGGTTATTCAGATGCAGATTATGCAGCTTGTACTATTGACAGGAAAAGCACTAGTGGTACTTGTCATTTCCTCGGGAATAGACTAGTTGCTTGGGCCAGCAAGAAGCAAGCTTCAGTTTCAGTGTCAACCACAGAGGCTGAGTATATTGCTGCTGGTAGTTGTTGCTGTCAAATCCTTTGGATGAAGCAGCAGTTGGTAGACTATGGAATCCATGAAGGGAATTGCCCTATCATGTGTGACAATACTTCAACAATTTCAGTCTCCAACAACCCTGTCATGCATTCCAAGACCAAGCATATTGATATCAAGTATCATTTCCTCAAAGACCATGTAGAGAAGAGGAATATCCATTTAGAGTACGTGGGGACAGACAACCAGATTGCTGATATCCTCACAAAGGCTCTTGACTCCAAGAGGTTTTCATTCCTTAGAGGAGAAATGGGTATGCTTGAACTTAAATAAATTCCATACTTTTATTAGCTAACTTGTGTGTTGAGTATAGCTTCAAGTCCTTGTTGAACCGCGTGTACCAAACCGCAAGTATGTCCAACCGCACCTGCAGCCAACCGCTTCACTCAAACCGCATGCTGCAGCTCAACCGCTTGGACCTCAACCGCGTTTCAACTTGGAGTAATTTCTAACTTTTGCTTATGTTAAAAAAAAAAAAAAAAAAAAAAAAAAAAAACAACACTGTTCAACTTCTTTTTATTTATTTTTCAGTCCTTATTTTTTTCTTTAAGGGTTTATTTGCAAATGTTTTCCCACGAAAATTTAAATTTTAAGAGCATTCAATGCAAAGGGAACATTAGCATTAAATGGCCTTCATGTCAGCCGTCATTGGTTGATGGGATGAAGATAAAAGGGTGCTAATTTGCAATGATTCACTGAGTTGGTGAAGCTAATGTGTCCTTTCAACTGCCAAACCCTAATCCTTTCCTATAAATAGAAGACACAACTCACCTTTTCAAACTTTTCACTGTCTTCTTCCTCTGTCATCGTACTATCTGTCAGAGTTCACCAAACTTATTCTTCATATCTTCATAAATTTCTAAGTTTTTCTTCATCAATGGCTCCCAAACCCATTGAAGACATGGTATGATTTCTTGAACTTAACCTTTTTATCTTCTGCAAATCATATATGTTCATCTCGTTTTCTGCCATTGTTGAATTTTTTTTTAAGCTTCGAACAACATGACCTACTTTTGTTCATATATGCTTCATCTCTTGATTATTTTTGATGATAATTGTTAGGTTATGTTCGGATTTTGTTTATTTGTTTGATTATATACTTTATTTTATGATCAATCAACATTTTGAACACTGATTTTGAATTTCAAAACTTTCTAAGTTCGAAACCCACTTTCTGTTTATTATATTTTCTGGGTGATTCTGAGCAAAGTAGATGTTTTTATTGTTATATTGTTAATCTACTACTCAATGTGATCATTTTGACATGTTATTTGTTCATTTTGGTTAACATTTTTCAAATCTCTGTTCTTGGTGTTCTTCGTGTTCTTCATGCACTCATGTGACTGTTCATCATGTTTTTCAGAAATTTCTTATGTTTTGGGTTAACCTAATTTTCAAACTTGTTTTTCCATACTTAGAAAAATTTCTGAAAATTTTATCTATGTGTTGCATGTTTGAACCGCATCTTTAGAAACCGCATAATATATGTTTTGAAACCGCACTTATAATTGCTTAATTCTTGTTTCAAAACCGCATCTCTGAACCGCATGTTTTTCTCTTCTAAACCGCATGCTGAAAACCGCATATACATTTTCAAACCGCATGCTAGAAAATTACTTAAGTTTTACTAAGTATATAGGATGGACACCATAAATTTCCTCTCTAAGCACCGCTTGCAGTGTGGGATAATTTTGGATTACAATGCCACGTACTAAGTATAAACTTTTGTGTTTTTCTTATTAGTTTCCTACCTGTGTTCACAGTTTCATTGTGGTTGGAAATTTTCATTTCCAAAACCGCACTATTGCCAACCGCATGTGTGCCCCAACCGCATGTGAACTGTGAATTTCCTAATGTGTTCTAACTTGTGTGTTTTATTTGTAGAATACCAAGTATTTTCTACCAGGTTGGGAGATAAATGAACCTGAGTTGCGGTCTGATGCTCTGGGAAGAGAGATGATGAGGAAGATGCAAGCTTCTGGAATCCTTCCCCTATTCAACAAGAATCAAACCTATACCATCCCCTCCTTCATTGACCAGTTCTATGAAACCGCAGTGAAAGGAGAGACTGAGCTGTCTGATGGTAGCAAGATCCCCAATTTGGTGGGAGAAGTTGAAGGATTCAGAGTCTCCATAGACTACTTGGACATCAGGAGCACTTACGATTTTCATGTATCTGGTGCTCCAGTTGAAGTTTCTCAGGAGGTCCAAGATGCTACCTGTTCAACTCTGACAGGAAAGCTAGATTCTCTTGCTGGCCATTACAAGACTACGCCACGAAGAGATTTTGGTGAGATGATGAGCCACCTTTGCTACCTTGTTGGAAAGTCTGTTTGTGGGAAGACTGGCAACCACAACAACTTCACCTTTCATCAATGGCAATACTGCTGTGCCATCTACAACGGTATAAAGCTTCATTGGCCCAAGATCTTGATGAGAGAGATTGCCAGCAGCATAGACACTTATCAGCTGAAGGTTAAGAATGAGAAGATAAGGTGGAGACCTTTTGGGAGAGTGCTGACCGCAATCTTTGGGAACTTTCAGCATTTGGAGGATCTTAGGATTGCCACCCCAGAATTATGTGTCGATTGGGGTGTTGAAGAATCCTTTGGCCTAAAAGCTATGCATTCCTTCAGAAGATCTTTTGGGAATGATGATTATAAGGCCATCTATGATGCTGATACCTCCCAGAACAAGGAAATGTATGTTGCAATGAACCCTGCTACTGCTTCAACCGCACTGGGAAAAGCAATAAAGAAGGCCTCAAGGAAGAGGAAGGCTCCTGCAGAACCACTCCCTAAGCCTACCTCAACCGCACCCTCTCAACCGCGTGGTTCAGCTGGTGCAGGCCCAAGCCAGAAGAAGCCAAGGAAAGAGAAAGAGAAAAAGAAGATGTCCCTCATTGATGAGGATGATGAAGAAGAAGAAGAAGATAATTCCATTGCTCCATTAGTGGCCAGGGCTAGGAAGGCCAAGCAGACTCAGATTGATCTGGCCAAGATGACTGATGAGGAGCTATCAATATTTTACAAAGCTGAATTTGAGAGGCTTGAGAAAGAAAGGGCTGAGAGGGAAGCAGCCAAAGGAAAATCCAAGGATCCAATTCCCCAACCGCCTCCTTCTAAACCGCCCCAAACCCAACCGCTTGTTCAAACCCCTCCTCAATCTCCCATCCATTCCCATCAGCCATCCCCTGAAAAATCTCCTGCCAAAGCCCCAACTCCTGAACCGCATTCTCCTCCCCAACCGCAAAGAGCTGCAACCGCTCAGGGGGAGAAACCAAAGAGAATTAAGCAAATTGCCCAGAAAAGGACCCCTATCAAAGGCCCCAAACGCTTTCTTCACCGCGTTTCTAAACAACCAACTCCTTCACCATCTTCATCCCATTCCAGTTCCCCTTCCTCTACAAGTTCATCATCAAAATCCTCTACCCAATTTCATTCTTCTTCTAGCCAGAACAAATCCCTAACTCCATCACCTCAACATTCCAACCGCTCTCCATCCGTTCACCATTCAAACCGCGCCCAAACACCGCCTTACTCCCATCTCACTCCAGCCATCTCCATTTCTAACCAAAACCGCGAGCCTACTCCACCTCCTGAAAATTCCCCTCCTCCTAAATCACCTTCTCCAAACCGCCTTCCTTCTCCACCTCTTCAAACCTCTCCCATTCCACAAACTTCACCTATTCAACAGAAAACCCCCTCTGTTGAAGTTCACACTACCAGTTCCTCCTCAAACTCTAACCCTATTACTTCTGGAATTCCTACTTCAAACATTCCTCCTCCTTCGACCGCACCTACTCAAACCGCACCAATTCCTACCATTTCAACCGCACCTACAACTTTACCCCAAACACTACCTATTCCTCCATCAACCGCTTTTCAATTCACTATCCCTGCCACCCGTGTATTCCAAACCCTCCTATCTCCTTTGCCTCAAACCGCCCCTACAACTCAATCTCAACTGCCTCCCTCAGTTAACCCCATTCCATCTACTACAACCGCCCCTTCTGATTACCTTCAAATTCTTTCCACCCTCCAACTGATTCAATCACAGTTGGTTGTAAACCAAGGCCTTATGCTTAAACTCACTGAATCTAACATGGCCTTAACCGCATCCAATGCCAACCTTGAAGCCTCCAACCGCAACCTTCTTTCCAAAGTAGACTCTCAAGCCACTGAACTGGCAATCATGAAAGCCCAAATGATTGATGCCATTAAGGGGGAGAGAGTTTCCACAGAAGCTGTCAAAATTGCAGCTACTGAGTGCTTTCAAGCGTTTAAAGAAGATTTAGCAAGAGGAGTGCTCAAAGCTATGGGTGATGCGGTTTCTAAGACTCAACTCCAAGAGATGCTTTCCAAGCTATCTGATGAGTTTGTTTCTTCAACCAATGCTGCTCTGATTTCTTTCATGAAGACCCTCCAAGAAACCCAACCGCAGCAAGCATCCACCTCAGCCGCTCCTTCCCAAACCGCTCTGGATGACTTGCAGCTGAAAATCTTTTCTGAACTGGACTCCCTCAAAGAAAGAATCAATGTTGACCTCAACATAGTGGGAGACAGTATCAAAGAGCAAGTAAAGAATTTTGATGATGATATCTCCTTCAGATTTGAGAACCTCAAAGCAGGCTTCAACCTCAAGCTAGACAACTCCATCAAGGAATTGAAGTCCAACCTGAATGTGACTGTTGATCTGGAACCGCTTAGAGATGCTCTCTCTACTCAAACAGTAGCCATTCAGGATGAGATCTTCACATTCTACAATTCTTTGAAAGCATGCATTGAAGGATTCACCTCTCAGATCAAGGACAGTGTTGATGCCAACTCAAGATCAGTTGATGCTGTTGGAACTGCTGCTGCTGAATCTGTAACCGCCCTTAAATCTGTTGAAACTACTCTTGCAAGACAGGTTGAAGACCTCAGAGCTTTAAGAAGAAATATCAGAGGTGAAAGCTCAGCCTTTAGACCATCATCAGGACCGCAGTTGCCCAACCAGGAAGTAAATCAACCAAGAGAGCAACCGCGTCATCATCATCAACCGCCTCATCATCGACCGCGTCAGCAATAGGACTTCTCTTTTGTAATTCCTTTTATCTTTTTTTGCTGAACTCCTTTTTTGATTTGTTGGACCGCACTCCATGTATTTTTGTCCAACTTTCCTTTGTTTTTGAAACCTTTGTATTTTGCTTCTCTACCATTGTAAGTGTAACTGCATTGGTAGTAATGAAAAATGCATCATTGGTTCCTAAAACCTTGTTCATATCAAACCGCTTGTTTGTAGAACAATGAAACCTCTTATGGTTGATAACCTCATTCAAATATTTTCCAACTTAAAATCACTATTTTGAATTGATGTTTAAACATTCAGTTTAAACCGCACTTTGAACTTAAACTCACAATTTTTAAGTGCACTGAATGCATTTCTATAACTTTCCATATTGTAAGTTTTTATCTTTTAGAAAGTATAGAAATCTATAGCTTAAGCTAAGTGTGTGCATTGACTTGGGACATGAATTACCATGTTAATTCTTATGGACATGTTTTTACCAAGTACAATGATTGCTTTAGTTATAGTAGGTAATGGCATCAATCAAATAGGGGGAGATTGTTGGGTATGCATGTTTTAACCCTCCTGTTTTGTATTAGATTTGATTGATACCATAACCTCCTGTCTAATTTAAGGACTTTAGGACCCTATGTAATGAAGCTTAGACTTCAATTTTTTTTAGCTAAGTCCATTTTATAGAATAGGTTAATCTTAGGCTTGAAGACTGGCACAAGATTCATTGGAAGTGAGGTTGCAGTTCCAACAGTATTCAAAACCGCCCTATGAACCGCACTTGTAAACCGCAAGTGTAGTTCTACCTTGAATCTGCCTTTTGAACCAACCGCATGCAACCGCCCTTGAACCGCACCTGTGCAGTTCATATGCAACCGCATCCAAGCAACCTCCTGGTGTAGCAAAACCGCATGTTCCTAACCGCGTCTCACCAACCGCATCCAATGATTGGCTACTTGAAGTGAACCACTTTTTATCCGTTGGAATCCACGTCAGCAATATCAAAAGTCAACCACCAAATCTTGTCACGTGATTCAATGTCAGAAAAGATCTGCAAGGATCTTGAAAAGGTGACAGGTGTCCTAACCTCATTGCTTGCAGCTGGAGCCTGATCAGCTTTATCTGCAGCAGCTGTACCAAAGGACAAAAGTGGTTGCTGTGGACCAATAAGAAAGCATCAAGTACTGTCCTTCAACAGCTGTGTCCAACGGCTACATTTTGGATGCTTGGGTATAAATACCCCTAATCTTCACCATTTGAAGATTGCTTGAAAAATTGAGAAGTGCTGTGTTTATAGAAGCTGAAGCTCTGCCCAGAAATTGTTCAACCCTTTGAATCTTCATCTTCATACTTCAAGAAATATTCCCCAGCCCAGAAATCAAGCCTTAACACATTCAAGAATCATTGAGCTCTACATCTCACAGATTTAAAGAGCCTTGATCTTGTTCTCACACACACACCTCATTTGTTCTAATCACATTGATTAAACACTTGAGATACACTGGTTATAGTTTTGGATTTGTTCTTCATAGAAAAGATTTTATTGTACTTTGTAATCTCTCAAATACTTAATATAAAATCTCCGTTAGAAATCCAAGACTAACCATCTTGGTAGTGGACGTAGATCGTTTATCGATTGAACCACTCCAAATAGCGTGTTCTTACTTTCTGCATTTATATTTCTTGTGCTTACTAATTATTTATCTTTGTCTCTGTTTGATCTTTATTTAGTTATCCATTATTTTGAAATAGTGTTTGGAGTTAACAAAGTCAAAACCACACGTGTTTGTAAAACTGCTCTTCCCATAACCGCATATCAAAACCGCATTTTACAAACCGCCTCTAAAACTGCTTTACACTCTATAATTCCGCTGTGCATTTTACACTATCACTTGCAGTCTATTATCAACTGCAAGAGGATTTTGTAAGCAAGAGGTTTAGTTTTTAAAAGAGGGCGAAAAATTTTAAACAGCTATTCACCCCCCCCCTCTAGCTGTATTTTCACCCTTGTTGCCACCTTTGGGACCAACACAACTGTACACACAACCAAGACTGGAACAAAAATGCATGGCTAAGAAAAGAAATCGTGAACTGTCAGGTGGCCTTCACCTCTCTTAAGAGTAGTGTTGAAGGGTCCTGGTACTTTGACAGTGGTTGTTCTCACCACATGACTGGGGCACGTGAAAACTTTAACGACTACACACCATTCAAAGGTGGGAAAGTCAACTTTGGTGGATGAGCTCAAGGTAATATCATTGTCAAAGGTACATTTCATGTAGAAGGTTTACCTAGGTTGCATAATGTGTTGCATGTTGATGGGCTAAAGACTAATTTGATAAGCATAAGTCAATTGTGTGATGATGATTTACATGTCAAATTTGATAAGAAGATGTGTGAGGTCTTTGATGATTCAAATAAATGTGTTTTGACAGAAGTAAGATTCTCAGATCATTGTTACAAGTTAGTTGAAAATCATTCATATCTTAAATCGATTCTTGATAATGCTCCTGATCTTATTGTCAAAACTGCTGAGGATGATATTGTAGGTTGCGCATGGGAACAGGATCCAGTTAATGATGAATCTGAACCAGGAAAGATAAATGAATATGTAGAACAGACACCTGTGCAGACAATTGTGCAACCAGTTGTTCAGACAACTGACAACACAAAGTGATCAAATAACTTAAGAACAAGATTCAGATTCTAAAATTGATGAAAGTGAAGTAAGTAGAGAAAGGAACATTCCTTCCAGAATACAAGGAAATCACCCCACGTCTCAGGTCATTTGGGAAGTGGATGAAGGAATGAAAACAAGAGGAAAGAAGGTCAACTACCTTTACCTTGCAGGTTTGGTATACATGAACTCCGTATACCATCAGGTATATTCATGTTGTTGTGTTGCCAATGACGAATCTGATTCAGAGGCATATTTTAAGGCATTTGAAGGGGAGATAACCATTGATTCCAAAAGCACCAATGTTGAATGCTTATGTCTTGAAAATAAGTTGTATTCATGGAATAATAGGGAATAAACTTTTTTTTCTATCAGCTGCTGAAACAAAATGTGTGGCAGTTGATAGTTGGGGTATCAAACTTCTTTGGATGAACAATTTGATCAAAGACTATGGAATCAAAAATAAAACTTTATCTATTTTTTTATGCTAAAACTACCATAAATATGACAAATGGCCCTGTTCAATGTTCTACTCCTAAGCATTTAGATTTAAGACTTCATTTTGTTAGAGATATTGTTGAACAAAAAATTATTAGTTGTGAATTTGCTGAAACTAATAAACAATTGATTGATATATTCATGATGGCCATTATTTTCGAGAGATTTTTTCCCTAAAAAGGTCTCTCAAATTGTGTGTGTTGAGATGATCGCACAACTGTGCGGACATATGTCTTCATCACTGTATAATTGTATATTACAGAAAAAACAAAAAAATCAAAAAATTCAGCATTCATTAAGTGCAAGATTATCTCTTGTGATCACCTGATTTGTTTGCATCTTTGACACTGTGTTTGACTCTTGATTGTGAGATCCTTCTTGAATTGGTGATAAACAATTATCTTATTAATTTATGTGTGACATTTATCATGGATTGGATGTTTAATCTAAGGTTACTGAGAAAACAAGCTGCCTCCTCTATTTTGAAGCTTGCTCTCATGTGCTTAATGCCAATACCTTATTGTTGCATCACTTGAGAAGAAAAGTTGGGTAAGCACTACGGTGTGTGAGTTTATAGCTCCTCTCAGTGACTGATTCAATGCCTAATTATGAAAACGTTCTAGAGGCTACATGATAGAAGGATAACTCATTGACATCTTGTTTGTCAAACCGTGTCATTGTGTATATTTATTCATTCCATATCACACTTCATTGAGATAAATCTCCACTTGTGTGCTAATAAATTACATCATTATAGGCATAATTATAAACTAGGACATCTTTGGCCCTATGAAACATTCATTTGATTGTTTATTATTTTCATCAAATTGTGGGCTAATCATTTTTTGGTTAACAATATATTTAATGAGTGTTTGTCCAGGTTTGAGTGCAAAGGAAATCTTAATGGAACAATCTTTGAGGGTCCAAGTGGAAATGATCTCCTTTGGTATTGCAATTAGTCAAAAAATTCGGGTAGCATTTGATTTTGAATTCATAATTTTGCCCTATTTGATTGTCTATCTTTGTTTCCTGTGCCAAATGCACGTCATCCCAGCCATCATCAGCAACAATGTTCTGTCTTTCTGGAAATCTCAATTTTTTTATAATCTCTTCATTTGTCTCCGCTGATGCTCGGACATCTGTGCACACAACTCTGCACTCAACTGATTGCACATTTTGTCATTATTCCCCTTTTGTTTATAAATATGTAAGTATTGTTTTTCCTCCAATCTTTTCATATGGCTCTGCTTCTCTCAAGCTAAAACTTTGATCATATTTCACAAAGGGATTTCATAAGATATTTACATGGATATGCGCACATCTTTTAAAAATCTCTAAAGAAAAGGGGGATAATAGGGTAAATGCCTCTCAAACAGTCATTCAAGTAGAAGATGATCATCAATCAAGGGGGACAGGTCTCTTAGATGATCAATCAAGAGAGATACATGAGATGATCATCACGAAGATACGACCAGTTTAGGGGGAGTCTGATAGAATGGAGCCACAATTTATTTACGGGTAGTTGAATGATAAAATGGAGCCGCAATGCATTAAGGGAGAGTTGGACTTGTCGTTGATCATTTTATCCAACGAGAATTTTTATATTCTATTCAGGTTAGGATTTCTTGTGCTAATTGTGGTGATAACAGGTTTTAACAAAAATCAAAAAATAAGGGGAGATTGAAATAGTATGAATATACTCTTGATATCTTTTTTGTTTTTGCTATTCTGCTGGTTTGAAATTGATAATCTCGATTTTGCAGATTTTTGTCCATAATCACAAAAATAGGAGGAGATTGAAAGAGTATAAAATACTCTTAAAATATCTTTTTGATTTTTGTAATTATGATTTATATTTTGTCCATATTTAGATTAAATTAATGTAGAAAATAAATGTAAATATTTACTTAGTTTAGAATTGATTTTGTTTGACTAACAACTAATCTTTATTTCTTAAGTAGTTATCATGCAAATAAGGTAGGTTTCAATGATAGTACACAGTCATAGACGGGGTGCTGTACTGGAGATCATTCACCAAGGCTCTACTCAGATGCGTGAAAACCCACATGGTCACCAATTTACTCTATGAAGTCAATAAAGGAGTCTGTGGTGGTCATCCATATGCCCGCATAATCTCGGACAAGATTAAGTTTTAAGGATTCTACTGGCCAACCATGAGGAAGGATGCAAATGAATACGTAAGGAGGTGTGACAAATGCCAGCGATTTGTGGACATCCCTAGACTCCCATCAACAGATTAAAAAATATTAACTTTTCATTTAAAAGCACTTAACTAACAACTTTTAACGACTTTAGATCCTTAATAGTCAAAACTGAAATATTGAAAAACTGAAATATTGAACCCTGAAATGCAAAAAACTTTGGACCCTTATTTATAATATATCCACTTTCTTATCATTTCATTTATAGTACATATAACTAAATATATTTATACTAACCCAAATATCAGACAAACTTAGAAAATACATCGAGTGAATTGAGTTGAATATTCGGCTATAGGCTCGTACTACTCATTAGTTAAATATCTATACTATATACTCCCTCCGTCCCATAGAACATTGCCCGTTTACTATTGAGAACGGAAAATAAGGAATAATGTTATTAAAGTAGATGTTGTGAGTGGGAGGAGAGAGAATGAGTGGAGAGAATAGTAAATTATAATGGTGTTGTGAGTATTAAAATAATGTAGGAGAGAGAATGAGTGGAGAGAATAGTGATTTAAGGTTTCCTTTTTAGGAAAGTGGGACTTTAAAGAGGGACGCCCAAAATAGCAAAAGGGGTAATGTTCTATGGAACGGAGGGAGTATAAAGGAAGCAAGTGGTAATTTTTTTGCCTTTGAAGGATATTTTAGACATTTCACAGCATGGCAATCTTGCAAATACCAAGATTGAATATGTATGTGGCAATTTCTGATTGGGTCAAAAAAAAAAAAACATTAATCAATTTGGACACGTGTCGACGGGCTGAAGAGGGGCAATTCCGTCATTTACTTGGCGCGTGCAGATCACGCGCCGACAAGGGCGCGTCTGACGCATAATGGTTTTTTATTATTTTTTTTTTTTAAACCGCCACGTGTCGCACTCTGATTGGACCGTTTTATTTCAGATTTTTATTTTTCCTCCCCTTTTTTCGACCTCAATTATTTTATTAAAAAAAAAAAAAATTTAAAAAATTTTTACACCAAAATTCATAATTTTTTTTTCTCTTTAATTAGAGACTAATTTCATTTAATTCGGACACCAAAAAAAATACTCTTTCTTAAATATAAATTTCTTAATTATCATTTCTTTATTTTACTTTTAATTTTTCAATATCTTTTTTTTTTGAAAATTAATTAAGTTTGAAGTATATTTTTTTATTATAAATTTTTTTTATTATAAATGATAATAATAATAATCATAATTTTATTTTTTAAATATAAATTATTGTTTGTAATGTTAGTTCCTTCGTTTCAAAATTTGACATTAATTTTTTAAACATATTAAGTAATATTGTATAAAATATTCCTTTGGACGAATATATTAATTTCTTTTTTTAACTGAAGTAGTATTATTTTGTAAAAATTTATGTTTATAATGTTCGTGTCTTCGTGTCAGGAAATAAATTTTAATTTTTGAGAGAAGTAAATTTATTCCGGCAATTAAGTTTGAAGTATATTTTTTTATTATAAATTTTTTTATTATAAATTATGATAATAATAATCATAATTTTACTTTTTAAATATAAATTATTGTTTGTAATGTTAGTTCCTTCGTTTCAAAATTTGACATTAATTTTTTAAACATATTAAGTAATATTGTATAAAATATTCCTTTGGACGAATATATTAATTTCTTTTTTTACCTGAAGTAGTATTATTTTGTAAAAATTTATGTTTATAATGTTCGTGTCTTCGTGTCAGGAAATAAATATTAATTTTTGAGACAAGTAAATTCATTGCGGCAACTGAAGGAATTTTTTTTTTTAATATAGAAAGTAGTATTAATTATGGGATGAAAGTAATATTCATTTTTGAATTGAAGAAATATTTTTTTCTAAAAAAGTTAAATTTTTTTATATGTCCAAAAAAATTACACATTGATTCTTTCGTCTCAATGAACATTTTAAAAAATAATACTACTTTATTCGTCTAAAAAAGTAATGTAATATTTTGAGACGAAGAAACTAACATTACAAACATTAATTGCAGAGGCGAATGAAGTAGTATTATTTTTTTAAAATACTCATTGGGATGAAGGAAATAATGCTCAATTTTTTAGAAAAAAAAATGTCGTATTATTTTTGGGTTAATCATTTCGAATCGAAAGTAATATTCATTTTTTAATTATTATAATATTAGTGCCTTCGTTTCAAAATATGACATTACTTTTTTAAACAACTTAAGTAATATTTTATAAAATATTCATTGGGATGAAGATGGCATTTTTTTTTTTAGCCGAAGTAGTATTATTTTGTAAAAATTAATCTTTATAATGTTTGTTTGTTCGTGTGTCAAAAAATAATTATTGTTTTTTGAGACAAGTAAATTCCTTGAGGCAAAGGAAGCAATTTTATTTTGATATAGAAAGTAGTATTAATTATGGGACGAACGTACTATTCATTTTTAAATTGACGGAATTTTTTTTCCTTAAAAAATAGAATTTTTTATATGTCCAAGAAAAATTAACATTGCTTCCTTTGGCTCAATGAACATTTTAAAAAATAATTCTACGTTATTCGCCTAAAAAATTAATGTCATATTTTGAGACAAATGCACTAACATTACAAACATTAATAGCAGAGGCGAATGAAGTCATATTAGTTTTTAAAATAGTAATTGGGATGAAGGGAATAATGATCATTTTTTTTGGATAAAAAATGTTGTATTATCTTTGGGTTATTCATTTTGAATCGAAAATAATATTCATTTTTGAAATGTTGTAATGTTAGTGCCTTTGTTTCAAAATATGACATTACTTTTTTAAACAAATTAAGTCATATTTTATAAAATATTCATTGGTACGAAAATAGTATTTTTTTTTTATATAGCTGAAGTAGTATTATTTTGTAAAAATTATTTTTTATAATGTTTGTTTCTTCGTCTCATAAAATAAATAATAATTATTTAGACAAGTAAATTCCTTGAGGCAAAGGAATCAAAATTTTTTTTTTTTGGGACTAGAAAGTAGTATTAATTATGGGATGAAAGAAATATTCATTTCTGAATAGAAGGACAATTTTTTCCCGTTTTTATATATAATAGACGAACATGTAATTATTATTTTTTGAACATGTCATTTTTTTTAATTGGTACTATATTTTTGTAAATAATTTCATGATTGCAAATAATATGTGGACGTTTATTATTATTATTATTATTTTTATTATTATTATTATTATTATTATTATTATTATTATTATTATTATTATTATTATTATTATTATTATTATTATTATTATTATTATTATTATTATTATTATTATTATTATTATTATTATTATTATTATTATTATTATTATTATTATTATTATTATTATTATTATTATTATTAGAGTTGGTCTTATAAAAAACTAGTTTTTTCTTAAGATAAGGAAAAACGTGTTTTCAAAACAAACGGTGACATTTTTTGTAATTACTGGCAACCATGATAAATGCCGGTGTTAATATTACAAATTTGTGCCATCCCAAGCTCCGATCATCTTCTCTGGCCAGAAACTTAGTGCCAGTGCATGTGTAACAAAGTGCCAGTGCCAGTGTAAAAAAGTGTCAGTGTTAGTGTAATAAAGTGCCAGTGTTAGTATATCAAAGTGCTGTGTTAGTGTAAAACAAGTGCCAGTGTTAGTTTAACAAAGTGCCAGTGTTAGTGTAACAAAGTGCCAGTGTTAGTGTAACCAAGTGCCAGTGTTAGTTTATAAAGTCACTTAATATACATGCACTAGCACTTTTTTACACTGGCATTCAAAAACACATGGACTGGCATTTGAAAACACAAACACTGGCACTCAAAAACACATACACTGGCACTCAAAAACACTGGTAATTATTTTTGTTGGCTCTCAAAAACACAAGCACTGGCATTCAAAAACACATGGATCGGCATTTGAAAACACACATGGATCGGCACTTCAAAACACATGGATCGGCATCTCGAAATTGGAATTAAAATTGGAACTAACTGGCATTCAAAAACACATGGACCGGCATTTGAAAACACATGGATCGGCACTTCAAAACACATGGACTGGTTCACGAAACAAGTTTAAACAGATTAGGAACAGGGTAAATAATTCATCCATAACAAGGAGAATCACATTTTGAATAGAGGGGAATATCCAAGAACACAAGTAGGAAGTAATTAACGAACCAAATATCTTACAAATCTTAAGTAGGAAGTAATTAATGAACCATTCTTGGTATCAATACAGAGAACAATTCTTCAGCAACAATTAAGTAGGAAGTAATTAACGAACCAATTACAATTTCATACACTACTATCCCCAAATCAAAAACCCTAAATTAAGCGAGATTAATTGGATTTTTATGTTCAGATTTGATCTGATTTTGGTGTCCAGATTAGAGAAAACAATGAAGAAGACGATTGAGGGAGCCGGCAATGGTGAGGAACTCTGTTTGCGTTTAGAGAGAGAGTAGAGAGAGAGTCCGAGCGCGACGGGTGAAAAACACGTTTTTTGTTAAGGTTAAAAAAAACGCGTTTTTTATAAGTTTTTGGCTTATTATTATTTTGCCATTTTTACATGAGAGTATTTTTGTAATATTCAGGGACTTTTTTTTTTACAATCAGCTTGTGTGAGTTTTTTTTTCTTTTTAATATCCATCTTTTAAAGTTCTTTTTGATAAATGCCCTTAGGACTTATTCAATTTTTACTTTCTAAAATTGTTTATTTCTTAGTTTAATGACTAATTTATTAGATTATATTTACATTTGATTAATGTTTCATTATTGTCTGTAAAAAAAAATTTTCAAAATGTACGATATAGTGTATATTTTTCAGTTCAAGATATTTGTATTATTGTTTTCCTTTTATGCTATGACTATTAATTAAAGTCAAAGGTCAATATTTATTAGTTGATGGCCCCCTTTTAAATCGATACTATATCATTTGTCGTTTTCAATTATATTTCGCATTAACAAACGTTCACAATCCCGCTGGTCCGAATATATTGATATGTAATTATGATCTTTCTTCCTCTTTCGACAGTTGCACCGACAGTGTTGTCTTTTAAAGTCGTGTTTCACAATGAATAAAAAAATTTCTCTCATTTTGTCATTTTATTTAATTTCTGTCTTTCTAAGCATCAATAACTTCCCGTTCATTGCACGGATGTAACACTAGATTTATTTTAGTGACCTTCAATCTGATATTTGTATTTTCAATATAATTTTCAAATAATCGTTTTACAATGTATACAAACATCTATATTTCCTTTTCTATATATTTCGATTTTAATCAGTTATTCGTTAGTAACTGTCTGTGCATCGCACGGGTGTACTGCTAGTTCAATTAATCAGTGACAACTCAATTTATAGCTAAAATTTAGTGAAGTTATTTCGTGCCCCATTATTACTCTACATGTATTTATGTTTGTTATAACAGAATTTATGTAGAAGATAGAAGACAAGCAACAATCAAATAACACACAGATATACGTGGTTCACCAATTTTGCTACATCCACTGACAGAGGAAGAGAATATTATATCTTCTTATAGTCAAATTATTACAATCTCCAATCTAGTGAATGAATTCTTGGCAAAAAAATTTTATCTGTACAAATCCTATATCTAAAGAAACAGATAAGCAAAAGCAACTACAAATATGATTGGGGGTACTCTCTATTTATATGCCCTACTTCTAACCCTTCAGGGTTTTACGTACACCCCGCAGGGTTTTACACCCAGAGCCAAATTCTGCCTCTGATAGGCATTTTCCCAACTGGGGGAGCGATCTCCCCATGGTAGGGAGCGATCGCCCTGTTTTCCAAATCAGCACCCGCGCGATCGCCCCAATCCTGGGCCCGATCGCTCCCCTTCGACAGAAACTTGGCACAGTCGCGCGCTTGCCTCCGCGCGGTCGCTCCTTTGTCCAGTAATTTGGCGCGGTCACACGCTCTGATCCGTACGGTCGCTCCACTTAGCTTAGCTGTGTTAAGAATTTCGAATTTGCTTCTTTAAACCCCTAATTTAGGTGTCCCAACTTATATGGTACCAAACCCAACAATGTTGTGCTCCCAACATTTCAAAATTATATTCTCACATTTTTTGTCGTTAATACGAAGGTAATTTTAACAATAATTTAAGGTTAATTTAATTATTATAAAATTTAAAACTTTTTATCGATACACCATTATAAATATTAGTAATAATAAGTTTTAAATTTTTATTAATAATCTAAGATAGTTAAATGGGTTTATATTTAGTGCTCAAATATTTTCGTACGATAAAAAAAAAAAAAAAAAAAAAAAAAAAAAGTAAAAAGATCGTTACGACATGGCATGAAAAGGAAATAATAAATACTGTATTAGAAGAGGGATTTAATTGCCATGTGGGATCAGCTAAGACTTGTGCATCTTCGATGAACATGAGTCAATTGTCACTGTTAACTCCACCATGAGAAGACTTGTTAGGTGAGATCTCATAGTCCACGAGGCATATGATTAATTTCTTGTTTATTCTCTCCGGTGGGAAGTGCGTTTCACAGTTTCAAGGACAAGTCAACTGAGAGAAAGAGAAAAAAAAAAGTGAGGTTAAGATCACTAGGGTTCTAACATATCACAGGACCGCTCCTAAGATTTTGAAGCCCCGGTGCAAACATAGAAAATGGGCCTTTTTTTAATATTAAATTTCACTTCTACAATAAAAATAAAAATTAGTACTAACCATAATTTGAAGTCCTTTCTTCACTTAAATCGTGCCATTCTTCTAACATTTTTTGAAGCAAAATCTTCAATAAGATCTTCGTAGTCAATTTTCTCTAAAAGCTCGTTCTCAATTGCGATCATAGCTAATCCATTGAGTCTCTCTTGAGTCATTGTGGAACGCATGTACGTCTTCAACAACTTCAACTTGGAAAAACTTCTTTCTGCAGATGCAACGATCGCGGGTATAGTCAACAAAATTCTATATGCAATAATTGCATTAGGAAAACAATCTAAACGTTTTAGAAATTTCAAAATATCAATAGGTCCCATGTTTTCCTTAGGCAAGAAATTTTGAAGTAACTTTAACTCCACATATAAATCATTTCCAATAATATCAAATTGATCATCTTTTTTAAGTGCAACCTCAAGATTATCACAATAAGACCTTAAACTCATATCATCCAAAGAGTGCAACATGCTAGAATTAAATAAAAAACCAATTTTTTTTCATATGATTCATATTGTTCAAACCTTTTAGTAAGTGATATAATAGCTTGATCAACAATAAATTTCTGTCAAGCTCTTTTGAATAAACAAGCCAATCTCTATCACACTTCTCTCCATTTGATAGAACTCTAGTATAAATTAAGGTCGAAAATCGCCTTGAAAATTTGTCTTTAGGTCCTTTTTGAATGGATAAATCTCTTTTTGGACCTTTTTCTACCAAAACATCAATCATTTTAGAATCAAGCGCATCCCAATATCTTGGATCAAAAATATCAAACATGTAAGTTTCATTATCATCACCAACATTATCATTAGAATTCTCACCATAAACATTAGGATCACAATTATCTAATTTCTCAACATGATCAACATTATCATCACCAACATTATCATCCTCAACAGGTATATTCTCACAAACATCACCATCAACATTAACAAAATTATCAACATTAGCATCATTATCACCAACGACATTTTGATTTTCATTAACATTAGTATCGACATCCTGATTTTCATTTTTCGAAAAACTATTTGATTCTTTAAAAATAAATTTATCAAGTGCTCCTTTTTGAGATTGAGTTAACTTTTCTATTCTTTTTCTTTTTTTAAGTTTTTGATATCCAGATTCACATTTTCTAACCATAGCTAAATATATGAAAAAAACAACAAAATAAAATTAAGTACAAAATTAAGGAGCGAATCAACCTGAATGGGTGTCGGTCTGTCGGAGAAGCGAATAAATCAACCGGAGAATTGTTGAATACTTGAGTCTTGAATTGAATCAACCTGATTTCACGTCGTCAAATTCCAATCGGCAATCAGAGATTCAGAACATGAAATTCACCATCAAACAATAATATCAAAGAATTACCAACCCGTATGTTGCTGTTATTGAAGATTTAACAACAACATACGGGTTTATAGATTATTTCTGGACCCACGCCATGATCTCAGACGAGACTCATGATGGGCTACTTAAGTACTGTAATTTTTCGAGCGATTCTTCTAATGAAAAGTGCGACGACTTCCAATCGGCAAATTCCAATCGGCAATCAGAGATTCAGAACATGAAATTCACCATCAAACAATAATATCAAAGAATTACCATTTACCAGATCTGAAGCCTCGCCGTCGACGGAGAGAAGAGGACGCCTGGTGGTGGAGACGGTCTCGATTGAGAGAGAAATGGCGTCGGAGGTCTCGATTGGAGTCGCCGTCCGTCGCCGGAGGAAGACGAGAAGGCCTCGTCTCGATTGAGACTCTCAATTTGAGAGAGAAGTTGAGGACTGAGGAGATCGATCGGATTCGGAGAGAAGACGCAGAACTGGAGAAGGCGAAGGGATCCTAGTCTAACGTATAAAAAAAAAAAAAATTGGGCCCCCTTCACAATTGGGGCCCTGTGCGGTTGATCAGGTTAGACCGGTCCAAAGGCGGGCCTGACAGATCATCAACAATCACTTAGATAAATGTATAAACAAAAGGGCCTTGTTTTACTTCCCATCCATAAATTTGGACAAATATTACTCTCCTTCAAAATTTAATTTAATTTCACTTTTGCTTTCTATCGAACCAACGAGCATGGTATCAGTGTTTATAAGAGTTTTCTTTTACGAGAAGTTTTGGATACAAAACTCCCAAGCCTTATATAGATTATATAGAGGTAAGTTGTATCTCTGTTTTACACATGAACTAGACTATTTATAGGCCAATTGATATATCGTAAGTGTCATTTTATTTATCATTAATAAAATAAAATAAAATGCTTTCTATTGATTTATACAAAATAAATGACTATCATTATTACATAACGGAGCAAGTAATATAGTAAATTCATGATGGATTTGTAACCGCTTATTTCTCCTTATTGTTGTTGTGCTGTTAACTAACATTTAACTAGTAATGTAAATATCTAACCACCAAATGTAAAAACAATTGTATTAGCTCATATATTTCTTGAAAATGCATTTTCTGTCTTTGAAAAATTTAATATACTATAAGTATTTTACATTTTGTATAGTTAAAATTTATATTTAATGGTTAATGTGAAAGTGTCTTTGCTTGCACTATTACATGCTGTAGGGGAATTCTTGGGTCTTGATCTTGATACTAGGGCCGGATATATGATTGAATCGTGTATAATCCACTTTCCGAATAAAGTATTTCGACCCTTAATGCCTGGGTTACACGAAATCTTTATTGGGATAAGACAATCACACAATTTGTTTTCTAGGCAAAGAGAACAAATCAAAACTTGAGAATTGTTTGCTTTCGTTATTTTGTTGTATCACTCTTATATGTTATCTATGTACAACTGAGATCAATCTCTGTATATATACAGATGGAGAGGTATTAGTTAAAGGGTACAATCAAGAGACATGACTTTAGCCAAGCAATGTGTCTCTTCATTTTGAAAAGGCATCTGTACAGGAACTGCACGGCCGAGTCTTGTGAACTGCACGGCCGTGTCTTATGAACTGCACGGCCGTGTCTTATGAACTGCTCGGCCGTGTTGTTCATACCTACACGGCCGTGTCATATGAACTGCACGGCCGTGCTGATCAGTAAAAAGAGCTACCCTTTAACTTTTACTTCTATATCGAGGTTGACTTCGTTTTAGCTCAAACGAGTGTGTACTCCACACTTTCCCTTACTCGTATCCGAGTCTAATACGAATCACATTGATCTCTTAGTAAATCACCATTACAATAAAACAAGTTGATGACACTAAAATCACCAACAAATCCCCTCCATTTTAGTGTAATCCTTTGATTTACTAAACTGTATAAATAACGAAACAAACGAATGCATAAATGAAAATGTCTTGCGATTGAATTTTCATCTTAGTATAATACACATTTCAAATACTCGAGAATCGGGGTGTCGTAACGATTGAACCCGTCAACTCATATGAATACCTGAAGATACTATACACATAAGTTCAGTACAATTCTCTTTGTTTAATCTTGACACTTTTACAAGCCATGTGTCCATATCCATTAGTGAACATATAGGAAGCCAAGTCCTAGCTTCTTGAAGCGGCAAAACTTCATGTCCACATAGGTAGTTCCTTTTAATCTTGCACCTGCATTTGCAATTTTTCAAAGGAACTATTAAGAAGATATTCTTCAACCTAACCTTTACTTGCAGTGTCCGAACACATACCTTGGGAAAGATAATAACATGTGTTCCAATCTCCAATCTATGAGCTTTCCACATTGAATTTAAGCTTCTAACGTTGTATTAGAAGGGAATTGGGTATCTCACAATTAGAGGATTAAATGGACTTTAATCCCATTCCCATTGCGAGACTTATTTACCAAGTCTCCGGCTAACCCCTTCGTCAAGTGGTCGCCCAAATTTTGTTGCGACCGAACAAACTCAACGATATCACACCATTCATGATTAACTCCCGAATCATACTATGTCGACACCCAAGTGTCTAGACTTGCCATTATAAATCGACTATAGGCCCTAGCCAAGGTGGCAGCACTATCACAATGGATAGACATTGGTGATATCGGTTTTGGCCATAATGGAATCTCATATATCAAGTTCGAAGCCACTCCGCTTCTTTTCCAAAGCTGACCCGATGCTACAAACTCAGATTCCATTGTAGAATGTGTAATACATGTCGGCTTTTTGGAAGCCCAAGAAATGGCACCTCCTCCAAGTAAGAACACCCAACCACTAGTAGAAGATGAATCTTCTTGGTTGATCCAACTAGCATCGGTATAACCTTCTAATATAGAAGGATGTCCACTATAACACAAACCATAGTCCATAGTACCTTTTAAGTACTTGAACACCCTTGTTATAGCATGCCAATCTTTGTCTACTAGGATTACTAGTGAACTGCTCAATCTTCCAACCGCATAAGCAATATCGGGTCGAGTGCCCGTCATAGCATACATCAAAGCGCAATGGCTTTTGAGTATTCGAGCTGTGACACAGGTTTACCAGTATTTGATACAAGTTTCTCAGTAGGATCCATGGGAGTACTAACTTTGGAACAATTATCACAATTAAACCTCTTGAGAATTTTCTCAATATAATGAGATTGTGATATTGCAATTCCCTTGTTCATCCGTTTAATCTTTATACCAAGAATTACATCGGCTTCTCCCATGTCCTTCATCGAAAACTTTGATGACAAAAACTTTTTAGTTTTATCAACTACATTTTGGTCTGTGCCAAAAATTAACATGTCATCTACATATAGGCAGATGATTACACCTTTACCGGATTCATCAAATCTGCTATATACACATTTGTCGGACTGATTTAATACAAAACCATTCGACAAAACAACCTCATCAAATTTTTGATGCCACTGCTTAGGTGCTTGCTTCAGCCCATACAATGACTTAATTAACTTACATACCTTATGCTCATTACCTGGCATAACAAAACCTTCTGGTTGTTTCATATACACTTCTTCTTCTAAATCACCATTTAGAAATGCTGTTTTGACATCCATTTGATGGATCAATAGATTCTGAATAGCTGCCAAAGCTATCAGAAATCTAATAGTAGTGATACGAGCAACCGGTGCATAGGTATCGAAGTAATCGATCCCTTCCTTTTGTCTAAAGCCTTGGATTACCAATCGAGCTTTAAACTTGTCAATAGTTCCATCGACTTTCATCTTCTTT
This sequence comes from Adenophora triphylla var. japonica, assembly GCA_022495995.1. Taxonomy (NCBI): domain Eukaryota; kingdom Viridiplantae; phylum Streptophyta; class Magnoliopsida; order Asterales; family Campanulaceae; genus Adenophora; species Adenophora triphylla. Next base: position 807,893 of record JAFEMH010000321.1, read on the forward strand.
TTGAAGATCCATTTGCACCCCAAAGGTTTACAGCCTGGTGGTAAATCAGACAAGACCCATGTATTATTTTCCACAATAGAACCAATCTCATCATCGATGGCTTCTTTCCAAAAACCAGCGTCTCGAGATTTTATTGCTTCATCATATGTTCTCGGATCCTCCTCTATACTATAACAGTAAGAGTATTGAGATTCAACCTGATCTCTTGATCCCTCAACTAAATATAGTTGAAAATCAGAACCATATGATTTAGCTTTCCTTACTCTTGTACTCTTACGAGGTTCGGGTGTCTCACTTGGTACATCAATTGAATGATCATCCATTTGAGATTCAGCTGACATTGGTATAATATCCTTGGGTCTAGGTATAGAAGAGAAACGATTCTCATCAAAGATTGCATCTCTTGATTCTATAATTGTGTTTATAGAAATGAATTCATTAGGTTCTATAACATAAAACCTATATGCCTTGGAATGCTCAGCATATCCAACAAAGATGCAATCAACACCTTTTTCTCCCAACTTTTTCCTTTTAGGGTCCGGAAGTCTAACCACGGCCCTACATCCCCAAACTCGCAAAAATGCTAAGTTTGGTCTTTTCTTATACCAAAGCTCATATGGGGTAATCTTGTTCCTTTTATTAGGAACTCTATTCAATAGATGACAAGCCGTTAACATGGCTTCACCCCAAAACCCGTCACTCAAGCCAGTAGTAAGACAACATGGCGTTAACCATTTCTTCAAGAGTTCTATTCTTCCTTTCAGCCACACCATTTTGTTGTGGTACATAAGGAGCCGTAGTCTCATGAATTATCCCTACGGATTGGAAATATTTAGGATCATAATATTCACCACCTCTATCCGTACGTAATGTTTTAATCAAGCCACTTAATTGAAGTTCAACTTCGGTTTTATAAATTTTAAATTTATCTAGGGCTTCATCTTTTGCATGCAGCAAATAAATATAGCAAAACCTAGAAGCATCATCTATAAAAGTGACAATATACTTTTTATTGCCTAAAGATGGAGTTGCATGAAAATCACATAAATCACTATGAATCAATTCTAGATTTACAGAATTCCTTGTAACACTTTTAAAAGGTTTCCTAGTGATTTTTGTTAACATGCAAGTATTACACCTTTCCGTATTATTATCAATAACAGGAATCAAACCATCTTTGGACATTTCAAGCATTCTTTTATAGTGCACATGTCCTAACCGAGCATGCCATAATGAGGAATTAACAACAACAGAGGAAGTCATATAAACAGAACTAGAGTTAACAGGAATTTTATTCAAATTCAACATAAACATCCCATTGTTATAATAACCAAATCCTACAAATACACCCGACTTCGATAAGATATACTTATCGGATTCATAAACTTGTTTATAACCACACTTGTTCAAGACAGGACCAGAAATTAAATTCTTACGAAGTTTAGGTACATATAAAACATTAAACAAAGAAATCGTTTTTCCCGAACTAAATTCCAATACCACACTTCCTCTTCCTTGAATAGGAGCGGAATGGTCATCACCCATGTAAAGGACAGATCCGTCTTCCATTGGTTCGTATGTCTTAAACCAACAACGATCCTTACAAACATGAGTTGTGGCACCGGAATCAATCCACCACGCAATAGCATCATCCTGCACATAAAATGCCTCAGAAATTGTTGAAACAGAATTTTTAATAAAACTGTTCCAACTATGTATTAAATTCTGACCTTGGTTTTGAGAATGGTCCTTAGACCCCTTTCCCGAACCACTTGTGCTTGCGCCGTTCTTGTTGTTTCCAACACGACAATCCTTCTTAAAGTGACCAGATTTGCCACACTTCCAACAAGCCAATTTAGGCTTCTTGTTGGGACCAGAACCATTGTCATTGAAACTGCGTTTCTTTCCTTTGTTTTTGTTTCTACCATCATCAATCATATTGACCGATGGTCCACCAACTTCCTTTCCTTTGCCTTTGTCATCCTCTTGCGCCCTAAGAGATTCCTCTATGCGCAAGTGACTACCAAGTTGAACCAAAGATAGATCGTCTTTACCATGTTTCAAAGTGTGTTTGAAATCCTTCCAGGAGGGAGGCAACTTATCAATCACACTTGAAACCGATATTGACTCATCCATCTTCAACCCGTGTTGAGTATATTGTCCAAGGATTCTAAGGAGTTCATTGAATTGTTCCATGACAGGTCTAGAATCGACCATCTTGTAATTGTTAAAATTACTCACAAGGAACTTCTTACTAGAAGCATCCTCTGCCATGTACTTGGATTCAAGAGAATCCCATAACTCTTTAGCAGACTCCTCATTTTGATAAATGTCAAATAAAGGATCAGACATACCGTTCAATATGTGTCCTCTGCAGATGTAGTCGTCGTTTTCCCACTTTGATCTACGTCTGATTGCCTCCAAGTTGTCATCTTCAAGCAATTCCGGAATAGGGGTAGAAAGAACATACACCACCTTTAATGTTGTCAAAAGGAAGTGCATCTTCTTTTGCCAACGTCTGAAGTCTTGCCCTTCAAACTTGTCTAGCTTTCCAAACTTGTTCGTCATCTCCTTCAAAGTAGCCATGAGTATCACCAAATACTTTATTCGTTTGTAGGGGAATTCTTGGGTCTTGATCTTGATACTAGGGCCGGATATATGATTGAATCGTGTATAATCCACTTTCCGAATAAAGTATTTCGACCCTTAATGCCTGGGTTACACGAAATCTTTATTGGGATAAGACAATCACACAATTTGTTTTCTAGGCAAAGAGAACAAATCAAAACTTGAGAATTGTTTGCTTTCGTTATTTTGTTGTATCACTCTTATATGTTATCTATGTACAACTGAGATCAATCTCTGTATATATACAGATGGAGAGGTATTAGTTAAAGGGTACAATCAAGAGACATGACTTTAGCCAAGCAATGTGTCTCTTCATTTTGAAAAGGCATCTGTACAGGAACTGCACGGCCGAGTCTTGTGAACTGCACGGCCGTGTCTTATGAACTGCACGGCCGTGTCTTATGAACTGCTCGGCCGTGTTGTTCATACCTACACGGCCGTGTCATATGAACTGCACGGCCGTGCTGATCAGTAAAAAGAGCTACCCTTTAACTTTTACTTCTATATCGAGGTTGACTTCGTTTTAGCTCAAACGAGTGTGTACTCCACACTTTCCCTTACTCGTATCCGAGTCTAATACGAATCACATTGATCTCTTAGTAAATCACCATTACAATAAAACAAGTTGATGACACTAAAATCACCAACACATGCTGCATCCATGACATTTGCTACTGCAACATCTTATCATTTTATTGCAGATATCTCATTCAGTTAGTGATAATGAAAAGAGTCCAGTAATGGGGTGAAAAGAAGAATTCAGTCAATGAAGGATACTACACAAAACATTGTTTAAGATTTTGGATCTGCAACTAAAATGTTGGTCAAGGAAAGAAAAACAATCAAATATTGAGGAGTGATAATGACAATATTTGGACTTTTAATCTTTTTGCTTTGGTGAAAGGACGATTAGGATATTGATTATTAAGACTTAGTTTTAAGTACTTAGAGTTTGTTACTAAGAATCACTATTTGTTGCATGATCATTAAATCCAAAAACGATGTCATTAAACATTATCATTAATTTATAAAAAATCATTGTCTTAACAATTATTATTTTTATCTTTATGTATAATTTTATACCTAAGTAATTTTTTAAAATTTCAACTTTCTTTAAAATAGTTTTTATTCGTGCGTTTAACGCACGGGTGTAACACTAGCTTATAATAAAGGGCGTATATATGTATATGAAGTTAGTATCCCAATTGTCTAGTTCAATTCGCCAAAAGATGAATTTAAATTTAAAATGTTTATAAAATTAGGGAGTGGGGAGGTGGGAAAGCAAAATGCAGGCGCCGGCATAAGGATTAGTGGATGATTTATACACTTCATATCGGTTTAGAAGTTTTTTTTTTTTTTTAATATTTGACACTTTTTATATTTTATCTTTATTTGTATATTTATTTATAATTATGAATTATTGTAATTCTTTTATAAATATTTAATTACTTAAATAATTAAATTGTTTTAGAGGTATATTCAGTAGCAAAGTCAAAAAAAAAAAAAAATCAAATGGGGTCAAGACTGTTTTGGGGATAAATATTGTAAGGCAAAGATTCAAATTTAGCATAAAAGGAGTTTAAAATAATAATTTAGTACAATTTTTTCTCAAAATTAAGAAAGTCAAAATATATAAATTCATCATTTTAATAGTAAAAAAATGTCTTTAAAAAATTTAAAATTACTAAAACTGACACATTATAAAATGGAATGTGGTCGACCGACCCCATAGCTTTTACCTACCTTCAAAACTGGGTACAACAATCTTTAAACATGTTTAAAAAATGTATTTTAATTATATAAATTAATTCAATAAAACCAAATTTATACTTGAAACACAACATTTATTATTCAATGTATTAAAAAGAAAAATGCAATAGACTACTTGTCTCTCTCCACTCATTCTCTCTCCTACTTTACTTTTACACTCACAACATTCTCTTTCTTACATCACCTCCCACTCATTCTCTCTCCTATTTAATTTTTCATACTCACAACATTTAAACTTTTTCTCTTTCCTACATCACTTTTCTTAATTTGCGTTCTCTCTCCATTTTTTGCCTTAGTAGTTATTATGAATTAAACATTCTACTCCATGCTCTCTCCCCCGGGGCCCTATTACCCTCCAATTTATGTACCTACATGCCTCTCTTTTTTTTTTTTTTAATTCATATTTTATATTTTGCTAGCTTACACATCTAAAGATTACATCACAATGATATCAATAGTGAGTGCATAACACAAACAGTTTTTCTCGATACCCATCGAAATCTTTAACCAAAATTAGTAGTGAAGTGGGTTAATTTTGAAGTTGCGTCATTTTAATTATTTTTATATTTAAAAAATTCATTTTTTACACTAAAAATAACATTTCTTGTTATCGTAAAAACTCACTTTTACTTTATATATAGTTTTTTTTTTTTTTTTCCCAAAAAATAGTACTCTAGTTCAGTTCTTGTCTATCATTATCGGTGTTAAATGGAGAACTGCAACGAGAAGACTGGGCATTTCACTCCAAAATTTAAAATTTCTCAAAAGTTTGTCTTTTCGAAAGTTTAAAATCCTTAAATGGAAAGCTTTTTGTTTATTTTTTTTTATTTGTGGGTCTCGCATATCATATTAATAAAAATTATCCACTAACTATTCTCTACCACATTTTCTCTATTCTACCCAACTATCTACACTCAAAATATATCATATTTTTTTACTTTATTCTTAATTTTTGAACTCTTTTATTTTTTCACTTTCAAATGAGACGGAAGGATTACTATAATGTAACAGTAATTAGGGGGGTAAATGGTTCGGTTTTGGCCAATTTACGGGCCGAACCACTATACATTGGTTTGAAAAAAATTCAACTTGAACCGAACCATTAAAGAATTCAAACTGAACCAAACCAAATTGTCATGGTTTGGTTCGGTTTGGTTTGAATCGCGATTTGATTTTATAGATCGAACCACAGTTTAAATCACAATTCAAACCACTGTTTAAACCATTAAATAGAACACTACTTAAATTATTAATTAGAACATAGTTTCATACTACACAATCCATTGTCATGTTTGTTTGAATTTTTCAAACATAACATACAGAAGAGATTAGTATTTAAACACAACTTGAAATTGTGATTTAATGTTTATGATAACAACATGTGATTTGAGTACTTGTAATGGTATGTGCTAAAAAGTGAATTAACATTATTACATAAAGACTAACCAAAAGAAAAAAGAGTTTTGGGCTAAAACTCATGAGTAGCATTAGGGAATTTCAAATCTAAATATGAGGTGTAGATAAAATGTTGGAATTTGGTTTTGTAAAAGTGTGGTTTGACCAACTTTTGATCAAGAATTCCATTGGGTTCCATTATAGGAAAATGGAAATTGATTGCATATTAATAATCTACATTTGGAGTAGATTAATTTGATATATTTACTTTCTCAAAATCAATTAGTGGTGAATGAGAAATTAATGCTCAAAGTATGCAAAATGAAATGGGTTTTATGAAGAGTTTATGGGATATGGAATTGTTATCCCACATTGCTTAAAGATGTAAAGCAATGATAGTTTATAAATGGATCCATCCAAGAAAGGAGACATCAAGTTAATCTCCTTGGGCCAACTTAGTTGGGCCATTGAGCCAACCATGCATCCAAGTGGGCTATTGAGCTAGTTTTGTTCTAGCTTCAAATGGACCCACAACCCGCGAAGCGCGCGAAGGGCGGTTTAGGGCGCACTTCGCACGACCGCATCGTCGCTAGGAGCTAAGGAGCCTTAAACTTTTGACAAAAGTTGGCTCGGTTCATGGTTCGACTTAGCAATGGTGGTTCGGTCGTGGGCTTGGAGGCTGGATTGGTTTGGTAGAAGTGGGGCTAGGTGTCTAGGCCGAGTTGGCTTGGGCGAGTGGGCCGCTTGGAAATCTGGTGGATTGGGCCGAGGCCCAGTTGGGTCAAGGCCGGCTGGACCATACGGATTGGGCTTGGCAGTTGACTAGAGAAAGGTTGTGATGGTTTGAAGAGGTGGGGCGGCTTGACCCATGTCCTTTCAAATGGACGGGTCAAGCTGGTGGATCGCTCCAGCAAATCTCCTCCCTCCAATCTGATCAGATCTAACGGCTGAGAATTAATGGGTGCAATTAATGCCTATTTCCAAGAGACACCCTAACTCTTCATTAACTATTTAAACCCCCCACTAGTTTGTCAAATTCATTCATTCACTCAATCTTCACTTCACATATTCACTCTCTCCTCTCACTAGATGTAGAGAATCACTTATCTAATAGAGTTAACTAACTCAGTTAGATATTTAACTGAATTATGGATTCAGTAAAAGAATTCATCGGAATTCTTAACATCATATGTTAGAAGATAGAGCATCTCGTTGCATAATTCTTCTTCAAAGTCTGGAAGTGTCAAACACGAATTTTGTTCGCCGAAGTCATTAATTTGGTGTGCTCCTATTAATGACTGTAAAGTCGTTTTATCTTGAGAGAAGATTGCCGCAGACCGTTAGCACCAGTGCGGGGCAATATCTTCTTGCGGAGATTGTGTCCAACACAAGACTCGACTTCGTTAATTACTCGGTTTGCTTTAATTTCCGCATTCTAGTTTATCTTTATTTCCTGCCCCGTTAATTATGTTATGGTTTATTATATTGTTTGTCATTTCGTTAAATTCAAGAAAGCCTTATTTATTGTCAAATAGATAAATTTTCCAACATAAAAGATATGCATATTTATGGTTAATATTGAACAGTTTGGTGGTTTGATTTATCGGTTCGATTTAGTGGTTCGATCTCGCGATCTCGAACCGTGATTTGGGGGTCCAGACTGCAAACTGAACCGAACCACACGATTCAACAATTTTAAAACCGAACCAAATCAATATTACTTGAAAATCGAACTAAACCACGTGGTTTGGTATGATTCGATTCTGAACCACTTACGCCCCCTAACAGTAATAGAGTTGTCATATTATCAACATTAATGAAATGAAACATTGAATGTAAGTGTTATATTGCAAAAATATTTAAAATTAACGAGATTGGATGATAATACGAATGAACACATACAAATGGTAATTTTATGTAAAAAAGAAAAAGAAAAAAGGGGTATTGTTTAGGGCCACTTGCTATACCCCCCTCTAGCGAGATTCAAAAACAATGCATGATGCATCAGATTTAAAATTCAATAAATACCCTTCGTCTTTTTATAACTGACTTATAAGACTACTTCATCTATTATAAGCATAATAGACGCTTTGACCAATACATCCTTCATCCAAGTAAATGCTACCTTAAAAGACTGACATTTTCAAAACTCACCAATAAGTCCTTAGGCTGTTATAGATCAAATAAATTCGTCAATAAGTCCTTAGGCTATTATTAGACCAACTTTATAACTTTATGATTTGACCAATAGTAATTTTACATTTATAAAAACTAATTATCACATCTTTCAATTTCCCATTTTTATGATTTGATTTCACAATAATTTCAAAGTTATAAAAAATGATTTCTTAGGTATTAAAACTTATTTCAAACTGATTTCTAAGTTATAAAAACTGATTTCTCAGTTATAACACTATGAAAACTGAGAAACTGATTTCTCAGTTATAAAAACTAATTTCTCAGTTATAATACTATGAACAACTGAGAAACTGATTTCTCAGTTATAACACTATGAACAACTGAGAAACTGATTTCTCAGTTATAAAAACTGATTTCTCAGTTATAAAAAATGATTTCTCGGTTATAAAAAATGATTTCTCAGTTATAACACTATGAACAACTGAGAAACTGTTTTCTCAGTTATACCACTATACAACTGAGAAACTGATTTCTCAGTTATAAAAATTGATTTCTAACTGAGAAACTGATTTCTCAGTTATAACACTATGAACACTTGAGAAACTGATTTCTCAGTTATAACACTATGAACAACTGAGAAACTATTTTTTCATTTATACCACTATACAACTGAGAAACTGATTTCTCAATTATAAAAATTGATTTCTAACTGAGAAATTGATTTCTCAGTTATAACACTATGAACAACTGAGAAGCTGATTTCTCAGTTATAACACTATACAACTGAGAAACTGATTTCTCTATTCTCAGTTTAGAAAGGTCAAAAACCAAACCATTTCACATTCATAAATAACTGTATAACAGAAGTCTCAGTTTTAGAAGTGTGAAAAACATCTCATAATTATTCACATTAAAAGCTACCATTTCAAATTGTATTACTTATGATACAGACAACACCATTTTACAAACAAAAAAACTCCAAGTTACAACAATTATTATTTATCTTCGAACTCAAAACAGGAACATCATCAATTGGTTGCAAAGGGTTATTCCTTGTGTATGTCCGCAGGAAACCATGATCAGAATTAGGAAAACGCAACACCAGTGACAAAACAACTAATCTGGCTGATTCTGTGCAAGTTAGGCAGCATGATGTCCAGGATGAGAGGATTCATCAACAATCTCATGTGAAGGATTCCAGGAACTGTACAACAGAACCTGTACCTGTTCCAAGGGCTTCATCAGAAAGCATTTCGTCTACAAAACCTTCGGTTTCACCCGAACCTGAGAAGTCCAATATCACTTCAGCTGAGCCTAATGTTATTTTTCCACCTCCCGTCTCTTTGTTGGATTATTCAAACAGGAACATCATCAATTGGTTACAAAGGGATATGTTGCTCCACTAATACCGACTTTGTACAATGTAGTCAAGCCCCATCTAATACAAACAAAGCCAAAGAAAATACCCCAACCCCCAAAGCCCAGAGTATGGCCAAAGAGCTTGTGGCAAACCTTTCCCTCTGCTGAGAAATGTTTCTCAATGTCTCTCTTTGAGATTCTCGGAGATAACCTTGTCACATACAGGTTATTTTCAGGATTTTCAACATCAGTTGAATCACAGCTCCTGCATGCCATATACCAAATCAGAAACATGAGTAAAAATAACTGGAGGCAATCCTACAACAGATCAATCAATTCTACAACAGTGCGAACAAAAATTCACACCCTCTACCAAAAATCAATCACCAGAATTTCAATCCTCTACTAAAAATCAATCACCAGAATTTCAATTCTACCAAAAATTCAGTCGCCGCCTCGTCGGAGATGCCTTCGGCTGTCGCCGATTTTTCTCGATAATCGTTCTGGGTAGTCTCATCAAGCTTGTTTTTGGGGATACGAACACAGATATTTGATCTTTTTCTTTTCTCATTAGATAATGAACATCTTGGGTCTATTAGAAAAGCTAAGGATCATCATAATGCAGAAGTACAAATCAACCTAGTGAGACATTTTTGAGGTGAGGATAGAATCCTCTAGAGGGTATTAGCTTATTTCGCTTGCTGCTAGGTCTGGCTGGCATCAGTAGGTTATGTAACGTTGTTTCAGAATTTCCACATCCTTCAATATCAGTAGTTTCACTCAGCACCTATGTTATAGGTCAGCAATATTGTTGTTGTTGTAACATTCACTATGACAATATGATTTTGACAAATACAATGCAAACACATTAACCCAAAGTGACAATCTTTATAGGAAAGGTAAGAACATAAAACTAACATTAGTTTAGCTTCAGACAAATCAACCCAGTGGGACTCTAATGAGCCAGATAAAATACGAGTTCATATTAAGTTCGACACAATACCACTACCTTAAAGCCATCAATTATCGGTAACTACTCGAAAGCAGCAATATTTAGTACACATATTTGAAAGACCATAGTTACAGATACCTGCTTCAACTGACCCTGTCGCTTTGACAACAAAACAATCTGATCATTCAGCGTCTTCCAAGCACGAGCATCGTAGCAGAGTTGCAAAATCTCAGTCACAGCCTTCCTTACACCGGCCACATCTCCATTAAGCCTCGTTTGTTTCTCCACATTCAACAATGACTCTATTTGCGCATCCAGATTCCCTCCTCCTTCCTGTAATCACAACATATTCCAGACACAATTTAACAAAATTAAATTAACAAAGAAAGTTTGAATTTCGCATAAATTTAAGATCCACATCTAATAGATTGAGAAATAGGGGATGAAATTACCATCTTGAATTCGAATCTGAGCTTCAAATTGAAGAGTTAATTAGGTGAAGTCCTTGAAGTTATTGGTGAAATTGGTGTCTGATAGAGTGGGAATCGAAGAAAATTGGGGAATTTGAGGTGGAGAGATTGAGGTTGTGAGGGCGGAAGATGGAGGGTTTTGGGAGGGTGCGGAGATTGGGAATGGTGGTGAATTTGGAACAGGAATGGAGAGTGTTTCTGTTGGGAGGTTTCTGCCATGAAAATAGAGAGAGAAAGAGTATAATGCATAGAGAGAGAGAGAGAGAGAGAGGAGAGGAAGACGACGAAAAGAAAAAGAGTTAGGGATTGCGTGAGTGTAATTTTTATAAACAGGCAAGGGACTTTTTGGCGAGTTTTAAAAATGTCTATTTTTATTGGCAAATTCTCCCCTATATAAGTCAAAGACTTTTTGGTAAAAATCCCCTTATAATAAGACTAATTTGTCTCTTATATTAACTTATAAAACAATTTTTTCAACAAAAAAAAATCAAAATTTTCAATAATAACAACGAATTAATCTCATAATTTACACATTAAAACTCTTATAAATGAATTATAAGACACCCCTCGCTGACAAAAGACTGAATTGCCCTCCTATAAAAAATCTAAGTCAACTCTTATAACTGATATATGAGACCAATTCGCCTCTTATAATTAAAGTATAATAGCCACTTTTTTCACAAAAATAAAGTAAATTTTTTAATATTTTATTAATGTTGACTCTCATATTCGATCAAACAACAATAGAAAATTATAAATGACTTATAAGACTACTTCATCTCTTATAAGTGAATTATAAAACTTATATGTCTATTATATTAACTTATAAGACAATTTTTTTCAACAAAAAAAAAATCTAAATTTTCAATGATAACAACGAATCAATCTCATAATTTACATATTACAACTCTTATAGATGAATTATAAGAATAACTTGCCTATTATAACTAATTCGTCTTTTATAACTGACTTATTAAAAAAATCAACCAAAAAAATTAAAAATTTCAATAATAACAACGAATTAATTTCATAATATACACATTACAACTCTTATAGCTTAATATATAAGACCAATTCAAATGTCTTTGAAAGTGAAAATTGAATATTCATTAGGGACGATGGGAGTACACTGTAAGTGAATTTAATTTTGGATAAAGGAACTTTGGATTCAACCTTGAGGTTGCACATGGTCTACCGATCCTATAAGAGAACCTGTTAGGGAGATGCAGTATATGAACTTTCTCCAATGATCTACAGGTGGTTGCGACCTTTGGATCTACTATGCTAGGCCATCCAATTTTCGGAAGACATGACAATGACAAGGAAATCTAAACAAAAGTACACTTTTTAATAGTGCTAACAGTTCCTTTGAGAAACAAACTATCACATGGCATAATCGGCATAACAAACTCACCTCCATAGATCTATTATTTATGAAATGTGCTTGTGAATGAGTGGAGAAAACTGTGCTTTTCTCCAAAACTGCACACTTGATCCCTGACGGAAGACCAAAACAAGGAACCCAGTCGCCGTCGTCGAAAATGATTCGGAGAGAGAGTGTTTGGAGGGTGCAGGGAGAGAGAGAGAGAGAGAGAGAGGAAGGGGAGATGGATTCCATATCTGCAAGGAAGGATGTGAAAAGATACGAAGGGAAGAGAGGAGAACTTTGCCGTCGCCGGAGATGGTTAGAGAGAGAAAAATTTTAGTGTGTACGCGTGTTTGTGCTTTTTAGAGAGAGAGAGAGAGAGAGAGAGAGAGAGAGAGAGATGTAATAAATGAAGCTAAGGGGAGGGAGGAGAGGGGAGCCTAGGAATGTCTGGAGAATTTTAATTTGTGAAAAACTCTTTATTTGAAATTTATAAAAAAGGTTTTCTTTAAAAAAATGAATAAAATCTGGATAGGGAGCCTTAGGGAAATTTTTTTTTTTTGGAATCAAATTATGACTAAGTGCCCCAAGTAACAAATTCATAGTAGTACTATACTTGCTTTTATTCTTTAAATCCAAGTCCTGCATAAAATATACTCCTTCCGTCTCATAAAACTTTATCCACTTTGTAATTTAGGATATCCCACTTATAAGTCACATTGTCCCAAAAAGAAAACTTTATGACACTTCTTTATTAATGGGACCCACTTGTGATACTCACAACAACTATCTACTTACTTCTCTACCCCAATTTCTCTCTCTAACCCACTCACAACTCCTATTTTAATAACATTATTTCTTATTTTTTCGCGCGAAACAGTAAGTGAGTAACCTTTTATGGGCGGAGAGAGTATGACTTATTCATGTTGAATGAATATTCAATTTAACTTTTTAAAAACTTTTGACGTTAATAATATATGATTTCTAGAGATATTATCCTACATCGAGAATTGACGAACCTTTCCTATAATATATAAAGATTATGGGTCACTCCCTTTAGCACCAATTGGATATAAGGTGAAAACTCAGACTTTAAGATGGTATCAGAGCAGGTCCATTACACATCCATGCCCAATGGCCCACGATGTTATTTCGCGCCACCCGATTAATATGTCCATGTTGTAAGCTTTGGCAAAAAATCCGCTACACGTGAGAGGGCGTGTTAGAGATATTATCCCACATCAGGAATTGACAAACATTGCCTATAATATATAAAGATCATGGATCACTCTCCTTAGCACCAATTGATTATAAGGTGAAAGCTCAGACTTTAAGAATAACAAACTCAATGATCTTGTTTAACAAATTATATCATGAGTGTACATTTTTTTTATTATAATTATAATGATTAACCTGTACCAAAAAAAAAAAGAAAAGAATATAATGTTTAACAACAAAATGCATAGTAAATTCACAAAAAATGAAATTTTTGGGGACATTTAAAAAAAAAGGGATACTCCTTTTGTCCCATAATAAATACTCCCTCCGTTTCGTTGATAACTTCACCGTTTTAAGCTTGGCACGCAAATTAAGAAAAAAGATAGTGGAGAAAGTGTTGTGAGTATAAAAGTAAAATAGGATAGAGAATGAGTGAAGGGAATAGTAAATTTGAAAAGTGTTGTGAGTGTAAAAGTAAAGTAAGAAAGAGAATTAGTGGGTGAAATAGTAAAAATTCTTTGCCATTTTAAAAAAGGTAAACTTTTAACGGGACACCCGTTTTGATAAAAAGTGAAGCTATCAATGAGATGGAGGGAGTATTATTTATCAAAAATGTCAATGGATTCACTTGCTACACATAGACTTAGACTACGAGCAATGGGTGTGTGAAATGGGGATGAAATCCCATTTCATCCGGCTGAACCACTACAATGGAGGGATGGGATTTCATCCGGCTGAACCACTTCAATGGAGGGATGAAACAAGTGAAATGAAATGGCTAAATTAAAACTTTCATCCAGCTGAAAGTTCTAATTTTTTTTCTTTATCCACCATGTGTCAGCGTGGCATTGGAGGAGGCCAGGCGCGTGCGCCTCACGCCCAGGTAGGGATGGCAATTTTACCGAACCCGATCCGTTTCGAAGGCGATCCGATCCAAAAAATTCGGATTTGACAGAAATTTTCCCGATCCGATCGGATTTCGGATCGGGTTCGGTTTATGGTATGATCCGATCCGATCCGAAATGCATTCGACCCGAGATCCGATCCGATCCGTATTATTAGGGTTTTGATATTCAATTATACCCCTCATGTTTTGTTAAATTTACATTTAAGTCTTCGTATATAAAGAAAAATATACCTAGGTTTTGTTTTTCATTCATTTCAATTTCAAGTTTCTAACCATCTCTCTCAGCTCTCAGCCTCTCACTCCAGCGCCGCTCACTCCCCCACCCCCTTACGCCGACGCCGCACGTTTCTTCCTCTCAATCTCCAGCCACCAGCGACCTCCTCTCCAACCTGCGACCTCCTCTCCTCCCTGCGCCTCTCTCCGGTTCATCTCTCCGCAGCACACAGCAACAACGGCCCTCAATTTCTTTAAACTCCGATCGACGAACTCCCGTCAAGGTACTTTCTCTTGATTTTTTCCATTTAAAACTTTTAATTTCGTTTTATAATCCTCAATTTCTACCTTAAACCCTCAATTTCGTTTGATAGATGTCTGTATAATCCTTAATTTCTACCTTAAACCTCAATTTCACTTGATTTTTGACATGTCTGTATAGTCACTACTTTTCATTTTAAGGGATGAAACCTCTGTTGCGGTCAGATTGTTATCCTTGTCTCGAAAACTGAGGTGGTTCTGATTAAGCAGTGTTAAGTTATAATGTCTGTTATGCATACCTTTTTCATGGATGTAATGACTTAAACGGTTGATGTAAATTGGTTAAGTTGGTGTCCCAAAAAAAAAGAACAAAGAAAAAGAAAATAAAGGAGTGTATTAGCAGTTGGTAAATTTGATTAACTGAGTAGTACTTCGTATGGGGCTCAGTGTCAGTCGATTGCTTTTGCTTCTTTGCTGAATTTACATTTGTGATCACATTTGGAGTTCTGATGTGGATTGCTTCAATTTTCTTCTCTGGTATAGGATAACTTGTTGACTGAATGGGAGGAACCGGAAGAGAATAGGTGAGCTTGCCAATTCGGTCCTATGCTTTAATTTATATACTATACTTTTTTCACATCAGATTGGCCATCAATAATGAGTTCATTGCGGGATATAGCTGGGATTGTACTTCTAGAACCCTGTAATCACATTTTTTTCACTTCTGCACATTGCGGGATATAGCTGGACAAGTATTCTCGAGTCTGCGAAGTTCTCAAGCTGAAAATTTTCTTGCTCCCACACTTGTCGTTACCAGTACATTTTCGAAGAAGGATTTTGCGTTTCAACTTTAACCACCTCTTTTAGCAATTATTTATTTTTGGATGACAAGTGTCGTTTTAGTTTCAAGCAAAAAGTTCTCTTACCATTCTACATTTCAAGAGTTGTAGGTAAGATACTAAGAACATGTTGCACCTGATTCACGAATATTCGTAGGGGTAAATTAATTTGATTATTAAGTGACAGAGCTACAAAATTTGGTCCATCACATTCCCATTTTTGTATTCTAGTGTTTTTGTAGAAAGCTTGAATGAAGGGCTTTGCTATTTTGTTAATACTAATGCGATTGGAGTAGGTTTTGGGGGAAACTAGTTTCTTCCTAACATTATAAAAAGTCTTGTTTTAAAAACTGAAACAAAGGCGCATACAATTTTTTTTTAAATAAAAAACAAGACTTTTTATAATATTTGGGGAAACTAATTTCCCCCAAAATTTTCTGATGCGATTGTTGGCCATAATGTTACACATGCACACATGTATCTGCTCACTCATCAGCTTTTCTTTTTCTTACTTTGGCAGATAACAAAAATTAGTGTTCAGAGTTGGGTCGTCTCTGAGTATACGCGTATGATCTTGCTTGAGACAGATAGAGGGAAGCAATCCAAAGAATCATATGTTTCTTTTACAATTTGGATCTTAGTTTTCAAGTTTCAAGTTTGACTGAAAAATTTGAATTTATTTGGAGTGGTTTGTATTAAATATTTCTTAGTTTTGGGATTTGTTGTGTGGTTTGTATTAAACATTTCTTAGTTTTGGAATTTGTTGTATGGTTTGTTCTAAAACAGTCTTTGAACTAGCGATTTTGTAATTACAGTTTGGTTTATTGTCTTTTTTTTTTTTTTTTAATTTCTCGGATCGGATCGGGGTTCGGATCGGGTGGTTTCGGATCGGATCAGATTCGGATCGAGTCATATTGTGTTCGGATCGGATTCGGATCAGGCCTGATCCGATCCGAATCCGATCCGTTGCCATCCCTACGCCCAGGCAAGACGCGTGAGGCGCAAGAGTTTTCCTTTTTTTTTTTCTCTTTTTTTTCTGGTATTGCCAAGTGTTAGCGTGTAATTGGTCATTTGAATTTTCGAAATTTTTTTTATCCCAAATCTTTGAGCTTAATTATCACCTAGTAAATTAATTTTTTTTTCACCAAAATTCATCATTTTTTCCCCTACAAATTGATATAAGTTTCATTTGATTTGGACAAAAAAAAAACACTCATTTCTCAATTATCCTTCTTCATTTTAGCCTTCATTTAAAAAAAAAATCATTATTTTTTCCTATAAATTGATGCAATATTTTTTTAATTAAGTGTGAAATATTTTTTTAATTATAAATAATAATAATAATTATTATTATTTTACTAAAAATAAAAATAGAGAATATAAATAAAATAAAAGTGGTGGGGTATAGAATGATGAGTTGGAGGGAGTTGAAATTTAATTTAAGTTAGCCATTGTAGAAGGTAAATGAAATGGATAGATGAAATATTAGGTGAATGATAAAAAGTGTAAAAAGTGTTAGATGAAATGGGGAGGGGGAATAAAAACATTGTGCTTAGTCTTATAATAAAAATCTCTCAACCAAATTTTCTCTCTCATGCTTTATTTTTTTATATTTAAAACACTTACTCCCTCCGTCTCGGACTAAGAATTCTACCTAGTGTTTGCACGTTCAAAATATTAAGAAATGAGTGAACAATAACAAGTGGGTTGGGGGTATAATTGTCAAAAATACTGTTTATGATTCTAGTGGATAAAAAGTAGTGTAGTACGTATTGATTTATTTGTAGTTCTTTGAAAAGAAGATGGTAAAAATGTCCAAAACACTATTCATTATTTGCTATTTGAGAAATAAAGCAAAGTAGGACTCTTAATTTGAAACGAATCAAAAGGGAAAAGAAAACTCTTGAAGTGGGACGGAGATAGGACTTTTTTCTTACTTTCCACCCATTCAATTTAAGTACCATTATTACGAGACGAACGGAGTGTTCATTTAGGATGATGTTTTACATTCTTGTTTGTCCATAAATGAAAAAAAAAAGAGTAGATCTGCTGAGAAATGCGTTTTTTCATAACTATGGAGAAACGTGTTTTTAATAGTCAAAAACTTTGCATTTGATATCCAGAAAAAAAAAAAACTCAAGGTCAAGACCAAAGCTTCTGGATATCCAGAAGCTTTGGGTTTGATATCCAGAAACTATTATTAGGTGCATATCCAGAAGTATGTGAAATATATATCCAGAAACTGTTAGGTGCATATCCAGAAATTGTTAGGTGCATATCCAGAAATATGTTAGGGCATATCCAGAAATTGCTATTGAAGGTTTCTGGATATCCAGAAACCTTCAAATGTATATCCAGAAACCATCAAATGAATATCCAGAAACATTTTGAAGGTTTCTGGATATTCATTTGAAGGTTTCTGGATATCACTTTCATAAGGTTCTGGATATCCAGTTCATTGTCGCGCGACAAGTCGGGACCCGTTTCTCCATAACTTATGGAGCGTTTCTCCCTATATTTTGGCAAAAAAAAAAAATGAAAAAGAGAGTCCTATTTTTAAAAACAAATAATTTTAGTGAATATTTGGTCATTCCATCAAAATAGTCTCACTTTCATTTCGTGATTAATGTACTAAACTTTAACCATAACTATATTAAAATCTTATAATCCATATTCATTTTTTAAAATTGCTAACTATAGCATTCATAATGGTAAATTAATAATATTTTTAAATCTGGTAAGATTAATTAAAATTTTATATATTTATGGTAAGAGTTTAGTTGAATTTATAGTATAAATGAGGGAAGAGGTGCTACAGTACTATGAATAGTGTCAAGCGGCAAATTTTTCATTTTGCTCTCATACATTTGTCCATTTCCCATTTTGCACTTAAAATTTTTTTTTTAAATTAAAAAAAAAAGGATTAATTCCTCCTTACCCACACAGTCCAAATCAAATCCCATCAAAATCCAACTGAGATCAAAATTCCCTTAAACCTCGGAAGTCGAGATTAAAATTCCTCAAAAAACCATCGACAGTCCTATACTACATGGTATAGGACCTTTTTTCAGTCTTATACCATATAATATAGGACTTTATTCCTTAGTAATTTTTTCTTTTTATTATTTGTTTAGTCCTATATCAAAGACTTTTTTTTTCAGTCTTATATATCAATGGTATAGGACTTTTTTTAGCCTTATACCAATGATATAAGATCAAATTGTATTATATTTTAAAGAAAAATATGAAAAATGATGAAAAAAATACTCTCATACTTAGCTATAAGAGTATTTTTAGTCTTATACCTTTAGGGTATAAAACTAAAAATATGATTTTTATTTAATTTTTTTTAAAAAGTGAAAAAAGTGCAAAAAAAATGGTCCTATATCACATGGTATAAAACCTGACGGGATGCTATAGAAGTGACGTGGGTTTTGATGGGATTTTAATTTCAAATGGGTTTTGGTGGGATATTGATATGAGTCATGGGTCTTAGAGTCCTTGGCCCAAAAAAAAAATCGTGTCCTTGAACACGGGCATGTACTAGTTGTAGTATAATTGGTAAATGCGCTACTCTCTTAGTTCCAGAAATATTGCCTCAGTTAGTTTGATTTTCATGGTCACTTTAATGTATTCCTATTCAATTTTAAAAATTGTAAATAATAGTATTTTTAATAGTGATTCAATGATAATTTTTAAAATTACATATAGATAATAATATTTTTATAAAATTATGATTAAAGTTTGATTGAATTAGTCAAAAAAAAGTCAAAAAGACTAATTTTTCGGAACCAGGGGAGTATGTTATAGAGGTTTTAGTAGGAATAGGTTTAGTGTAATGGATGAACAAATGTGATTTGAGTTGCATACTATATTATATGAACTGCTATTAGGTAATGGGTAGGAGGAAGAGTCACTAGGCATGACATGATCCATCCCTTTTTGCCATTTCCTACCCCGAGGGGTAAAGTGGTAAAAAAGTCAAAGAAGGAGGGATGAGAAGAGAAGATTCTAAGGCGTCAAAGAGGACATATAGAAAGTCCAAAATAGAGTGACCAATTCCCTTTATGGGATGGGTCCAATCCAACTGGTCAGTTCCTCAATTTTGTTATCCCTGCTTTGCCTCCCATTCACAGCCGACTATCTCTTCAACACAATTTATTTTGGAAAAACGGGAATTTACCATTTAACCATTCAAATTTATCAATTTTATCTTATAATACAAGCAATATTTCATTTAATCATATAATCCCTATCTTAATAAATAAACTCTCTCATCATTTTACTAAGTTCACCCTCCCATCATTTTACTAATTCCACCTTATTTATCAATTTATTTTCTCTCTAACCACCATCACTTTAGGTCACCCCCTCCCCATCTTCTCCGGTCAACTCCTCCGACAACCATCAACTCCGGCGACTTTTTTTTTTTACGCCGGTGACCTCTCCGACGACCAAACAACTAAAAAATTAACTTATCAGTAAGTTCTCAGTTGTCAACTAAACTACTAAGAACACGATTAACTCCGGCGACCACCAACTCCGACGACAATCAACTCCGGCGACCAGACAATTTAGAACTTAACTTATCAGTAATTTCTCGTTTGCCAACTAAACTAATAAGAACACCATTAACTCCGGCGACCATAAACTCAGGCGACCAAACAACTGAGAACTTAACTTATCAGTAAATTCTCAGTTGTCAACTAAACTACTAAAAACACGATTAACTCCGGCGACCACCAACTCCAGCTACCTCTCCGGCGAGAACTTAAATTATCAATAAATTCTCAGTTGTCAACTAAACTACTATGAACACGATAACCTCCGGCGACCACCAACTCCGGCGATCAAACAACTGAGAACTTAACTTATCAGTAAATTCTCAGTTGTCAACTAAACTACTATGAACACTATTAACTCCGACGATCACCAACTCCGGCGACCAAATAACTGAGAACTTAATTTATCAGTAATTTCTCAGTTATCTCTACTAACAACACGATCAACTCCGGTGATCACCAACTCCGGCGATCAAATAAATGATAACAAATCAATAAGTTATCAGTAGTCAACTAAACTTCTAAGAATACGATCAACTTCGGCGACCGCCAACTTCGGCGATCTCTCCGACGATCAAACAACTGAGAACTTAACTTAACTTATCAGTAAGTTCTTAGTTGTCGACTAAACTACTAACAATGCAAACTCCAGCGACCACCAACTCTGTCGACCAAACAACTGAAAACTTAACTTATCAATATGTTCTCGGTTGTCTCCATTAAGAACACGATCAACTCCGGTGATCACCAACTTCAGCGACCAAACAACTGAAAATTTATCAGTTAGTTCTCAGTTGTCAACTATACTACTAAGAACACGATCAACACCGAAGACCTCTCCGGCAACCAAACAACTGAGAACTTAATTAATCAGTAAGTTCTCAATTGTCAACTAAAATACTAAAAACACGATAAACTCTGACGACCAACTCTGGCCGGCGATCACCAATTAGGATCTTGTGAATTGTTCTCAGTTGGCAACTAAGAAGTCGACTAACTCCGATCAGGGATCAACTTTGAAAATAAACAACTAAAAACTTCTCAGTTGTTTTCAGTTGTCCACTCAATTAAGAAGACGACCAACTCCAACCGACCACCAACAAATGAGAAATTTCCAGTTAGTTCTCATTTGTCATCTTAAAACGCAACTAACTCTGGCTAATGGCCAACAACCGATTAACTCTGACGACCACCAACTCTGACGACCAAACAACTGAGAACTTAACTTATCAGTAAGTTCTCAGTTGTCTAAACTAAGAAAATGATCAACTCCGGCGATCACCAACTCAAGTGACCAAACAACTGAAAACTTATCAGTAAGTTCTCAGTTGTCAAGTAAACTAATAAGAACATGATCAACTCCGATCAACTCGTAATTTCTTGGGGGATCTAGAAGCCCCAGCATCCTAATGAGCTTGACTAGCTAATCATAATTTCTCATCATAGGGTTCCTATCAAGAATCAAAATATAATTCCACCTAAGCCCCTTCAACAAACACCAACAAAATAAAAATAAATCAGATCTACATCTACGAACCACTCATTCACTCATTTCTTCAAACACCTCAAGAACAATGAAATCTAACAATCAACCATTACCCCATACATATAATACCATATAATGTACTTCATGAGCAACTATTAACTTAAATAAAGAACAAACTTCCCAATAAGACATCACATTTTTAATTTCATTTACAGATGTAATTAGTAAACACAAACTAATCAACCCAAAACTCAGATTGAAAAATGCAGCAAGACCCATTAAGCAAATTGCTATAAAATATTGACAGAGATTCAAGATTTAAGAAAGAAAATGACTAGAAAATTGTAGTGCTTACCATCACATTTGACTGTGTAACTGACCAAGAAAATGTAGGAGAGGAGGAGAGAGAGAAGAACAAAGATTTGTGAAGACGCCATGGATTTTTGCTCAACTTCGATTTGGATCGTGGCGAAATCCACGAAAGAACACGTCGGTGGTGAAATATATGAGTGGCTTGGTGAAGTCGGTAGGAAACGAAGAATCCCCATACGCGCGTGTTGGTGGTATATCGCTTTACTCTAGGGTCATGAGGTTCGGCGTAGAGGCAGGGAATGTTGTCGTCGACCATAGCTGGCCTACGCGAGAATATGGTAAAAGTCTCCCCCCCGAGAATCGAGGTACAAGCATCTACGCCCAGCGACAATGAACGACTACATCCGAGGCGGAGACCAGATGAGCAGATCCCAAAAGAATAGACCATGAACAGGGTCCACGAACATGCAAAGTGCAAAGGCATCCCAATAGGCATCGTCGAGACTTGGCCTAAGCCCCTAAATCTATCGGGGAGGCTAGGAAATATCAAAATGATCGGGACCACGGATCATACCTTGCTCTTCCTCAGGGAAAGATAGAAGGAGGACGCACAATGTCTACATCAACAGAAGAAGCCCTCAGGGCAAAGGAACCGCTATCTCTTCCCACCATCCAGGACCTCCAAGCAAGGCCGAAAATTCTTCGACGGTTGGGACCATCTCGTTGTAGAAAGAGAGCAAAAGACATGCCTCTAAGTGTCCCCAAAATGAGGAAGAAGCCCTCAAAAGACGTAATCCAGGAATCAACATTCCTTGAGAGACCATAAGCACTTCACCTTATACCTTTCTTCAAGAAGGACCTCCTCTCATGCATAATCTCCGGGACCCAATCCTTGAACTTGTTGAAGAATGACATTTGGGATTCTTGGGACAATTTTGATGGAGCTTTTCTAAGGTTTTCCATGGATTTTCTCTCTTTCTCCCAGAAAATGGCTGTTTGGACTGGAGGGTTGAAGAGGAGATATTTGAATTTGAAATAAAGTGAGACCGGTCAAAAAAAGCAAAATTAAAGGACAATGTCGAGATGCGCGAGACTCCTCAGCGCGGATATATGTTTGCTTTCCATCGGGGGAAAAATCTGCACAGCGAGATCCAGTTTGCTTACACCAAAGAGAGGAATATTCCGTCCAGGTTGCACTCGGAACTGTGCAAAAACCTCCCCAAACCGGTCCATATACCAAACACTAACACCACTTGCCAAAAAAAAAAAAAACCAAGGGAACTCATGCAACATTGCATTAAATCTTTGCATTGCATTCATAAAAGAATAAAATCCTAAATTATTACATTCCAAAATAAAAAAAGTGTGCATAAAAAAAAAAACAAACAAACATCAATAATCCTAAAATTATTACATCCCAAAAAAAGAGAAAAAAAAAAAAAGAAAAGAAGCGAAAAAAAAAAAATGTGTGCATATTTAGGCTTTGTACGAAAATCTCGATCCAGTCATAAATCTCAAAATCTCGGGAAAATCGAGGGGTAATCCAATCGGAATCCCTAGCGCCCAGAGCGTCTGCCCTAGGTCCCCTCTTGCGACTCGGGCCACCGCCTCCTCAGGGAGCCACGAAAATCTCGGAGCTCAGAATCGTCCCTCGTCTCCGAGAAAGAGGCTCGTCGGGATAGCCAACGAAGGCACGCCTTCGATAGGGCAAGCTGGGAATCTGCCCAGAAAAAATCATATCCAGGAAGGTGAAGGCGTCGGACTCACTGGGTACGTGCGAAGACTGACCCACCATCTTTTGCCGGACGTGTCCCACTGCCCAGTGTGGATCCCGAGAAATGACGTGATCAGAAGCGGCCGGCACCACGGGGATCAATGAGGAGGAGACAGAGGAGTCTCTGAAGAAGTCTACGAACGAATAGGGGAAGCCTCGCTTGACGGGCGCCGGCCGTGTGTCGCCTCGGCTCTAGCTTTCACTGAGGAGCCCCGCAAGCAACCATCCTCTGATAAACCTCTGTAGCCCCCGATCACTTAGCTTCGTCGGCTTCTCGGCGACCACTTCTCCGAAGCGCACAAAAGCAAAAGCGTCGAAAAGCTTGATTGAAGCGAAATCTTATGAATGATGACGAGGAAAGAAAAAGAAAAAGAAAAAGCAAAAAAAAAAAAAAAGAGAGAAGAAAGGAGGAAGGAGGAAGCCACGTACCTTCATTACCGGACGAGGGCCGGAAAGCTACGTGGAAGCCGCTCGAGTCAGAGGATCTGCACCCTCAATGCGGACCCCATCCCACGGATATATGAAAAATCCGTCCCGAGGGTGCAGCGTAGGATCCCAAGCCCCCTCTCTATCCGGAGACCTCGGGCATCCTCGGCCTCCCTCAGAAACAAATGCGGAGAATTGCGGCTCCGATCGCTACGAAATGCCAGAAGTCTTTGGCCGGGCTGCATTAATCATCCCGGAGTCACGGAGATCTTTGTCCTCCGGAGTGCATCATCATCGAGGCGGGAGGCTCCACCGGTGTCCTCGAGGCGAGATTGCGCGCCATGCTTTGGCCCAGCGTCGCCTCTCTCCCGAGATAATAGCGCCATCGCAAGTCAGGACCTCTCGGGAATCCTCGGCACGCAGCGGAGTCAAATCTCGAGCGCCCTTCGAAAGTGCACGCCACCTCGAAGCGATCCCGGGGATGAAGAATATCATCCTCTCATCCATCTCGGCCTCCGAATCCCGAAAAGGAAGGCAATCCACGTATACGAGAGTCGTACGCCCCCCCTGGAGCTTATCTTCTCCCGGGCATGCTTGGACCAGGCAGTGCATGGCCGGATATGCCCCGGCGTACTCCGCCGGCTGTCGCCACATCGTGACATGGAAAAGCTCCAACGCCCGTATACATGCGAAGGTAAAGAATCAAATCAATCCGGTGCAAGAAAAGTGTGTGCTCAAGAAAAAAGGGAAAGCAAAAAGAGAGCTTATACCTCCGGGGGCAAACTCAGAAACGGTACAAGGGAGCTCACGGCCTTGGGCCCCCATTTGTATCCCTATGTCCGAAGCAAAGTAAAGCTCTGCCCGGCCAGGCCTCTCCCCAGGAGGCGTCTCCGGCCAAATCTCCATGTCCACTCCAAGGACCTCGGCAAGGCAACAAGGCTGCCGGGTCCCCTCGGTACATGTCCAAAGAGGGTGCTTTCGAAAAAGCAAACCATAAGAAGGCCCTGGCAATGCGATCGGCGCCTATCCTCTCCTCCCCTGGCCTCGTAGCTCACATGATGGTCTCCCACAATCTTCCCGTAGACCCACCCAGCATACTCCATCCCCATCCCCTTTTTGGGAATAGGGGAAAATCCCATTAAGAGCTGCAGATCCGCATCGCTGTAGCCATCCCGCCACTCAATCTTTGCGTCCATTAAAGGACAAACCCGTGATCGCGGCATAGTCGGAAAGGCGTAGCCGTAGCCTCGCCCCCGAGAGAAGAAGTGAAACGTGTGGGTCGCATCCCACCAATCTTTGCGCGGAGCAAACATCGAAGCCCTTGCTCTTAGGGAACTTGACCAATCCCCTCAAGCACTCAACAAACTCCCAAAGCCCGGTCTCAGCAACAATCTGTCTCGGACTCGGCAAAGCTCCTCGGCCCGCATTCGGAAGCCGGTCCCACAAGTCAACTACGAGACTCCACCAATCCTCGAGTCTTCATCTTGTTCATTTGCTCAGTAACGTAGTTGTTTCCACCCTGCAATAAAACAAAAAAAAAAAAGAGAAAATGTCAAAAAAAAAATTGCATTTGCATTTGCACCAAAAAAAAAGCATACATATGCATCATGAAATTTCAAAGAAAATTCGACGGCATAACGACATACAATGAGCATAGCCCCATTTTCTCGCACAAAAAAGGCAGGTTTTCGGCAAATCCCAATCAACATTCATGAAACAACATCTTTCATACAAAGAGTCAGCGGAAGTAAAAACTCCGTCCCATTTTCAAAAAAAAAAAGAAGTTCCTATGCATGCATACATATCATTCATCATCTCAAAAAAAAAAAAAAGAGAGGCTCTACATGCATTCTACGGAAGTAAAAGCTCCGTCCCATTTTCATAAAATAACATGCATTCAATCAACGGGAGGAAAAATCCGTCCCACTTTTCAAAAAAAAAAATCATACATCATCTCATGTTGGCAAAATGCCAATTCTTTTCTCAAGCAAAATGCACATTTTGGGACACCAACAAATCCATTGCAACATGGATATCATCAAAATCAATATTCAAATTTCAAAAAAAAAAAAAATCAAAATCACAATTTCCATTCATAATTTTCGGATACTAAAAAAAAAAAATGGCGAAAATGCCAATTCTTTTCCAACAAAATGCACATTTTGGGTTACTCATATACTCATAATATGCAAAGCATCAAAATCAAGATTCAAAGCCAAGAACATCAATCATTAAAATTTTCAACAAAAAAAAAAAAAATTCAAAAATCACCCAAAATTCAATTTCAAGCAAGAAATCAACAAAGGGAATGAAAAGATTCGAAGTATACCGTTCGGAGACTCGGATCAGAAGCCCAATGTTGCCAAGCATCGGGGTAGGGCTCCTCCGCAATCGATTGCGAAAGAGTATAGTGCCTCCTCATCCGGACGAGCTCCAATCGTCTCTCCGCTATCGGGCCACGTCCTTGGCCTTGAAAAGCACCTTTCCGTGTTCCATTGCTTGAAAATCGAAGAAAATCGAAAGATTTTGAAGCTTTTGCCAACAAATGGCGGTTTTGCGTTTTCTCTCTTCCTCTCGTAATTACGTAAAGCAGTGGGGAAGAAGAAGGGGCGGCCCCTCATTTAAAACCCTACGAACACGCTCCTATCAGCGCGGATAAGATTGTCGAGTCAAAATGACCCTTTTGCCCTTTAAAAAATGGGACTCTGCGGTTCGAGTCCCGACTTGACGAGAGTTAACCCAGGTAACCAAAGTCGGCCCCTTGTCAAGAAAATCATCCTACGGCGAGTCAAACGTAAGGCCAGATCTCTCAGAAAGATAACTTGAGATCCCGTATCTTTCATCAAAATTTCCACGGCGAGTCGAAGCGTAAGACCGATCTCCCAGAGAAAGATAACGAGATCCAGTATCTTTCAGCCAAATCATCCCGGCGATCGAAACGTAAGGACCGATCTCCCGAGAAAGATAACGAGATCAGTATCTTTCATCAAAATCATCCGGCGAGTCGAAGCGTAAGTCCGATCTTCCCTAGAAAGATAACGAATTCCGTATCTTTCATCAAAAATCATCAAACGGCGATCGAAGCGTAAGTCCGATCTTCGAGAAAGATAACGGAATTCCGTATCTTTCATCAAAATCATCAACGGCCGATCGGCTTGTCAGAGCCAGATTTTCCACAGAAGATAACGAGATCCGTATCTTTCGCCAAAATTACGGCGATCAAACGTAAGTCCGATCTCTCAGAAAGATAACGAGATCCCGTATCTTTCATCAAAATTTCCACGGCGGTCGAAACGTAAGGCAGACTCTCCCAAGAGAAAGATAACGAGATCCAGTATCTTTCATAAAATCATCCCGGCGGTCAAACGTAAGACCGAGCTCTCCCGAGAAAGATAACGAGATCCGTATCTTTCATCAAAATCATCAGCGACGAGTTGAACGTAAGTCCGATCTTCCTGAGAAAGATAACAGGAATTCCATTATCTTTCATCAAAATCATCAAACGGCGATTGACGTAAGGCCGATCTCCCAGAAAGATAATGAGATCCAGTATCTTTCATCAAAATTTCCACGGCGGTCAAGCGTAAGGCCAGACTCTCCCGAGAAAGATAACGAGATCCACGTATCTTTCATCAAAATCATCGGCGGTCAAACGTAAGACCGACTCTCCCAGAGAAAGATAAGGAGATCCCGTATCTTTCATCAAAATCATCCCGGCGATCAAACGTAAGGCCGACTCTCCCGAGAAGATAACGAGATCCGTATCTTTCATCAAAATCATCCTATGAGTCAAGCGTAAGACCGACTCTCCCGAGAAAGATAGCGAGATCCAGTATCTTTCATCAAAATCATCCCCGGCGATCGAAGCGTAAGACCCGACTCTCCCAGAAAGATAACGAGATCCGTATCTTTCATCAAAATCATCCAGGCGATCAAAGCGTAAGGCAGACTCTCCCGAGAAAGATAGCGAGATCAGTATCTTTCATCAAAATCATCCCCAGAAGCGATCAAGCGTAAGGCCCGACTTTCCCGAAAAAGATAACGAGATCCAGTATCTTTCATCAAAATCTTCCTGGCGAGTCAAACGTAAGGCCGATTTCCCGGACGAATGCGTCGATTTTCCCAATGAGCTAACAAAATCTGACAAAGTTAACGGAGATCCCAAGCCAACGGAATCTCGAGTAAATCTCGAACTACGAAAGGGCTTGATTCCCACTAGGGATACGTAGGTAGCCTATCGTGGGAATCCAGCCCCTCGACCAAAGCGATTACCTCTCCTTCGGCGCGAGACAAAGTCCACTTAGAAAGGCCATTTCAAATCAAGGTTCGAGGCACCTAAAAGCCGTCACCTCCGAGTTCGAGGCACCTAAACGCCATCATCAAGGTCGAGGCACCTAAACGCCATCTCCCGAGGTTCGAGGCACCTAAAACGCCATCTCGAGGTTCGAGGCACCTAAAACGCCATCATCATCGAGGTTCGAGGCACCTAAAACGCCATCATCAGGTTCGAGGCACCTAAACGCCATCATCGAGGTTCGAGGCACCTAAACGCCATCATCAAGGTCAGAGGCACCTAAACGCCATCATCCCGAGGTTCGAGGCACCTAAGACGCTATCACTAGGAAGCGATAAATCGCAATCATCCCAGTGGAGCGGATAGCCATCGGAGCCCGAAAATGGATCATTCCTATTCCCGGCGGAGCGGATAGCCATCCCAGGCAGAAAATGGTCATTCCTATCCCCGGCGGGCGGATAAACAACTTCAACAATCGGACCAAAATGGTCATTCCTATCCCAATGAGCGGATAAACAACTTGGCCATCGGACCAAAATGGTCATTTCCAGTCCCGGCGGAGCGGATAGCCATCCGGCCAGAAAATGGTCATCTCTTATCCCAGCGGAGTTCTCTCCGGCAATCGGCTGAGAACTCGCTCATCGGGTTCGAGGCACCTAAAAGCGCCATCATCTCCGGGTCGAGACCGAACTACGACGGCTTGATTCCCATTCGGGATACGTAGGTAGCCTATTAAATAGGTTCGGCCACTCGATCACTCGATCATCTCGCCAAATATGGAGCCTTACTCTTATCGACGACCAGCTTCCTTAGCGCCGTCGCCAGGGGCTGCTTGTAAGTGCTCCGATTTGAGCTTGTTAGAATTTTCGTTAGAAAATTAACGAGATTATAACATTCCTAACAATTACTAACAATTACTAACATTTCCTAACAATCCTAACATTTCTAACAAAGTGAGGGCAAAATGGGCATTGTTATTTAAAGATAAACCAAGGAAAAGAATCAAAAAGTGAAAGAAATGGTCAAAAACCAAAAATAGAAATGGTGGAAACATAATCATTTGTTTAATTTGAATTTTAAAAAGATTATTCCTTGTGTCCAAAGCACAGACTGACATTTAATGAGCGATTGCCTTGCAGTCCCATCCGCGCGGACATCTTTGTCATTTTCAGGAGGGCTATAAATTGGGCCCTCCGAGTCACAAAAAGAAGGAGGAAGAAGAACACAATTCACGGTATTTTGGCGAATATACTCGAGAAACGAGTGAGAATTCTATAAGAATTGTCACCTTTTTCTCTTGAATCTTCCCAACTTTCACTCACTCCAAATCAAACCCAAACACTCTTGCATTCGAGCCTTCAAACACAAAGCCACAGAAAGAAGATAGGTATAACCTCCCTCTTCTTACCTAAATCTCTCATCCATGCATGCATCTTCAAACTACAAAATGTAGTTCATTCATCTTCTTGTCTTAGATCCAAGAAGATCACCATGGAAGTTCATCTCCATGGATGATCTTCTACAAGGATCAACATTATTTTCAAGTTCTCTTACTTTCTTGCAAAGAAAACTCATTTTCAAAACCCTAAAAACATTTTCAAGCATCAAATCTCATTTTCAAAGGATAAAAATCCCCTTCCCAAGCAAATGAAGTGCTTAGTCCTAATGTACCCCAAGGATGGTTTGGTATAGTTGACTCACCACTAAAATGTCAAGTGATCACTAACCAAAACCTAGGGAAATGGGGACAAGCATGGATGCAAAACCCCCTTTAAAATCATATTTTCTTTCTTGAGAAGTTGCTGTCCAGTAGCAATTTTCCAAGATCCCAGTCCATTGTCTTAATTTTTGGACACAGATAAACTTGGAATTTGGTGTTGACTACAAAACACTTTTTGTAGCCAACATCCATAGATTTCCAAAAATATTTTTACTTTATTTTTTGGGTGAGTAAAACTCTCTTTTTCAAATTTTCTTTTAGAGGCTAGTTCATCAGCTTCTGGAAATCCAGATTGCATATCTGAGATTTCCAGAAGGTTTTGACCCCTCAAATCTTCTCCAAAATGGAAAATTCCTTCGTACAAATCTTATTTAAGGTGTCTGGAACAACTTTCATTCTCTGAGTTTATCCATATTATGAAGTTTTAAGACCCTTGAATCCATCTCAAAATCAAAGGTCCACTGCCTTTTTCATTCTGGCAGAAGTGACTCTCAACTTCAAAAGGTCTTTTGAGTACCAAATCTCAATCAAAAATCTTCCAAAAATCATGGGATCAGTTTAAAGTCTTAAAAGATATCCCAATTTTACTTTTCTGAGTTTCAAATTATTTTGGCCAAAACACACACACACACACACACAAATGATTTTCAGCTTGGAAGACTCGTTTTACGAGGCATTCCGGAGTGCTACACTAACGTCCTTCCCGGCGTGTAACATGACCTCCGAACCCAAATTCTGATCTCGGGCATTTTTCAAAGTTTTGGCCCTTAAAATAAATAAAATATGTTTGCGTGGCGACTCCGTTACTTTTTCCGGGTTTTATTTGGTTTTTTCAAAGAAACGCAAAAAATCAAAATTTTTCCCGCGAAATGGCACACATCATCACGGTAATATGCAAAAACCTTGATCAAATAACTTGCGGCACCACGGTGCAACTTTGGCATATTCTGTTTTTAGCACATCCTCCTTCTTTAATTGTTTGAAATGGACTATTGATGCTCGTGTGAAAGTTTTCAAGGATGACATAAACATTGATAACGGGTGTAGGTAATGCACAATGTGGATTAAAGTGGAGCTTGCATCCCTTGTCTTTTGCATTAGCATAGTCGGAATGTGGTACTGCTTGCATATTTTATTTCTCCTTACCTTTATAAATGCAAATGACATGTTGTAGTATTTTTTTCTTGTGGAGGTTGTATGTTTGTTATTTTGAAAAGCAAAGTGTGAGTAGAAGCTTCCATTGCAGATATGGAAAGTTAGGCACAGTCAATCTTTTTGAATTGAGAGAGAGAGTGTTTTAATGAGTGTATATATATATATATATATATATTTTTTTTTTAATTCTTTTTTATGCCTATACGAGTATTATACAAAGGTATCCACAATTGAATACACCAATACAAGGGGTTTAAACGGCGATCGGTTTCCCCAATTCCGAATCGTGCTTGACCTATACAAGAAGCTAGTCTCCGTTGGAGATACAGAGACATATAAGAGTTTCCCAACGTTATCAATACTGATTACTTCACCTGGGAGAATATTGTGCTAAGGTAAGCCCTCACTCCCTCACAAGGTTCTAAATCTTCAAACAGACAAAGACAGTGGCCCAGTTGAAGGTAAAGGACATAGAATCTCGTGGTGTAAAGTTAAAGGTTGGCTATTGGGCTACAACTATGTATGGTATTGAATGCATGCGCTCGCCCAGAAAAAATATAGAAAATGAAAAGGAAGTCGCCACGCAGTTTTAAGGAGGAGGAAACATTGAAAACCTTTGTTTTAGAGAGAAAACATGAGTTGATTCGGGGTCGGAGTTACGTGTTTGGGAAGAACCAGGGTTCACCCAACCACATACCTCGTCCATAGGCGAGTCCTTTTCAATCAAACACATCCAAGTAAATCCAAAGTGTGTGCAAATACTCGATATTATAAACGAAATGTGATAAAATGCATCTTATTAATTATGAAACGAGAAAATTATTACATATTGTGAGCTCATTATTTAGGGAGGCCACATCCACGATACAAACAAACTACCAGAAGCAGATTACAAAAGGGAAAAGAGTCAGCCGCGGATGGGTCATGTGTGTGGCCAAGATGACACCTTGTCGTACCCGATGACCACATGTGTCGCGTGACACGGAGATCACTTGAGGGGACGATCTAGGTGTCAAGCGTGACACATATGAAGCCTTACTGCGAAACCTCACAATATGAGACTTCTAAGAAATTAACGAAGCTATACGGAATCTAATTAACAAGCTGAGATTATAAACGAAAAAGCTTATAAACAACATCAATGTAATCGACCACGGGGAGTGTGGATATGGGTAGGATCCACCCCTTGAGGGCTCAAACAAACCAAATTCAACCAAATCAAATCAAAATATGGAGCTCAATTACACAATATATGCAAGTTAAAACGAGGAGAGATTGCGATTGGGATTCAAGTTAAATCGATGATAGCTAGGATCGATTGCTTGAATCCAAAACAAAAATAAGAATTATAAAATTTGCAAGGAATTAAATGAGAGAGAGAGAGAGAGAGAGAGTTAGGAGAATTGTTACCCTTATTGATTCCACGTAATTCTATATCTAGTTAGATATAGAATCCTTCAATTCTTCGTTGTAAGATCTCACGGCTGACGATCGAAGGGTTCCAATTGGTGTAGGTAAGAGAATTGGGTTTTGGATGAGGAGGGATTAGGTGGGTTGGAAAGGTAGGAGAGAGAGAGGTTTGGTGTTTGGGATGTTCGTCTTACAATGCTATTTTAGCGAGTAACTGAGTAGGCTCGAAATTGGGATCCCTCTCAATGAGGGGGGAGGGTCTTATTTATAAGGAGGCTCCAGGTTAGGCTGCCTTAGTATGTCGCACTTTCACCTTACGCGGCGTCCACTTTCCATGCCTCAAAGGCTGGCGTCGCGTGACACAAGGTGGCTCAACCGCTTTTGGCGCCAAAACCGGTTTACGGAACATTAGGAAAATACCCAAAAGGTCAACAGGTTTTATTCCCAAGGGTCCTTTGGCATGAATGATGTACCAAAAGGTACTTCCTTCGCGAGGAAACTCATGGAACGTTTCCGTAAGTCTCGGGATAGGCCGGGGAATTTACCAAAACGCCCCTTAATGCGGTTTATTATGTTAAAATGCATCGAAAAGGTTGCGAATTGGATTATGGCGTGCTTACGAGCCCTCGGCAACGTCACTTTTGGAAAAAGTGGGGTTGTCGATAAAATAAGACCCAATCTCAATGAGCGAGAAGAATTTGGGGTTAAGGTGAAGGGCTAGAAGGGTGAGAAGGGGAAAATTATGGCTGGACCTTTCGGAGAAAGGATTCCTACGTATCCCTTTAAGCAGGGAATCAAGCCAAATCGTAGTTCGGAATTACTAATACTAACATACAAGCAAGAAAGGGGTAGAGATGTGTCTTCATACCTTTGCTGTGCTTACCTGTGACTTCTATTGTGCTCCGCTTGAGAGGCTTTTTCTTGGGTTTGGCTCTGCTTGAGAGGCTTTTCTTCTTGGTGGGCTCCGCTAGGGAGGCTTTTTCCTTTGGTTTGGCTCCGCTTGAGAGGCTTTTCTTCTTTGTGGGCTCCGCTAGAGGCTTTTCTTCTTTTGTGTGCTCTGCTAGAGAGGCTTTTCTTCTTTGGCTCTGCTGAGGAGGCTTTTCTTCTTAGTGGGCTCAGCTAGAGGCTTTTCTTCTTTGGTTTGGCTCGCTGAGAGGCTTTTCTTCTTTGTGTGCTCCGCTTGAGAGGCTTTTCTTCTTGGTTTGGCTCAGCTTGAGAGGCTTTTCTTCTTGGTGGGCTCCTAGAGAGGCTTTTCTTCTTTATTGGCTCACGCTAGAGGCTTTTCTTCTTGAGTTTGGCTCACTTGAGAGGCTTTCTTCTTGGTGAGCTCCGCTTTAAGAGGCTTTGAGGCTTTAGCTCTTCGCTTGGGCTCACGCTTGAGAGGCTTTTCTTTTGGTTTTGGGCTCCGCTAGAGAAGGCTTTTTTGGTTTGGGCTCGTGAGAGGCTTTTCTAGGTTGCTCTGCTAGAGGCCTTTTAGGTTTGGCTGCTGCAGAGGCTTTTCTTCTTTGGTTTGGCTCTTTGCTGAGAGGCTTTTCTTCTTTGTGGGCTCACGCTGGGGCTTTGCTTGAGAGGCTTTTTCTTGGTTTGGCTCCTTGAGAGGCTTTTTGCTTGTTCTTTCTTCTCCGGTTTGGTCGGAGGTCCGATCGTCGAGACTCAATTGATTATTGTACTGCAGGGTAAAACAGCAACTCAACGCGCTACACTTGAATAAGCCTATCTTGTTAGCAAAGATTACTATATGTTAGCTTGGTTTGCGTGAATCTGTACATTCAGGGAAGCGAACGCAATTATTGGATTAAAGATTGGCTTTGTCGGGTTTATGTATGGTGTTTTGGGATCGTTTAGGTAAGTGTGTATAGTAGGGTCCTCTATATTTTCGAAGTATGTGTATGAGGGTAAGGGGTATATCGGCGACTTGGCGAGTCGGAAAATGCTGCTGGGGTAATCACTGCGAGGTTTTCCACACATGTCACTATCAACCAAAGTATGTCGCCCGACATGTCGTGTCTGTTTGGCTTCTTCGTCGCACGACTTAGGGAGGCTCGTGACAGATTCTTTTCAAAGTCGGTCCGAGGGCTCCATTACTGCGATCAGCTTGTCTTCTTAGCGAGAGAAAAACCCGGACCGTGCCCTTATTTGGCGGATAATCGATTTCTTTGGTCAAGACTAACACTTTTCTTTGCAATGGAACATTATAACCAAGAGATTGCTTCACAGAGTGCCAATTTCATCGGGACTTCATCGAAATTTGGGGATTTCATACGAGGCAACATAGAAGTATCATCGACAATGATACAGTATGCCTTGCATTTGGTCCTTGAAAGATTGGAGGGTTGGGGATTTGCTTGAGTGCATCACATGCAGGATTCAGTGTCATGCATTCTCTTTGTCATACAATTACACGACCCCAACTATGGAAGACTTCGGGCGTTGACGAGGCTTAGGTAAGAGCGGCCACTTTGCGGCATTCCCAGGGACGATCGGTTGGTTGAGGAGCGGTATCGACTTTTTATCTGCACTGCGGATCGGGTATTGCCTATGATTAAGGTGATGGGTCCATGGAATTTGACTCGGATGGTTAGGTTGCGCTGTCCCGTCTGATCTGTTTGACCTTTCTACCGCTCTGGATATGTTCATCTTTGTTCACACTTGTCGGCTTACTATTTACGCGGGTATGTCGAGGTGCTGCTCAAGCACTTTGTTGGAGATCGTTAGGCAAATGAGAGGTGGCCAGGGAGTATAGATTCTCGTCAAATTCGCTGCGGCCAAGGAGATGGATGTTGTACCATTCTTCTTTGGTGAGACTTATCCACGGTATTGACGAGGCTAGCGGGGATCGAGACTTTATGGGAGCGAGGCGGCCCGGCTTGTTATCTCTGTGGTTTCTACGAGAGGTTACACGATCGGGCCATTACCGGAGGGTCGGACGGCAATGCCGTGGGTGACTCGGCCACGCGGGCGATGAGGACGAGGTTGTTGATAGTTGGCATGTGAGGTTGTCACGGTACACGACCAGCGATCTGAGCTTTTGGATTCACCTTGGAATATACGAGACCATGAGAGATATTCGGGATGGATCGGTAGTAGTCAGGTTGCTGGTTTGCATGTATCCTCTTTACGTGTCCACATCATTGGTGAGCGACGACGGTATAGGTATCCTCGGCGAGATCATACGAGCCTTGAGGAGAGGCTGGTGGCCCGTGCATTCGATGTCCATGGCCGAGCCCGGGCTATACGGTTTTTTGGCGAGATCTTTTACGGAGGGCTTTCTTCCCACTCGTGTGCTCCTTCGGCGGATCTAGAGGATTTACATTTCGACCACAGTATACGGATTGGTATGAGGAGCATCGGGGTTACGTGCGATTAGCTTATAGAGGCTCGCCGCAGGGAATACTTGGGAGCGAGACTCTGTCAGTAGAAATCTCGAGAGATATAGAGGCACGAGGAAACCCGAGACAATGTCATAGGCAATCTGCTTGGCGATTATGAGAGGCAAGAGATCCGGAGAAGGCTGCTTTAAGGGATGATCCGAGAGATGAGAGCTCGCGAGAGGCGTTGCGGCAAGCGAGGATTGCTAGAGTTTGCCTTGAGAGGCTGGTGCGATTGAACCGCCGGCGCGAGTTATTCTGAATTGGGACGGGCTCAAACCGACTTGTTTGACATTCCTAAGCCAAAGACCTCCAGGGGACCAGAAAGAGGAAGGATAGAGGAGCAAATTCGGGAGGCGGGGACGAGTATCTAGACACACATTTTCTTTTACTTCGAGAGTTTTGAGACTCTTTTTGCTTTATGTCTTGAGAGTAGGAATTATTTGTATGGCGAGGTACCCTTTGATTACTTAATGCGAGACCAGAATAGATGTTATCAATGTTTTCTTTTATTGCAACGAGTCTTTTGAGTCAAAAAGTAGGCCGTGCTTGAACTCATCAAAAAGAATATTAACTCAAAATGATCCTTTGAAAAGCCTTGGGAGTTTGTAATCAAAACGCATTTTGGTAAAAGAGAGATTTTGCGGCAATTTTAGACCGAACCACAGTAGGTTGCCTCGTTCCCCTTTTGTAAGAGAACTAAGGGGCTCGGAGTCTCCGTAGTTCGACTCAATTGACTTTAGTGTTTAAGAAAGGGGAAGATAGAAGGGGAAATGGTGCAACCATTTGTTTTTACCTAGACAGCCCTCTTTTGGGTTTTCGGTCTAGTTGGGTATATTCTTTAGCACCGGGCGCGTCCCTTATTTTGCGTAGGGTTTGCCTTTTGAGAGGTTTTCGGTCTCATGGGACAATTTTGTTGCGCCTTTATTTATTCATTTTTTTTTATTTTTTTTATATTTTTTTTAGAGGGGAAAGACTCGATCCATACAAAATACCTCCGCAACTTGTCGCCGTTGACGGGGAGTGCGAGAAATGGGTTGCCATCCAAGTCGGCAGTGCATAGCTCCTCAGGAGAATACTTTCTTTACCGAGCAGGTCCGACCCCAAATGGGTGCCCACTTGCCCAACGCCTTTGCTTTGATTTGAGGGCTTCATTTTAAGAACCGGATCACCGACTTTGATATCCCTGGGTTTTACTTTCTTATCGAAGGCACGGGCCATTCTTCTACAGTATGCCTGTTATGCTCACATGGCTTTTAGTACTGCGTTCATCTAGCGAGCCAACTCATTATATCGACTTTGGAGCCATTCGATCTCGTTCACCTCGTTTTCGAGTAAGACCACGAGGGAAGGAATTTCTAACTCAATGGGCATGACGGCCTCCATTAGTAAGTCGAGCATATGGGGTTGCACAGTGGCGATTCGGATCGAAGTGCGATAGCCCCATGCTAAGTGCAACTTTTTCGCCAATCTCGTCCTCGCTCGGCCATGCTTCCTTATGATCCTTTCCAAGTTCTTATTGGCGGCTTCAACGGCACCGTTTGTACGTGGCACATGTACGGTGAAGATTTGTGGCGCTTGACTCTGTATTCGGTGAGCAATCGATCGGTTTCTCCCTCGAAATGAGTGCCATTGTCGAAATAATCTCGTTCGGGACCCCATAGCGGCGAAGATCTGTTCTTTTATGAATCGGGCAACCTTCTTGGCGGTGAGCACTTTATAAGATGCGGCTTCTACCCATTTCGTGAAGTAATCCACGGCCGCTAGTACAAATGCATGCCCATTGCTCCCGGGCGGAGAAATCTTCCCAATGACATCAATACCCCATGTTGCGAAAGGCCACGGAGTTGTCATACGGTATAAGTCGTGAGGCGGGATGTGGTTCGGATTGGAAAATCTTTGGCACTTGTCACGGAGTCGCACGAAATGGATGCAATCTGTCT
Source organism: Adenophora triphylla var. japonica (assembly GCA_022495995.1). Classification (NCBI taxonomy): domain Eukaryota; kingdom Viridiplantae; phylum Streptophyta; class Magnoliopsida; order Asterales; family Campanulaceae; genus Adenophora; species Adenophora triphylla. Next base: position 845,860 of record JAFEMH010000321.1, read on the forward strand.
CCATAGTGATCCGGAAGTAACCCGGCTGATGATGCTATGCATGAGGGATCGGCGTTCATATGAGGTCCGCGAGCACCGTTGTGAACGTCTTCCATTACTCTTTGAGCCTTTTCTTTGCGATGCGAGTAGGAGCGGACAACCTTCTCTTTTCTTCCATAATTCATTGCAGTATGACATATTGCGGCGACGGTCTCTTTAGGGCCTGCGAAGCTTTTGGCATGTACTCTTTTGAATCTCCTTCTTGATCCAGGAAAGGATGCTTCCCATACTTGAGGTATTGAAAGATACGGTCGTACCACGGTTATTTGACGGCCACCAGATCTCAATCTCACAACAATATGCGGGATTTTCTCTTACTGCCGACCACGAAAGGCTTGATTAATTTTCATGCTTACGGGATTTCCATCAAAGAGGCTAAGGTAGCCGAGCATGCTGCGAATGCATTCTTGTCCGCGGTAAGAATTGGAATGATACCTCCTTGAATTGGCCGACAAGTTACGCGATGTAAGCATGGTACTTACGGAGAGCGTGGGTCTATAATTTTCCATTTGTTGGCGGCACAGGATTTGATTATCAATTGGGAATCCCGAACACTTCCAATTCTTCCACATGTCGCTCGAGGCGGCTTCTAGGCCGGCTATGCAAGCTTCGTACTCGAGTTTGCATTGTTGGTGGTGAAATTCAACTTGATTGCTATGGGAGTATGCTGTCGTTCGGGTCTATCAAGACCATTCCAATGCCATTTCCTTTCTTGTTAGGCTCCATCAAAGAATAAGCGCCACTTGTTTCGCTTTCTATAGCGAGGATCCCTTCATCTGGAAGCTGGAGGTCCGGCCCTTGATCTTATCTTGGGAATTGACGGCCGTGCAAATGCACGCCCTTTGATCGTTTGCGAATCACATATTTGATGTCGAATTACGCCGGGAAGAAAGTCCATTTTGCCAATCGGGTGGAGATGTTTCCTCTGTCACCTTGGAATAGATATACGTCGGATCCATCTTGGAGACTAAGTGTACGGTGTGGGACGGCATATAGTGTTTTAGCTTTCCAACTACCCGTACAGGCTGCGCAAGTCTTCTCGAGGCGAGTAATTCACTTCACTCCCTTGGAATTTACGGTGCGAAATAGATGGCATTCTCAATCTTTGAATCCTTCTTTTCTTGTGCTAGCATAGCCCGATGTTGTGTCCGTGGTAGCATCGGATATAGAAGTAAAGGCTTGTCTCCATGAGGTGGGCGAGAGAATGGGAGGATTGACGAGGTAGGCTTTGATCCTTTCAAAAGCTAGGCGGCATTCCTCGTTCCGAGACCACTTCTGATTCTTCTTTAGCGCTTGAAGATCGGCTCACATATGGTGGTCAATTGGTTGTGAACCCTGCTGATGTATGTGCGGGCGTACCCATGAGATCCCCTTTTTACTTCAGAGAGCGGTTACTGGGCGGCTTCATTTCAATAATTGCCTTAACTTTCACAGGATCTATTTCAATGCGCGCTGCATGACCATGTATCCCAGAGCATTACCTCGAATAACCCCAGTATACGCTTGGCGGGTTCGGTCTCGTGGGTGTTCTCGGAGT
>JAFEMH010000322.1:600000-845156 GCA_022495995.1 Adenophora triphylla var. japonica
TCTTGCTCAAGGATAAGAGACTCGCGGGCAGCCCTTCGTTTGTTGGTCTAGTCCCTGTAATAATTGTAGCCTTCTGTAATGATGGTTTATCTACTGCCTTGTCATCAATCTCCAAATGAAAGCTTCTTTTGTCATCCAAAAAGAACAAATAATTCAGTTCTGATAACAACTCATTGCTATTCACACGGTTAAATGCCCAAACACGCTCTATGTAGTCACAACTCACAAGAGATCAATTGTTGCTTAAACAAATGAAAATGGAGAATGCAATAATGGACTAGAAGCTTCTAACGTCATAGATCAAGATAACACAAATGCTTAAGACGCCTGAGTGCAATGCCTAATTTATTTCTTATGAAACACTAATAGTATAAAACCACCAGCTTATGGGCAAGTGGAATAATACTGAGTTGTTGTATGGTGTATGCACATCTGAATAAAGATCGGAGGATATAAGATAGTTATGGTGTAGTGCTTTATTGACAAGTTCAATACAAATGAGAAAAGATCTAGAAACAAAACCTACAATCAAGTAACAGGGATGAGTTACCAAGTCAATTCAAAATCCAGTATACAAGGTCATCAAGGCCGAGGAAAACATCTTCCAATAATGAAATACTGAACTAACATTCATGCAGCGCTCATAAATTATGGCACCAGTCCCAGCTTCTTTATCATTATAATCAATATAGATGCAAAGATGTATACAAGACTATTCACACCGACATAGTTACAATAATGAAACGAGTGTGGCACCTCATCTGTCAGCTATTAAACGTCGTGTTAATTGTTTCATTGTACTATGAACCGCAAGCTCACGATTTTTTCCAGAGGTAAAAAATTAATTAAAACATGAACAAAAGGTTGAGAAACATACATGGGGTTGCATTTCCATCCTTCCACCAATAATTACAAGCCCAGCATCTCCATGTTTTAACGTATAGTTACTTACAGAGACAGATATCTCCCTGTGGTGAGCATTGTGTGGAAAATCCTCCTGAAAGATCCAAAGTAATAAATAAAAAATGAGAGTAAGTAGATAAATAGTAGCAGACTGATCGGAAGCAGGAGGCATACAAAAATGAAAAGGTAAGCACGAGTCAGCTAAAAAATACTACTGATATTTTACACACACACAAAAAAATCATATTAAAATACAATTTACCTGAAGGTTTGTTTCCCACAACTTTTTGAGGTTGTGATCAAAGCACATTACAGACCAACCAGATGTAACAACAACCAGGACCTGCTTTTGTGCTTGCCCACTCCTAAAACTTCGATCAACCACCCCTGTAGCCATGGCTACAGCACGTCTACCAGTAGCAACACGAATCTTATCAGGTAATAGGGACACCTCTGCAAGCACACGAGCCTCACTAAACCCTTCATCTATGCGCCTATTGTGAGGCTCCAAAACCTAACAGTAATCTCTTACAATATAAGAACAGTGAATGATGGAAAATAAAATGACATCAATTACAGACAAGATTGTTAGATTGCACACAATATCTTGCCACTACAAAGCCGCATAAGGTGAAGAGCTTTAAGATAGAAAAGTAGGTGCTTTTAAACTCCAAAACCATTTCTCAGATGGGAATTACTGCCTCCAAGTATTCATCTTAAATGCTACAAGTAGGAGTCGTTTACTGGGCATGAAGATATCCCAATTTCTACTCTAAGAAAACTCTCTCGGTCCAAAATCATTCTGTTAAAACCTTTGCCACCGGAGCCATACTAGACGAGAGAGACAGGTAACAGAAAGAGAATTGTTATTTGCCCCCGCAATAATAAGTTTATCTGAAAAATTAAATATTCAATACAAGACATACCCATCATTCTTCCCCTTTTACCCTTTTTTGAGCCCTAAAAAACACACCCAAACACCTCCATCATTTCAGCCGTCCACACCATAAATTCCGGTAAGTTCTCAGCTCCACATACTCCTTATCCAAGATATCTCTATCCTTTCCTCTTTTTCAAAAGCCGACACCCACTCTTCTTTTCTCTCAATTGAACAGTCGCGATTTTTCTTCTTCGTCTTAAACAAGGCCGACTCCTCCACTTCCTCTCCGTCATCAACGCACAATACAAATTATAACACCCACACAACAGCCGCACCACTCCCATCTTCTCCGTAGTTGGCACCCTCCCTCTAATCTCCATTATTGTCTTCCAAAGCAATTAAAGTTAGAAATTACAGTTCATTGTCATCAATGAAGGTCTGAGAATAAGTGGCAGTTGCAAATAAATGTTGGGTGTTGAATATTCCCTCTCAAAATTGAAAGCTAGAAGCCTCTCTTCTCTTCTGGTGAATTTTGAAATGGATAGTCCATAACTATTTCTTAGCAAGTTACTGGTAGGAAGGAAGAGCACGCAAGTGTATTGATTTGCATTAATTGGATTGTACCTTCATGGGAGAGGGAATTCTGGGCATGGCGATGATGGAGGAGAAGAAGGTTTTGGGGTTGGGAATGTGAAGACTACTATAGAGGGAAGAACCCAGATTTGTGTTTTTTTTTTTTAAATAAAATTATCTTTGATTTTTGGTAATGATTATTGCTTGAGTTTACAAATAAGATTAATTCATTGTTTTGTTGTTTGGATTCTAAATGATTGAGGAGGAAAGAATGGGAGGGTGGTGGTGAGCAGTGGTGACAGTAGAGACGATGGCGACGATGGGTGGTGGCGGTGGTGGGTGGTGGGTGGTTGCGGGAGTGGGTGGTGGTGAGCAGTGGTGGGCAACATATTAGTGAGGGTAATAAAGTCATTTCAATTAAGGGCATTTTCTTGAAAATAGTAATGCGGGGGTATTAAGTAAACTTGGCGGGGGTGAATAACAATTCTCTAACAGAAAAAAGAGGAAATGGCTACATTCGAGGTTGAAGGAGTACCTGAATTTTGGCATCATGGGTGGCCACAAGTACTTCTTTCCTACCATCACCGTTCAGATCAGAAACAATGGGAGGCGGGAGGCGCTCAGCCTCAAATTTGATCGGATATTCATCGGAAAGATGGAACCACGCTTCCTTAAATGCAAAATCACCCTCGTGCTGAATTATTATATCCACAATCAAAGAAGATTGATTAACAGGATGAAATTGCAAACATGATCTACAAGTTCAATTCAATAGGTAAAATTAACTAAACATGGTGTCTGAATTTTCTAAAAAAAAAAACTATAAAGGAGTTATAGGGTTTACGACATGAATTCATCAGAATAGTGAATAGACCTGGAGAGAGAAGAAAATGGCTAAAGCTGCGAGCATAAGGATGGCTAAATCACGCTTCCGCATCTTGGAAATCCTTCGCCGGCGTCGTGGTTGGTTGGATTTAGGGGTAGACTAAAACAGTCGACTGGACTATCTACTCAAATTCCGGCGAGGAGAGAGAATAGAGCTTGGCTGGGTTGGGGGACTCGCTGGGATGACCAAAATGGGTTCCGGTTTCGGTTCGGAATTGTCGGTTCCAGTTTGAAAAATGTATGATCCTTAATCGGTTCGGATTGCTCACGGTTCCGATTAATTCGATTTCGATTTTCTTCCCGGTTCGTTCGGTTTCGGGCTTTTTTCGATCCGGTTTTGGTCCGATTTTATTGAAAAACAATGAATTTTCGTTCGATTTCGGGTTTTTTTTTGTCTGGTTCACCATTTTGGTGACCCTTAACCGGTCCAGCTCCAAATCGGTTCCCGTTATCCCGGTTTCGATTTTCGTAACGGTTCATGGCTGTTTCGAACTTTTTCAATCCGATTTTCCGGTTCCGATCCGATTCCGGTCCAATTTGGCAATCCCTAGGACTTGCTAGTAATTTGGTGAGGGAGAGGGGCTCTTTGGGTTCGGGTTAATAAATTAACTGTCACCAATATTAGAAGAGTGTTAGTCTTAAAACTAAGAAAATCAAATTAATAGCGGATATTAATTAATGTCTGATATATTTAGGAAAGTCTTAAAATCACCACTTATTTGGCAACTAAATCTAAGAAAATCAATGTAATAATAAATGTTAATACAACTTTTCCTTCTTACCATTTGACCTTATAACAACCTTGTAAATCCTTTTACAAACCGTAAATTCTTTTTCTTTGATTCTTTTATAAGACACATACTTGTAGAACAGAACAATTAAGTTCCTCTCTCTCTATATATCTGAATTAGTGACAATGGATACAAACATGGTGAATAAGAAGAAGACTACCCAAGGTCGAAAAAAGATAGAGATCAAGAAAATAGAGGAGACAAACCGCCGTGAAGTCACTTTCTCCAAACGCCATAGCGGCCTTTTCAAAAAGGCCAGCGAGCTTTGTGTGTGACCGGTGCAGAAATAGTCATCATGGTCAGCTCCAGGAGTGGTCGTGTTTATTCATTTGGTCACCCGAGTCCTGATCATGTTGTGGACCGGTACCTAGCTAATACTGAAACCTTGGGGTACAAGCAAGCCGCTCAATTTGCATACCCCCATAACTCTATTAGTGAGTTTAACCAACTTTATGCAAAGTTATCAAAAGAGTTGGAGGAAGAGAAAAAGAAGAAGGATGTTATTGATCAGTCGAAATTGGTGAATAATGGGGAGTTATGGTGGGGGGATGAACCGATTGATGGGTTACCGTTGGATGAACTTGAGCAATATATGTCATCGATGAAAGAGTTGAAGACAAAGGTGGTTATGAAAGTCGAGGAACTGATGATGATTAGGGGTTCAAAATCATTGTATGATATGAATCAAACTATGAATAATCAAGGTGTAGTAGAGTTTGAGAATTATCAGAATATAGGATTGGAGAGTAATAATTAGAAGAGTTTCCAGTAGTTTGAAGGCTATATACGGTTAAAAAAGAGATAAAAAGTGGCTAGGATATTTATCTAGCTTTTATGCTACATCGTTCAAGTTGTTCTTGACTCTTGTTTTTAAGTCATTAAAGTTATACTACGCCCACCAAAATGATTGTTCTAATAATAATAGCAAATTTGAATATTCAATATTTTGAGATGAAGGGATTATTATTTTTGGATGCAAGTGTGACATGTCATTTTTTTATTTTTTTTTGTAAATTGAACATTTTCATATACCATGAATTGTGGACAAACCAAGATAGCATGATCATCAAGCAACATAATTGGTATACATAAAACTCACACCCAATCAAATTAATATCCACTATTAATTCAAAAATATATGTAAAAAAAAAAAGTGAAAAAAAATCGACGTTGTAGCTTGTAGTACAATACAAAACATGCCGCTAATTTCAGTTCAATTCAAGCATCAACATTAATCAAACACCCGTTTCTTTCTTTCTATCCCGTGTCGACATGGCCTACTAATGCATTTAAGGCTCCGTTTGTTTTGGGGAAAATGTTTTCCGGAAAACATTTTCCTCATTTTCCGGTGTTTGTTTCGCACCAGAAAATGGGGAAAACTTCATTTTTATCTTATTTTTCGGAAAACATTTTCATTTTCCGAAAAACATTTTGCCGGAAATCATTTTCCGGAAAATGTTTTACGCTAAACAAACGGAGCCTAACTTTCAACATTCTACACCAAAATAATGTCATAAAACCATCTGAACTAAACTCCTACCTATGTAAAGTAGGTTTCTTTTGGGAACACAACAGAATCCCAGCTAACACCTAAGCATCAATGGAGTGGGCCACCACTTCAGAAAACTCGAGTTAGACTACTACATGCATAGACCATGAGAATGTATCAAGCCATTGATGTGCGTTGTGGCAAAAGTTTCCGCTTCTGAGTTTCTATATGTGAAGAAAGTTCAGAACATTTTCTTTTTGTTTCAGCCACCTGCTTCTCTAACTCCTGGATCTGATTTATTCCAACAAAACAAGGCGAACAAGGAAAGTTAAGATCCACTCAGATCTGGTATTGCAAAAGGGGAAATGTTCTTTCTCTTCAAGCCACATTTAACAAAACAATTTTATAAATACTTTGTAAGTTATACATACCGTGTTTTTCAACTCACTCTGTTTCTGAATGTGCTCCTCACACCTGGAAGCCACAGATTTTAATGGAAATAGTTAATATTAGTACTAATAACAAGCAAAAGACAATCACTCGAGGAGAAGAGAGCTTAAAATGAAATATAAAGAAGCCGAGATACAGTGTAACTGGAAAGAGCACATAAGAACGCACCAGTTTCCAATACTTGGCCTTTTAGAGGCCGTTTGGTAGGACGATTAAAGCACCGGATAGGATAAATAATACGAAAGATAGTGTTTGGTACGTTTTTAAGCTTTTGGATAAATTAGAAGGGTGGGAAGGATAAGGGACTTATCCCCTGCTTATTTATCCCTACTAAGGGGGTGGTATTATTAACACGGCTAAAAAAAAGATGCGTTCAATTTTATCACATCTCAAATATACCCCTTATAAATGCAAAAGCCTCGTCAAAAATTCGACAATCGTCAAGACTCAAGACGTCCTCCTCGATTTTTTTCTGGCGGCAATAATTTTCTCGCGGTAAACAACGAACAGGTAAGAAATTATTGTGAAAATTTTATTTTGCCAAAGTCTTTTTTGTAATCGATCTGTGAAGAAACATTGAAATCCTTGATTTGCCATTGAATTGAAATCAGAATCATCAATTTTACTTCCCGGAATTGATCTCGTTCTTTCAATTTGAAAACCAATGTTTGGAATTCAGATTGAAAAGCTTACCCTCTGGGTTATCAATTATTTCTAATTTGGCCTTGTAATTGTTCTCATGAATTGGTCTCTTTCCCAGCAACTATAGCTCTTCGATAATAAGGGTATATCTCCGGATTCTTTGATAACACGTGAGCATACCTGCTAAATCGACTATTTGCTCACGTTGGGAACAGTAATTCTTGCAAGATTCATGTTTTGCTTGGATATTTGACTTGGTTTAAAAAAAAAAATCACGTTGGGAACAGTAATTCTTGCAAGAGAGCTCTGTGGCAGTCTTTCCTTCTGTTTGATGAAAATATGCTTGTCTGTCATTGTTGTAATGGCTGTGAGCTACAAGATTCATGTTTTGCTTGAAAAGTTATGGAGGAAAAAAACGCAAGTTTTACGTCATAAGCAGAACGATCAAGTACAAACATCCTCCCCCAAAAAGCAGAATCTGGTTTTACAACGTATGGAGGAAAAGAAAGCAGAAGCTGGGAAGTGGAGGAAGAAGCTTCTGATTCTATTTGTCGTAGCCGGGGTGACACTATCCATTTGGTTATTTTGGTACATTAATGCAGATATTCTTTTTAAAAGGAAAGAAACATTAGCAAACATGTGTGATGAAATATAAAAATGTGTATAAGAAGGGTATTTTCGGAAATAGAATATATTATTCCAATATATCATTTAACTAACAAATAATATATTAGGATAAGAACGGGATTAAAACAATCTAATCCTTGTGCTACCAAACATCATAAATATGATTATTAACCCGGAGGGATAATAATCAGTAGATTATTAATACGTGGATAAATAATCGGCCTTATCCCTAACTTACTACCAAACGAGCCCTTAATGTTAAGTAGATAAGAGGAAACTTGAATGTGGAAGAGGATCATATATAATAGTACTCCCTCCATCCAAATATGATCTTCCTACTTTTTTTATTTTATTATAAGGTACTTTGAGCAATAATTTTAGGTCAAAATAATTATCCTAATGAATAATTAAAAATTGTTATTGATATTATTTATAATGGTGTATCAATAACAAGATTTAAATTTTTATTAGGATAATTAAAATTATCTAAAATTATTGCTCAAAGTACCTTCGTAATAATAACAAAAAAATGGGAAGATCATTTCGGACGGAGGGAGTAAGAAAATATGATACTCCATCCGTACCTAAATGAATGTCCAAATTCAACTTTGAGGGGACACTTGCTAGAAGGTTAAACAAGCATTTTTAGTAACATAAGTACATAAGAACACTTAATGATCTCACCATAATGCATCTTGAGTGTGTGAATTAGAACTTCTTTGATGATGAGGGAGGATTTAGTAACTTCCCCAAAAATTGGACATTCAATTAGGGACGGAGGGAGTACCATTCAATGAGTTATGATTGGGAAGTTTAAATTCCTTTAATGGAGATGGAGTGCGAAAATTATATCAATACATAGGGTACTGCTACATATAAGTGAAGAAAGTGGCTACGAATTGTGTCGTGAACCTATAAATATATGATATCAAGCGCTTAAGTGTTTCTTACCACTCTATTTGCATCCTATTATTCATGCACTAATACGTTTCTAACCACTTTGTTTGCATTTAGAAGAAGGACGAAGGATGGACAAAGGTCTTTTCTGATGCCTATATCGATGTCCAAACGTTATTGGCCTAAGAACTAGGAACAATTCAAGAATTGGTCACATTCAATCAAAGCATTACCTCATGAAAAGCTGGATGTTCTCATCACATATTTGATCAATCGATGAAGCCCTTGAACTATCTACACACGCCACCTCTTGATCAAACCCCTGCAGTGGTAAACACAAAACTATGAAAAAAAAAACACTCCCTCCGTCTCGGAATGAAGTCCCCACTTTTTTGTTGCTAACTTGAATAAACTTTGAGCAATAATTTTAGGTAAATTTAATAATCCTCATGATTTTTTTTTGATACACCATTATAAATACTACAATAACAACTTTTTAGATTTTCGTTAGGATAATTAAATTAACCTAAAATTATTGCTCAAAGTTCATTCAAATTAATTAGGTAATAACATCATTCCGGGACGGAGTGAGTATAACATTCTAGCATGATTGTTCTGTAGGACATAAAAGCACAAAGTCTTTACAACTTTTTGATAGGAAAAATGATGGGAAAACTTCAGCATGGATGTCACACATACTTATTTGATTAGGTAATGACATTGGCAGGCTTCAAAACTTGAGGTGATAGAACTCCAAAAGAGAGGAAAAAGAACAAGGTGAATAATTTGAAGAAAATTATGCTCAAAAGGGGATCAATGAAAAACAAAAGATAGATGAGGTCAGAAGCCTACCTTAGCTAAGATAGGCCAGAAAACAGCCCTCAAGCTTAGTTCTGAAAATATACTTACTAACCAAACATTTGATCATGAACAAGTCCCAAAACATTAGGTCCCAACTAGAGGAAATGTCACATCCAAAATCTACTTACACAATTGTGAGCTTTAGAAACAGCCACATGTTCAATACTTGCCAACCTAATGATTTTATATTATTATCCAAATATCTGGAATTGGTATCTGAATGTTTCTAAAAAGTTCAGAGAAAAAAGACCATAGCAGATTATGCACATAGAATGACATTGTATTCTCCTGCGTGTAATTGTCTTTTTTTCTTTTTACTAAACCGGAGGCTAATTCTCTGTTGAGAACCATAACTTAAGTCTATCCCTCAAGTAGAAACCAGTTTACTGTATACATGAGACCCAAATGGGAGAATATTTAGTTAGGTGATCACCTAGCAAGTCCAAATTGTGTTTAAGAATACAAACCCAAGTGGAGATGCAATAGTACTGCAGAAAGATTGTGTGAATAAGCACAATAACAGATTTGTCTAATAAAATTGAGACACTATATAGGGCATTTTAAGAGCAACCGTGAAGCAATTGAAGGGGACATGGAGTCCCCCCCCCCCTTTTATAATCTTTACTCATATTTAGTACTGTAAATACACACGACTGCAATTAACCTTCTTACAATATGCATAAGCATAACTCTAGCCAAGTAGAACGCAGAAGTGTAGCACTTACAGCAGCAGAAGGTTGAGCAGCAACAGCAGGGCCATAACCAGTTTTGCCTTGCGGTGGCACACCACCCAAATCCTGCTGCGGTTTGGCAGCAAGACCAACAATAGGTTGATTGACATGCATCTCCTTTCGTTGGATAGATGAAAGTCTAGCTATACTTTCGACTGTTGCATGATGTATTTGCTGGTTAGCTGCTGACAATCCAACGTTAGGTTGTGGAGTGCCCTCCTTTTGCATTTTACGTAGAAAGCTAGGATCAGGAACATGTCCTATTAAGTGGCAGTGACTTCTCCTGCATTGTTGACAACAAGATAACAATTTTGCAACTCGGCCAATCATCTGAATGTCATAACTCAGAAAGAGATGCTGTTTTACTCTAGCATACCAAATTAGCCCAAAATGACAAAGTCATCACTCAATTTTCCATATTTTTGCAATGTTCTCATTAACATAAAGCTTTCTGTAATGTCCTCACTCAACTGATTATCTTTTTCATTTTGATCATTTTGGATAGAGTCAATAAGCACTCAACTGTCAAACGTCAAGTTGCGTAAGAGTTAATCCATCATGGTGACCATTATGTAACCAAATGACGGAAAACCCCTTAAAAAGTAAAATATCTTTTTCTCTCACTGGACAAGATTGTTTTTCTCCATCCAGCAAATCATGAAAACATCCCTAACTATTACTCTTTAGAGACCCAAATAACACTATGTGTGCACTACCAAAGTAATTTTAGGCCAAGACTAAGTTGGATCTAAATTCCGAGGCCAATAAGCTCATTCACGAAAAGTTATCTAACTCAGTAGCCCCATTTATAAGAAAAAAATTGCCAAACTGATTGATGCCACGGGAAGTCACTGATGTTCCACAACATAGTTTGAACACCATTAATTTTGGGGTATGACTAAGTTGGATCTAATGACACGTAAGAGCAACCATCTTTTTCAAGATCATTAGAAAATTGACTAACAGATTTTTATAGCCTATATTTTGAAATGCATCCTATTGTTTTCCAGGACAAACAAAAGTGGAATATGAGCAATTTTTACGGGGAGAGTGGATGCAAGGTTAGCAAATTGTTCTTGGTTTTAGTAGGAGTTCTTCCAACATCCGACAACATTATTTCAGATTGTGAAGAAACGGGCACTGACCAGTACTCCATTAGCATTTGCTTCAGCCTCATTTCCAGCCTGGTGAACACAGATGATCTCTCAAAATCCTGCTTGTCATGGGCTGGTTCTATGAAATTTGCTTCAAGAACTCCTGTAAAGAATGCAGCAAGGCTTTGGTTAATTTGATGAAAATTTTGTTGGAAGAAAACATGGAGCAGAAACTTACCGACAACACCATGCCCTCTAGAATGTCCATCACCAGTGACTTTCCAGAACGGCTGAAATGATATGGCATACACCATTAGCCATACAACTTATGTTCTCTAAAGTTCAATAGGAAGTGGAAAATGATTTTAAAATAAATTGATAAGAAAAGCGGGTTTACTAGCTATGGCAAGAATGTACAAATCGGGAAGTAAGATGACCATCAAATAACATTTGAGCAAAATAAAGGAACCATAAACTAAGAAATGATTGCACCCCAGTTCCGTTTCAAGACTGAAAGAGAAATCTCCCGAAAAGGTCCCGTCATATGCCCACAAGAAGCTAAACAAACAACACTATCCTCAAAAAGGGGTTTCAGCAAGTATTAATCTTAAGAGATCCTGATATTACGTTCCATCCAAATACACCCAAAAAAAAAAAATTACAGCAAAAAACCCCCCATCTCTGCAAAGAGACCTCATCTCCTCCTTTTCCAAAATGTCAAACCTTCGTCTGAAGAAGGAAACCACCGAGGCAGGGATCACTTAGTTTTCACAAGCTACTACGAACAAAGACACTAAAGATATTGTGCACCACGGCAATGGAGAGAAAAGGAGCTCATGAGACTCTTCAGAAAACTTGGATATCACACAACAATCCGTAGAGATACATTAGTCATACATTTTAAGTTTATTCAACATGATTTTAAAGGGATTCCTAGACTTCCAAATAAACGGAGGAATGGGAAAGGAAGAATGTTTGGGGCAAAGCATCAAAATGGTAAGAAAAGACCACCAGACATAAATCCCTGAACCTTCTAAATTTCACACCTAGAATCTTCATTATAAGACAAGCGAAAACCGAAATGAGAGGTAAGGACCAAGGAGCTCGGCAACATCAACAGATTCTCTATCATTAAGACTATGGAAAAATAGAAGTTTCATGACACCTTTCACCCTGATCTTTTACCAGAAAAGCAGTAATAGGCTCTAGATGGATCAAAGAATGAGAATAAACATGCTGATACTTCGCATGAAGTGATGAATTACCCACCCACCCACCATATTCCCCAAAAATTAATTTGAGCCCCATTCCTCACCCTCAAACAAATAGAAGGATAGAATAAACAGTGACAGTAATGAATAAATTTCCATGTACACTTGAGCGGGGCCAAACTGGTGAAATCAGTATTTCAACCATTAGTGTGCATCCCAAACTTACTCATAATCACTTTACAACAAATTGATCACAGGGAAAAATGCCAACATTTACTAGCAAAGGAGATGTACTATGATGTGTTCATAGAAGAAGTTAACACCCACTAACGGACTACATTGTTGAAGTACACATTATATCTCGATAGCAGATGTGCCATCCCATCATCCTATTCATTCCACGCCTAATATGAGCAGATAAACCATTGATGAAAGACTATTCAGCAACATCAGGAAAAATCAACAGGTCCACTTTTGACAAAAATAGAAGCAGAATGTGTGTGTGGTGACCAGTTGTCTCAATCTCAAGATTCACCCAGATGAGGCCCTAAAATCCTTAGGTGTCAAAGGTGGAAGGAGACAACATGGTTCAGGGACTTATTTATCCGGGTCAAATAAATTGACAGAATTATGGGTAAATATTGTTGTTAATGCTTGCATTGGGTCGTTTGCACAGCTAGAAGTATGAGAAAGTGTGAGAATGGAGAACAATAAACTAAGTTACACTGTAAAGAAAACTACGAGTAATCATTGTTAATCAAATGCTCGTAATACACAATTTTTTCCTTTGAACCACATACAATGGTTAACTTACACGTATAAAAACAGATGAGTACTTTGGGAGACTTAATATTCCATATTCAGTGAAAGTCCATCAAGGAAGCGGGGAGCATGTATATTGGAGATTGAAACTTCAGGGTGGCTGGTTTCAAGTTGAAATGGGAAGGAGTTCCTTCTAAATTAAAGGAAAGTCCATGTAGCCGTAGGTTTGAATTTCAACAATGAATACCATGCTTTGGGTCAAAAACATAATCAGGCATCACAGTTTTTGGTCAGCATACACAACTTGAATTTTTCAGTGTAGATGTATAGTCTTTTCAAGGATTTAAGATGTGGGTTTAATGAGGCGTTACACTTGAACCACCAAGGATTAATGGAGAAGAGGAGTGAAAATGATGATCCAATAAGCTTGGGAGAAGACAAAGTCTAAGGAATGAACTTGAGAGAAAGTTACTGTAGCCCCCATAAATGGCTAGGACCATCTATTTATATGTAACGGCTGTGTGTCCGTACCGCACGTGAGAGGTCACGTGAGTCCGTACCGCACATGGCCTTACTAGACTGGTTGATCCTTTGTAACATATGGCTTTACACCACGTGTCCTTATTCTAGTTCATTCCATGACTTCTCCCTTTTAACTTAATTAGGCCACATGTCCACTATGGTTGGACTACATGGCATTATCATCACTCAATCCTCCAATCCACTACTCCTGATGATTCCCAAATAAGATAAGATCATCCCGCAGAACTTGTCCAATTCTGAGGGAGTGGGGCAATTATTCTCCTTAAAATGGGTCACTTACACCGCAACACAAGTGACAAGTGAGCACTTACACCGCAATTAGCTATTCTATGGTATTTAAAATGGGTCCGATGATTATGTATGCAAGTGAGGGACACGGGTCATAATAAGTATCCCACATTCAGTAATCTTAACAAAAGCCCAACTAGTAGGGAATGGACTTTCTTGAGTTGTACCATCATCAAAAAACAAGATGTCGCCAATCCAAAGCACAGGAAAAAATCTCAATATACGTACATACCCTGATAAGACGGTTCTTATGGTATACGTTGTATCCAGAAACTCCAAGAGCTGGTGCTTCTTTAATAAATCCAAGGGTTGTTTCTACAACAACCTACATATGGGTAGGGGAACAAACAATCATATATGCCATTAATTTTCACAAGTTCAAACTTAAAACATAGTTGTGAAGTGACTTGCATAGACCATCTAACAAAATAATTGTGACAGAACATCATAAAGTTCATATATTATCGTTCATCTCTAACAAAAGGCATTAAGAGGATAGACAAGTACATACAATAATTCATAATGAAAAAGGACTAAAAGATGATATAATATATTGTTACAACTCATAATAAACAACAGCAAGACCAATAAAGCATCAGTAATGAGGTAACAGCACCTTTTATCCCAAACAAAATGCGGATACATTAGATTTACATTGCATATAGTGGGTAACTGGAGCAATTACTTGTGCGTTAAGATGGAAACGCAACCAGATCAAACAGATGGTATGATACAATAAATAAATTGTCAGAACCAACCAACCATTACACCTTTGGCTCAAACATATCCCCTTCAAATTTCTAAAGATAAAAATGACATTTTAGATCTTAGCATAGGCCCAATTTTTATTTCTATTTTTATATGCAGTAAGGATAGCACACCAGTGACATCTTGCACACATCAAATGATGGCTGAAACAACTGTACAAACAGTGTGAACCTTGCCAAAGATGAATTGGGATTTGGGTGTAATAAAGAGCTGCCATGCCCCTCAAACATAGATAAATAGGGTATAATAAGGGGGGAACATTCCAGGTCAAAGATCAGTCACACCTGGATAATTGCAGAATATTAC
Source organism: Adenophora triphylla var. japonica (assembly GCA_022495995.1). Taxonomy (NCBI): domain Eukaryota; kingdom Viridiplantae; phylum Streptophyta; class Magnoliopsida; order Asterales; family Campanulaceae; genus Adenophora; species Adenophora triphylla. Next base: position 614,702 of record JAFEMH010000322.1, read on the forward strand.
AAACTGAATTAATTTCCATCACGGCATACTCTAGAAGGCATAAACTTTATAATGGTAAAGAGAAGACGAAAACATTTTAGAAAAAGAAGTTATATAATACCCCTGTCCAAATTGTTAAATCTGTTGCAGGGATACAAAATTAAACTTGGGCATTACATAGCATTCTTTACTGTCACTTACCTCTTTAGATATTGTTGTTGTAAGATGTGGCCTGTAAGTGACCAATTCCTTGTATTTCAACTCGTCTGCAATATTGAACTGCTCCACTGGTTTCCCTCTCAACAATATTTTGAAGTTTTTAAACTTTCTCAGGTATAACATGGAAGCATAATCCTGATAAGGAGCATGCAGATGTTACTTTTATATCAACTATAACTGACCAAGAAAAGTAAGTACAAAGCTAAAGATTCAGATTCTTGCCCTTAACGAATAGCGGATACGGTATGAAATATGGGATTGCAATTCAAGCACTCTTTTGTTCAATTTCGACACGCCTCCTCTGTTAGCTTCATCTCTTAATCTTATATCCTGTGTCAAAACGGAATTACAGAGGCATTACGAAGGAAATATAGTATTTGCACAAGGCCGAATGAGTGAGCAACAAAAAAATGTAGATAATGATTCTCATTGTCCACTTATTTGCCCAAAAACTTATGCATATATATACATGTACTTACATACATACACGCATATATACATATAAATACAACTTACACACACACATATATGTATACATATACATATATACACATACATATACATATATACACATACATATATATATATATACGTACATATATATATATATATATATGCGTACATACATATATATGGTTATGAACTTTTAAGGTAGGGGACGAATCCAAAATTTAAAAATAAATGAGTGTACTTCTAAATTGGCAAATATAGTAGCGTACTTTCACTTATGTTTTCAATCAAAGAAAAAAATGCATTCCATTCTTGCTACTCCCTTTTGGCTCCTCATAGTAGCAAGTGTTTTTAGGCACCCACAAGGCAGGAAATCTCTACTTTCGTCAATTTTTCTACCTCTTCCATTGCAATTTCTTTTGTGTTAGAAAATGATTATAACTATGTGGGAGTCATTTGAGATACGCTACGAGTTCAACACACAAGCAAATAATGTGATAGTGGTACAATTAAGTTTGCAGGTCAACGCCGCAGAGCAATAGTGATATTTTCAAGCAAAGCACCGGATGGAATTGAAAAGCAAGAGCGCCGTCCATCTAGATCCACCAGAATGTTTTTCTAATGAAAAGGTAAAAAATAATATTAAATAAATAAAGACATATGAGATGTCCATTTAACAGAGACAAGAGCAAGGAACAACGCCAAACCCCAAAAACTCAAAAATGTAATGCTCTCCAACCCTGCCGGATAACAGAAACAAGAACTACTCTATACACACCTGAAAGTTTAGTGTATCAAGAAAATCAGTTTCAACCAAACAGATTACGGATGTGAGTACAGATGTGAGTTACAAATGTTTACACATCCACCAATAAGCAGCAAAATAAAATAAAGAACACAAAGAATTAAACATTTACTGGTTCTGTGCCATCAAACAAGGCTTTAAGCCCAAAAAGGTTTTCCCTATCAAAGATATGTTTTACAGAAGAAAAAAAGAATAAGTGAAACAAAAAGATTAAAATACTAAAGCAAGTTCTAACCAACTTCTAAATCAAGAACAATCTTCCTTTCCCAATTAGAGACTATTATAAACAGAAGAAGAACAAATAACTTGAATGAATTCTAGATGTGAGTTTGGATGTAAGACACAACTGAACTAACAACTTAAAAGCATATCTTGAATCCGTGAAAAACAAAAGTTTTTCTTTTACAAAGAATTCTCAATCCATGTCTTCTCAATGTGCCTAGGTCTTGTATTTATATGCACCATTGAGAAGTTCTTCAATTATTCAAACTCTTCCTTATTTGATGCAATCCAACTTTTACAAGAAAACATAAGATTGACACTAATAAGGAAAGAGATTTGTTAGTAATATTAGTCATATTCTAAATATAACACAATATATTTACATGACTAAAAGATATTTACATATTTAACAATGTCCTTTTTCAAATATGAATCTAAATCTTTGATGAGAAAGTCATAAAATCCACTTACCAATTGAATTCGAATTAGGAAAGTCAATATTCTCTAAAATCTCACTTTTTCAATCTCCCCCTATTTTGGACTTTCTAGTCAAAACAAAGATTTAGCAATTATAGATCAAATAACCAAGTCTTGTCAGATTTCAAACCTTCCCCTGAAATGGATGTGTGTGAGGATGTGTAAACACATTCACACAAAAATTGCATAAATATCAAATAGTACAAAAAAATTGTAGTTCAACAAACCAAAGCAAAGTAACATCCAACAAATGTTTTAGGAGGTTACAGACCAACTCAGTTTAAAAACTCAATCCTAACAGATAAACAGAACAAAACAATTTGAGTTCAAATATCTTCTTCTCCCCCTTTTTGACTAGAAAGTGTAGTCTATCATTTCTGGAGATTCACCTTCAAAGCTTTTAGATTCTCACCATGTGTCTGAAAGGCAATTAGTAGAGCTTTAAAAGTTGTGAAGAGAGCTTCAGCAGCAACAATCTTTACATCTAGAGCTTCCAATTGAACAATGATAGAGTCCTCAGATGTGTGACTGGATGTGGCCACATCTTGACTCACATCTTCAGACTCAGTTCCCAGTGGCAGATCCACAAACCTTTGCTTCTTGTGTAATAAGGTTTTGGTCTCTTTCAGCAGCTCAAATTCACTCACCCTTTGCTCACCCTTTTCTGTCTTTACCCCTTGAGCAATAAGGATTTGGGATATGAGAGAGGGATATGAAAGGGACCATTTCTTAGAAGGGGACTCACAGTACCCACAAATCTTTTTAAAGATAAAAGCCCCAAAATTGATGGCTTTTTTGATATCTAACCGATACATTAAATCAGCATGCACCCTAGTTACAGAGGTTTTAATATTTGAGGGGCAAAGGTTGGCAATGATGATGAGATGGAGAAACCTCACAATCCTCATCAGGCACTTCATCTAACCCTAGAAATGTATTAATGACAAAGGGGGGAAAAAATATGAACTTCCCTTCGACATAAACAATGAAAAACATAGGGGATGCTGGATTGTTCAAGCCTTTGGACAAGTTGGCATAGAACTCATGCATAACTCAGGGAAAGAAGGTTTTGGGGTGATCAACAGTCAACACTATCCTCAAAAAACTTGACCAAACCTAGTCTAGCAAAAGACTCCTTATCCCTCTTCATCTCTTTAATCAACACTTTATTCACTATTTGCTCATACCTGTCAGAGGCATCCAGAGACAGAAATTTAGGAGAGACAGGGATCATATCAGTAGATAAGGAGAGAGAGAGATAGGTTTACCCCTTTTGGTTGTGGAGGATGTGCGTTTGAATATGTGCACATCTGATGTCACATCCTTTGGGGGAGAGGGCTCCATTTCTTATTCAGCAGATGTCTCCTCAGCAACTTGTTTCACTTCTTGGTTTTCTTTTTCTTGTTCTAGCTACTCAGGCCCAAGTTTAAAATTCTCATAATCAGCATGTCATCACTTTCCTCACTAGACTCCTCTCCCTCCACAACTTATTCAGACTCAGTTTCTACGACCTTTTTCTTCCCTTTTAGTTCCAATAGCAAATTGGCAAGGGGTTCCTCTTCTTTGTCAGTGGTAGAGGGTGTATCTTTTATGCCACTAGATCCTTCGACGAAGCTTAAACTGGGAGTCATCCTCCTCTTTTTCTTCATCCTCAAGTGTGATTGTTGTTGAGAGTTTGCCACCAGGTAGTTTCAGGTAGTTTCTGGTGCTTAGCTTTGTCTGCTTCAGAGAGTTTTCTGACTGTGATATCTTCTCAACTTTTTGGGAGGTGAGGTCTTGATTTTGGCAGCTTTCCCCTTGAAGATGGACGGAGGTACCTTACTTTTCTTTGAAGTTGGGGAAGCAATGAAGGAACGAGAGGATATGGGAGGAGAGTTCACACGGTTGGTGGAATTGGAGATGGTGTAGGAGTAGGAACCTTTGTTGGAGAGGAGAAGGTCAGGTTGTCGTTCGAGATGGAGGAGGTACCTCCATTGATAAAGTTTCAGATGGTAACTGCTCCGTGGGTCGTGGAACAGAGACATGTGAGGGAGGTTGAGCCATGTTCTCAGATTGATGTGCCTCAGGTGATGCCACAAAAATTGGCTGCACATATAGGATTTCTTCATCACGAATAGGGTTTGAAGGCTTCATTGATTCTGCAATTAGGTTAGACAGAGAGAATAACGGATATGAGTACGTGTGTATGAGAGAAAAAATTGGGACAAAGGGAAAGAAACACATTGAGGTTTTAAAGATGATGTGACGGATGTGAGTCACATTTATACCCACAACTCCCCCTTTACTACTCAATTAAGGATTCTTACCTCTCTAGGACTCTAGGCATGTGGTTTGATGTGATTGAGTCGCAAACGGATATAAACCCTTGACCTTCACACGGATAATCACAAAAAATTAGAGGTTAAAATCAATCAAAATTCTAACTACCTTTTAGGATAACAAAGAATCTCTTCGGTCATATCTCTTCCACAAATACCCTTTTGAAATTGTCCTTCCTTTTTCCATGAGGATCTTGGTATACAACTTTCCTTTTTATAAGAGATATTGGAAATCAAAAACATGTTAAATCAAAGAATAAATTAAGGCTCCGTTTGTTTGGGGGAAAATGTTTTCCCCATTTTCCGGTGTTCGGTAAACACCGAAAAATGAAGTCAACGAAAAACATTTTCCGGGTCAATGGAAAATGAGTTTGATTTCTAAGGAAAACGACTTTCTTACCTCTACCTAAGGAAGTTGTTTTCCGAAAAACATTTTCCTCATTTTCCTTTGTTTGTATTGATTTTACCTTTAGAAAGTTACTTTAATGAAACTACCAAACATCAAAAATGTTTTTCGAAAAATGTTTTCTTAAAATTCACCAAACATCGAAAAATGTTTTCCGCAAAGCATTTTCATTTTCCGAAAAATATTTTCCAAGAAATCATTTTCCGGGGGTTATTTTTCGTGAAACAAACGGAGCCTAAGAATGAAAATAAACTAGAAAATATTTACAAAGAACCCTATATGACACGAGATCTTTGAATGACTAGAATGATGCATCAGCGCGGGTGAAGGAAATAATCTCGGTTTTAAATGTGGCATATGACGTGACTCACGTTTGGGGACACGTCGATCCGCAAAAAGTCAATGTACAATAATCTAATCTGCATGACCTCTAGAATGCATCCACCCATTTTTATTGTGGATAAATTGCATAATTGGAGTAGCTTTCAATTTTCTTATTTTTCAAAGATAGCCGTTTGTCCAGTGATCTTTTCATGCTTGATTTCAAACTATTATATTGAGGATCGCTTGATCGCTAGGCGCTTCATTCAAATGGGAGAAGCAACTGTTTCTCTTTGCTAATAAGGCACCCATTGTAAGATATCTAGGAAAATTGTATCAAGTTATCAAAAGACAAACATAAACAAAAAATGTCCACAATTAAGTAATCGGGCATGTCAATAATGTAGGACAAACAGTGACCACTTTGAGATTTTTCATGCTAATGCATGATATTTTTGGAATTTTTTTTAGATAGAAAATATACAGATGAGTCAACGGATGTGTGCACATTTGTGCTCACATCCTCAAATATCACACAAGCCAAGAGACTTCCTCAAGGAGGAAAATCTCTCATGATCTAATGCCTTTGTAAATATATTGGCCAGTTGAATTTCGGTCCCAACAAATTTCAGATACACAGTTTTTGTTCTACAAGATCCCTTATGAAATGATGCCTAATATCAATATGCTTAGTTCTGGAATGTTGGACAGGGTTCTTGGATATATCTAAATCACTTTTGTTATCACAAAAGGCAATAAGAATTTTGCTATTCAACACATTATCTTTACAAGCATTTGGTTAAATCCACAACCAGTTGTGTCTGGCAACTACGAAGGCAACATATTGACCTCATTAGCGTAGATAGGGATACACAATTTTGCTTTTTACTATACCAAGAAACAAGGTTATTTCCTAGATAGAAGCAACCCCTGTGATACTCTTTCTATCATCACTATTGCACCTTGAGTTAAAGTCACTGCATCTACCAAGTTAGTGTTAGTCTCTTTGTAATAGTGTAACCTACGTTTGCGGTCTCATTCGCATATTTGATAATCATTTTCAAGGCACTAAAGATGGGAAACCTTTGGGTTTGCTTGATATCTAGCAGAGAAATACACTATACGTGATGTCGGAGTCTGCTAGCGGTGCGTTATAACAAACTACCACTAGCGGTGAGTTATAACAAACTACCTATCATACTTACGTACACGGTTTGGTCCACACTTTTACCATACGTGTCATGGTGAGCTTTTGGGATGACCCCATTGGTGTTTTAAGGTGATAGGAGTGTTGAGTGAGAACTTTTTCACAAGGTTCTTGACATATTTGGATTGGAAGATGAGCATTACCTTCCTTGAATTGTTTGATCTGTAAGCCTAGGAAGTTCAATTCTCTTACCATACTCATCTCAAATGTAGAGGTCATGATTTCCACAAATGCAGTCAACATGGTATCTGAATTTGATCCAAACACTATGTCATCCAAATAAATTTGAGCCACAATTATCTCCCCTTTCTCTTTTCTCACAAACAAGGTCTTATCTAATTCACCTCTCTTAAATCCTAGGTGGAGAAGATGATCTGTCAATCTATCATACTTAGGGCTCACAGAGGCTTGTTTAAGCTTATCTGTGAGCCTTTTCGGTTATACACATGGTTTGAGTATTCATGACCCTCAAAGCCCTTAGGTTATTCTACATAGGCCTATTCATTCAATACCCCATTCAAAAAGGCACTCTTAACATCCATCTGATGAAGAGTTAGCTTGAGGTAGCAAGATATGGCCAACAAGAGTCTTATGGACTCAATTCTGGCAACAGGGGCAAAAGTTTCCTCAAAATCAACCCCTTCAACTTGAGTATACCCTTGAGCCACAAGTCTGACCTTATTCCTATTAATTACTCCCTTTTCATCAGTCTTATTTTTGAAAATCCATTTTGTACCTATGACATTCCCATGAGAGGGTCTAGGTACTAGGGTCCTGGTAGGCTTAGTCGCACGCCTACTAAATTAGACCTAAACTTGGCCACTAATAATGTAATTAGGGTAAGTCAGGGTCGATCCACGAGGAGTCAGGGTCGATCCACGAGGAACAGTGATTATTTACGAACAGTCACTTGACCAGATTGGGGGGTTTTGTTGAGATGTGTAATTAATTCCTAGAACAGAAATTAAACTAATTAAGAGTAAAAACAATAATTTAGAAACACTTCAGATTTGATTCCGTCCCCACCTAATTATGCAATTATCATTGATATCTCTTTTCAATGTCACCCTATTCACCTGATCACGAGATATATTTCAATCTCTGTTTCTTCTTTCAGAATAGTTACTAGCAGTGGCACTCACTAGAAACCACTAATTAATAAATTAATCTAGCAGGCACAGTCTAGATTGCGGGAATTAATTGATGAACGATTTAAGAAACTAAGATCAAGAATGCTTTACATGGCCCCACTGTTTCACGAGATAATCATCTAATTTTACCCACTTCACAATTTACCATGGCACATGCATAAATCGTAAAAGATGCTACTCATGAATTTCCTCTGTTTGGCGCTTTGATCGTAGAGAATTCTAGCAAAGATTCATAAACAGAACAAGTGAATTGATCAAGTTCACAAACCCTAATTATAAATCTAAAATCAACACAAGTAAAATTATGAATAGGGATAAACAAATAGAAAAGAAAATACCTCAAATTGATAAATAGGGGTTTAGGAAATCAAATCCAAAGCAAAAGAGTTAAGCTTCCATGGATGTTCTCAAGCTTTCTCTAGGAAAAATAAAAACAAAAGATGACCCTAAATTATTGTTCTAAAGGAGTCTTTATACTCCTCCTAAAAACTAAAACCTAAAACTAATAATAATAAGAAAAAGGCAAAAAGGAAAAAAAAAAGAAAAAGAAAAAGAAAAGAAAAATTCAATTCAATTTCTTTTTTTCAACGTTGGTCAACTGAATTCATCCTCGGTCCATGCGCCGGTCTTCCAGCCTTAATTAGTCTTCACATTCACACGTGCACATGAATTGGTTGAAGAAATATTTACTTTCCACATTTACCACACCTAGTACAGATTGATTGGAATCCTTTTCAACTTGAATTAATTTCCAAAACCTCTACACACACGTGCCATTCCACTTCCAACTTCTTTGTTTCCCCTTTGCTCCCTGAAATTCCAACCTTTTGCAATTTGGTCCCTATCCTCCGCTTCGGTTGACTTCGACTTCACAAATTTTTATACTCGAGGCATAACTTTGAAGCACCAAAATTACATCCGGAAAAATAACTACTAAATACAACTATTTTATCCCCGGATTACAATAAAAGCTCAAATGAAAAATAAAGCCCCAATTACATCAAAACTAACCAAAGTACATCAAAATGAACGAAAATACATAGAAAAAATAGGGAAATAATATATACAAAATTCATCACATCAAATTCCCCCACGCTTAGACCATTACTCGTCCCTGAGTAATATCCTAACCCCACTCTAAGCACCGGTCTAATCAGCGTAGCCTGGGAGAAAATGACCCCTAGTCTCCTCTAAACCTCCAAATCAATAGTCAACAAACTCAACACACTTACTCAATGTACTCGGAGAATGAGGCTCCGCTCCTTATCACTCCAAAAATAACAATGGTATCAATGGCCTTAGCTTGACCCCAACTCCAAATATGCAAAAACGGGACATCCAAACTAAGGCCCAAACATCAAAGCCAAGGGGAACTAAAGATGTCCTAATTTCCCCCACGCTTATCTCACACTGCAATCTCCCTCTTAAAAAAAATCAATGTTAAGGTTGCGACCCTTAAACAAAGATTTACCTCGTGATAAGCACCATCACCCCTTATAACTCCAATAGTGAACGAGGGTTTCTAAAACCTAGGCACCACTATCCGAACCTCCTACTCCAATAATGGTCCTACCCGATACTCCAAAACCTCCCTTATGTCTCCACTCCGGTGATGTAAATGATAATCCATCTCAAAACCTCACCTTTTGCCTAAGCGCCCTTTCGAGTTTTCACTTAGCCTCTCATTTTTTTTTATTATTTATATGTAGATATATTTTTTTTTTCATTTTTCAATTTTTTTTTTTTAATACAAAGAAGAAAACAACTATATACACCAAAAAGAACTATAGAAACCTCCACCCCCTCACTAAACAATGCATAGTCCCTTATGCATCATTACAAGAACAAAACAAATAAGAAAGGGATAGGAATACCTTTCGGACTACGGAGGTGGTAGAAACAAATCTGGCCCCCAAAAAGATCCTTGGCTCGAGCTACTCTCAAATTGTTGATGACGATGGGTGAATAATGGCCAAGTTTCAAGGGTTTGAAAGTACAGGGGCTAAAATGAAAATAGATAGAAAAGGGGGGGGATAAGATTGGATTGAAAGTTTAGGGGACAAAGTGGAAAAATGGGAAAAGAAGGGGAAAAAATGGTTTTAGAAAGTTTATGGGTTAAAGTGAAAATTTTGGAAAAAGAGGGGGCAAACTGGAAATAACAAGTTCAGGGGCTAATTTGAAACATTGTGAAAGTGGGAGGGGCTGTAGCTGAAAAGAGCAATGGTTCATTGGGACAATTAATCAAACAGGTGGTGGGCAGAAAAAAAAAATGAGGCTGGCTAAGGAGGGTTGGCCGAGCATTTGGGGCCATGGCCTAGCAGGAGTGGCCGAGGGAGTAGGGAATGGCCGAGGAAATGTGGCTGGCATGGCCTAGGAGGAAGAGTGGCCGAGCATTTGGGGCCTTGAGCAGGAGTGGCCAAGGCATGGGCAGGAAAGTGGTCGAGAAAGAGGGCTTTGGCCTGGGAGAACTTTCGTTCGTTCCGAAATTACGATATATATATATATATATATACTCCCTCCGTCCCACTTCACTTGGCACATAATTTCCATTTTGGGTCGTCCCACTTCACTGCACCGCCCAAAATGGAAAAGAATATTCACTATTCCTCCACTCATTCTCTCTCCTACTTCACTTTTACACTTCATGACATTCTCTCCTAACTATTCCTCTCACTCATTCTCTCTCCTATTTAATTCTTCATACTCACAACATTTTCTTACACTTTTTCTCTCTCTTACTTTTCCTTAGTTATTGTGCCATTCATTTTGGTGCCAAGTGAACCGGGACGGAGGGAGTATATATTTTTACAGGCCTCTATATTTTTTTATTTTTTTTTAACAGGCCTCTATTTTTTTTTTTACAGGCTTTTTTTTTACAGACTTTTTTTTTTTTAAACTTGAATGAGGCGTACGCCTCATACTAAACAGGGCGCCCGCATCAAGGGCCGAGACTTGGCTTTGCTTTTGGGCATAATGGGGCAGCCGCATGGATTTCATGGGGCTGGCGCCTCAAAAGGCCAAGACATCCTTCGTCTCGAAATTAACTTTTTTTTTTTTTTCAACAGGCTTAAATTTTTTTTTTCCAAAGACCCAAGATTTTTTATTTTTTTTTTTTGAAAAGAAAAACTACTATCTGGAATGAAAAATGGTACCTCGTTAGTGCACACTCCATCCCGTTTGAGCTCGAATTATCTGCATAAATTCCTTAGTCAAAAGTTCATCGTGCTCAAACCTCCATGCTTCTCTGTCTCCATCGGACCACTAGCTATCATCACTTCTTCCTCACCTCCAAATGTATGCTTTCGGTGCTCAGGAAGATTCTTCACCTTTCTTGGTCCATGTTTTACCGCCGGTATTTTCAACCCATTTTTTACATCATCAATCCCACTACAAACCTTGGACACATCCTCTACCTTCGGCTCAACTACACCCATGAAACATAAACCATGAACATCCTTAGGGTCTTTATTGGAGTCAAAAATGTTGAATTCCATTAAATCCCCATCAAACTCCATAGTCAAAGATCCGTTGGAAACATCCAACTTAGTATGAGCCGTAGACATAAATGTCTCCCCAACAGAATGGGAGCCTTAGGATCCGTATCCATATCTAGTACATAAAAATCTGCAGGAAAAATAAATTTACCAACCCGAACAAGCACATCCTCAACCTTCCCCTTAAGGTAGGCATTGGATCTATCCGCCAACTGAATTACTACCCTCGTATCCTGTAGAGGTCCCAACTTAAGATTTTCAAACAATGCATAATGCATGACATTGATTGAAGCACCCAAGTCAAGCATGGCCATATGCTCATAATCATCACCCAAAGACACAGGAATAACAAACATACCCGGATCACTGCACTTCTTGGGCATCTTCTTATGATAGACCGCGGACACGTACTCTTTCATCTTCACCTTTTTCGACTTCTCGCCTTCGATCCCTCTTCAATTTACACAACTCCTTCAAGAATTTAGCATATCTCGGGACGATGCTGCCCGATAGGTCTAAAAATGGGATGTTTACCTCAAGCCTCTTGAAAGTATCATATATAGCCTTGTCAGGCTCCGGTTTGCGATGCTCTCTCAAGGCCTCAGGAAATGGAACATCCGGCTCAAAAACTGTGGGCTCTGGAGTGGCTTTCTTTTCTCCTCCGGTGTCTTCTCCTCAGGCACAACCTGCTCAACCTCAATTACTAGCTCCTCCGGTACAACTTCCTGCAACTCCTTACCACTGCGCAAAGTCATGGCACATGCACTCTGCAAAGGGTTCGGTTCAGTCTGTGATGACAACTTTTCCGAATTCTGAGCCTCCAACCTACCCACAGCATCTGCAATCTGCCCCACCTGTCTCTCAAGACCACTGATACTCGTATCAGTCCTCTGCTGATACTGCTGAAAACCATTGGCTAAGGTGGTCATACTCTGAGCCAGTGTACGGAACATATCTTCTGTAGACTGTCCCGGCTGCTGCGGTGGCTGCTGCTGCTGTCCATATGGTGAACTATAAGCATTGTACTGATTACCCTGGTACTGCTGCTGCTGACCATATGGTGAACTGTACTGATACTGATTAGTGGGATACTGCTGACTCTGTAGTGGACCCATCAATAATTGTCTCATCATCCCCTTAAGGTCCTCAACATCTGTCTCAAGCTTATTTTTCACACCACTACAAGAATTCGCAGCACTAACCTGTCTGAAACTCGACCTCCTGCCATGTGTCCGAGTGCTCTTAGCCAACTCATCTATAATCTCATTAGCCTCCTCAGTCGTCTTGTTGAGTATACTGCCCCCACAACAAGAATCCACCAACCGCTTATCCATGACTGTCAACCCTCCATAGAAATATACTATCAACTGATCATCATCAAATCCATGATACGGGCAACTTCTGCACAACTTATGGAACCTGTTATAATAATCATATAGCGTCTCATCTACCTTCTGCTCCATGTTGCTAATGTCCCGCTTTATCACATTGATCTGATCTGGAGGAAAGAACTCATCAAGAAACACCTCCTTCATCTGCTGCCATGTGGTAATGCTGTTGGGCGGCAGATGGTAATACCATGAACTAGCATCATCTTTCAGAGTGAAAGAAAATGCTCTAAGGAGGAGATGCTCAATCGGAAGTGCTGCTGGCTTCATGCTCTGACAAATCTGCACAAACTGGGATATATGTTGATTCGGGTTCTCACCGGGCATCCCAGTAAAGTGCGGTAACTGGCTCAACAAACCCAGCTTCAACTCAAATGTAACCCCAGTAGGCAGAGTGGGGAACTGAACTGCATGAGGTTGCTCGCTCCAATTCGGGGCAGTTTTCTGCCTCAATGTCTGATTTGCCATCTGTTTACTAATTCAAGACTTCCAAGCAGATTGTCAGTAGAACAGGTGTGGACCTTACAAGGTTCCACACTAAAAACAATTAACAAAATTAAAACTAACTAAACAGACAATAAAATTAACTAAACTAAACCAACAAAAGAAAATTAAATACTAAGAAAATAAAAAGAAAAAGAACAAGAATTAAAATAAGAACGTAAACAATTACACCGTTCCCCGGCAACGGCGCCAAAATTTGGTAGGCTTAGTCGCACGCCTACTAAATTAGACCTAAACTTGGCCACTAATAATGTAATTAGGGTAAGTCAGGGTCGATCCACGAGGAACAGTGATTATTTACGAACAGACACTTGACCAGATTGGGGGGTTTTGTTGAGATGTGTAATTAATTCCTAGAACAGAAATTAAACTAATTAAGAGTAAAAACAATAATTTAGAAACACTTCAGATTTGATTCCGTCCCCACCTAATTATGCAATTATCATTGATATCTCTTTTCAATGTCACCCTATTCACCTGATCACGAGATATATTTCAATCTCTGTTTCTTCTTTCAGAATAGTTACTAGCAGTGGCACTCACTAGAAACCCTAATTAATAAATTAATCTAACGGGCACAGTCTAGATTGCAGAATTAATTGATGAACGATTTAAGAAACTAAGATCAAGAATGCTTTCTATGATTGTTTCACACAGATAATCACCTAATTTTACCCACTTCACAATTTACCATGGCACATGCATAAATCGTAAAGATGCTACTCATGAATTTCCTACACTGGCACAGTCATAGAGAATTCTAGCAAAGATTCATAAACAGAACAAGTGAATTGATCAAGTTCGCAAACCCTAATTATAAATCTAAAATCAACACAAGTAAAATTATGAATAGGGATAAACAAATAGAAAAGAAAATACCTCAAATTGATAAATAGGGGTTTAGGAAATCAAATCCAAAGCAAAAGAGTTAAGCTTCCATGGATGTTCTCAAGCTTTCTCTAGGAAAAATAAAAACAAAAGATGACCCTAAAATATTGTTCTAAAGGAGTCTTTATACTCCTCCTAAAAACTAAAACCTAAAACTAATAATAATAAGAAAAAGGCAAAAAGGAAAAAAAGAAAAAGAAAAGAAAAATTCAATTCAATTCAATTCAATTCAATTCAATTTCTTTTTTTCAACGTTGGTCAACTGAATTCATCCTCGGTCCATGCGCCGGTCTTCCAGCCTTAATTAGTCTTCACATTCACACGTGCACATGAATTGGTTGAAGAAATATTTACTTTCCACATTTACCACACCTAGTACAGATTGATTGGAATCCTTTTCAACTTGAATTAATTTCCAAAACCTCTACACACACGTGCCATTCCACTTCCAACTTCTTTGTTTCCCCTTTGGTCCCTGAAATTCCAACCTTTTGCAATTTGGTCCCTATCCTCCGCTTCGGTTGACTTCGACTTCACAAATTTTTATACTCGAGGCATAACTTTGAAGCACCAAAATTACATCCGGAAAAATAACTACTAAATACAACTATTTTATCTCCGGATTACAATAAAAGCTCAAATGAAAAATAAAGCCTCAATTACATCAAAACTAACCAAAGCACATCAAAATGAACGAAAATACATAGGAAAAATAGGGAAATAATGTATACAAAATCCATCACATCAGGTCCACACATCATTCTTTTCAAACTGACTCAACTCTTCTTGCATGGCCAATATCCAGTCTACATCCTTTAAAACCTCATTTATGTTTTTAGGTTCAAATTTTGAGACATACCAACAATGACTTACCTGGGAGAAGACAGATGAGGAGCTGAGCTCCACAGACCAGCTAGCTCCCTATAGTTTATCTTTCCCTTTTGCCTGATTTTCACCTGATCATGCACATCACCCGCTACTTGTGAGGTGGGATGGTTTTTCTGAATTCTGTATGGGATATCCCTTGATCTGTCCACACACCCATCCTTATCACCTTCTGGATTATCATCATTGTCAGATTCAGAGAAACTGTCCTCTGATTCGACAATTTGGGAAGATGTGGGGACAGATGTGGGTGTGAATGTGGATGCAAATGTGTCCACATCCTTCTCTGCTTCATCATTTGTTTCTGTCTTAGCACCCTCTTTTGCATCTCACCATCTCGTATGCAGTAATTTTCCACCCAAGAAGTAACCTGAACATCAACCTCAACTGTTTTGAGGTTAAGATCAAGTGAATCATCAAAAACCACATTAGCAGATTTCATAATAGTCATTGTTTTTATGTTAAACACCCTATAAGCTCTACTATTAGTGGAATAACCCATGAATATTGCTTTATCACTCTTGGAATCAAACTTGGACAAGTGTTCCTTTTCATTAAGGATGTAACAGATACAACCAAACATATGAAAATATTTTAAAGTGGGTTTCTTGCCAAGAAGGATTTGATAGGGTGTCATAGTGCTCCCAATTCTGAGAAACACCTTATTACTAATGTGACAGTGCATTATTCAAGCACCTCGCCCAAAATTTCTTTGGCATTTTTAGAACTCAAGCGTAACCCTAGCCATCTCTTGCAGGGTTCTATTTTTTCTTTATTCAACTCCATTCTGTTGAGGAGTTATAGGATCAGAGAATTCATGAGTGATTCCCTGAGTCGTAAGGCGTAAATATTGAGTTTTCATACTTAGTGTCATTGTCAGACCTAATCCTTACAGCCTTAAGGCTATACAGATTTTTGACCTTTTTATACCAGTTTTTGAACTCACCTATGGTTTCAGATTTCTCCCTTAAAAACATCACCCATGTGTACCTGGAGTAGTCATCAACACACACAAAAGTATATTTCTTCCTACCAAAGCTTTCTATCTCTATAGGTCCCATCAAGTCAGTGTGTATCAATTCCAAGCACCTAGATAGATGTGGAGCATTGTTGGACCTTTTTGTGTGAGGATTTGGTTTGCTTTCCCTTTTGACAAGAACCACAAACATCTGTGTTCTTAAAGTTCAGTTTTGGAAGGTCCTTTACAACTTCAAACCTGTGAAGTTCCTCCAATTTCTTGCTGCTAGCATGCCCTAGTTTTTGGTGCCACAGATTGACATCATTTACTTTAGAACTTAGGCAAGACCGATTGACACCAAATTGATAACAATTATCAGCAAATCTAGGACCTGTAAACACACATTTGTTGTCTTTATCAAACACCTCACATAAGTGTTTATCAAACTTTACATGGAGGTCATCATCATACAACTGACTGATACTTATCAGGTTTGCCTTTAGGCCTTTTACATGGTAGACATTGTGCAGTTTTGGGAGACCCTTAACATCTAGAGTCATTTTCCAATGATTTTTCCTTGTGCGCCACCACCAAAGTTCACATTTCCCCCATTGATTAACCTATAGTTGGTTAAG
This sequence comes from Adenophora triphylla var. japonica, assembly GCA_022495995.1. Lineage (NCBI taxonomy): Eukaryota > Viridiplantae > Streptophyta > Magnoliopsida > Asterales > Campanulaceae > Adenophora > Adenophora triphylla. The sequence goes on from JAFEMH010000322.1 coordinate 631,009, forward strand.
GCATATTGATTCCAAGTCATAGGCCTAGAGCACCCACTATCAAAATACCAGGAACCAGTGACACTACTCTTGAGGGAAGAGTAGACAACATTGCAGGTAGCACTAGGTTTAGTAACCCATTTGGTTTCAGCCTTCTTTTTGTGGTGCACATGTTGCTGTGTACTTGAATGTGTACCTGGATGTGTACACATCTGAGTTTGGTTTACACAGCCAGCTTTTTTATCAGCTTTTAACTTATAACAGAAGGGACGAATGTGCCCAGGAGCAAAGCAGTAGTGACAGATATAGTGCCTTCTCCTTGGCCTTTTAGCACTCAAAATTGGTTTTACCTCAGATTTTGAAACCTCACTTCCCTCCTTTACAAATTTGGTTTTTTCAAACCCAATACCAGCTTTTCCAGTTTTACCAAGAGCTAAAGCTTCATCAAGTTTCATTTTCCCAGTATTTAACTTGGTTAATGTACCTTCAGCTTTTTCAAAATCAGTTTTCAATTTTTCAAGCTCAACCTCTTTCTTGGTTACCAGAACTTCAAGTTTAGCAATAGTATCCTTTTGATCATCATTTTCTTTTGAAACTCTAGTATTTTCAGTTTCACATGCAGACAGTTTATCCAGAAAAAGCTTTGTTTACCTTGGTCAGTACCTCAATTTTGTCCATCCTTCTTATCCAATCTATATGCAGTTATCTGTAAGTCTCAAAGAGTTCCTTATACGGAATGTCTCTTCCTTCATCATCTGAATCTCCATTTATGGAGAAACAGTTGAGAGTCAGATTTGATGTATTTTTAGATGTGTCCAAGGATGTGTCCACATCTGAGTCCACATCCACATTCTCCTCAGAACCTCTTTCTTCCATTCCTGCAAAATGAGCATTAAAAACAGAATGGCAGTTTCACAGATATGTTAGCAACTTCCTCTTCATCCCCACTATCACTCAGGGAAGCAGTTCAGCTCATTCCCTTCTTTTTCAGTGTGTGAGCACACTCATTAGCATAATGACCAAAGCCACGACAGGCTTTACATTGCACAGATTCAAAGGATTTCTTATTCTCTAGGTTTGGCCTTTTAACCCATTCTCATTGTTAACCTTATGTTTTTCAACACTTGGAGCAGGTATGTTGGGAAACTTGCTCATCCTTTTATTTTTCAGCATAGAACTGAATTTTTTAGAGATGAGGGTCAAATCCTCATCCTCAAGACTTGATTTGTCAATCTATGAGGAGAGCTCAACCAGTTCTTTTGGAACTGCTACAGAGCTTTTGAGGGCAAGGCTTATGGCTTTGTTCTTTTTCTGAGACTCAAGATTCAGCTCAAACACAGTCAAAATACCAATCTAATCTTACAGTGTTGGTGTCATTTGTTTCCTTTATGACAGCAACCTTTATGTTGAACCTTTCAGGAAAGGTCCTCAAGATTTTGCTCACAAATCTGGCATTAGATATAGACTCACCAATATTGGTGCATTCATTAGAGATCTCATGAATCTTAGCAGCATAGAATACAATGTCTTCTGTCTCCTCCAATCTAAGAATTTCAAATCTATCCATTAAGATCCTAAGTCTAGTGGATTTAACACTTGGAATCCCCTCACATTGCATCTGCAAGATATCCCGAGCATTCTTATCAATACATTCATTGGTGATAAGCTTGTACATATTTCCAGAAACATGATCGAAAATAGCACCCATGGCTTTAGAGTTATAATTTGCAGAGGTGATTTCATCAAGGGTCCATCTGTCCTCAGGTTTTCTTTCAAAAATAGTTTCACCAATACCTGATGTAGGCTTCTTCTCCACAGTGGGAGGTTGCCAAGCAACGAGTATACACATCCACGCTCTTTCATCAATTGATTTGATGTAGTTACGTATAATAGACTTCCAAAAATTGTAATTTGTACCATCAAATACTGGAGGTTTGTTCTAATAATTTTGACATTCCATTATAACTACACTTTCTGGATCAACACTCAGTAATATGTCGAGAGTTGACTCTGATACCAATTGAAAGTTTAGTGTAGCTAGGAAATCAGTTTCAACCAAACAGATTACGGATGTTAGTACAGATTTGATTTACAATTGTTCACACATTCACCAATAAGCAGCGAAATTAAAATAAAAAACACAAAAAATTAAACGTTTACCGGTTCTGTCCCATCAAATAAGGTTTTAAGCCGAAAAAGGTTTTCACTATTAAAATCTGTTTTATATAAGAAAACAATAATAAGTGAAACAAAAAGATTAAAATACTAAATCAAGTTCTAACCAACTTATAAATCAAAAACAATCTTCATTTCCCAATGAGAGGCTATTCTAAACAGAAGAAGAACAAATAACTTGAATGAAATCTAGATGTGAGTTCAGATGTAAGACACAACTGCACTCACAACCTAAAAGAATATCTTGAATCCGTGAAGAACAAACGTTTTTTTCTTCCAAAGAATTCTCAATCCATGTATTCTCAATGTGCCTAGGATATGAACCTTTGAGAAGTTCTTCAATTAGTCAAACTCTTCCTTATTTGATACAATCCAACTCATACAAGAAAACATAAGATTGACACTAACAAGGAAAGAGATTTGTTAGTAATATTAGTCATATTCTAAATATAACACAATATATTTACATGACTAAAAGATATTTACATATTTAACAATGTCCTTTTCCAAATAGGAATCTAAATCTTTGATAAGAAATTCATAAAATCCACTTACCAAACTTACCAATTGGATTCGAATTAGGAAATTCAATATTCCCTAAAATCTTACTCTTTCAACACCCCTTGAGGAGGCCTATTAAGAGGTCAACTATAAAGATTTATCCCACATCTGTCTAGAGATAGACTGATCACTAATAATTCCTGAACTCCCCTCGAGCCACATACAACAACACAGGTTTTCTGTATAATTTTAATATATCTTTCAAATATTTTCTTTAATTTCTTAATTTGTTCACCATAACAGACAATTTACTAACGGGAAATCATGCATGAAGCCTACTAAAGCATAAAAACTGTGAAATACCTCATCGTCTTCATCAAAATTCAGTTCATAAATGCCTTCATCGTTCAGCCATAAGTTGTATATAATTATTTTTGTCCCATGTGGCCCAATATCTTGAAACTAGAGGAAAAGAGACCAGTTAGGGTACATATGAAAATAAGATGTCGCAGACTGATGAAATAGAGTGTGATGCGTATTCATAGTTGCAAGAAAACACAATAAACAAGCTCACAGGAACATAGGATGAACAGTTGGAAAATATATGAAGAACATATGGTGAACAGTTCGTAAAGAAATGAATGAACTCATTATTATATATTCAAGAATTATTTATGTGAATCAATTTCTTTATACAAAGATAAGTTCTTAGTCAAACGGAAATGTTATTAACCAACAACCATCAAAGGCTAGACAGCGAATAGGAAGATTAAATATAGAAAGATTTTAAAGCTCTTAGTCATTAGCATAACCAGAAAAAATAAATAACAGAAGTATGGAAGAACAACTAAACACCAATAGTCCTTGAAATAGAATTTCTTGACAATCCCAAGAAATGCACGTACGTCAACATTCAGCCCAACAGTTTATATCTTTCTGAGCTCCTTAACCTCCCACTTAATTGGGTTTGGTTCATTCTTTAGTTATTAATTAATGTCCAGATTATCATTTAAGTATTTATTTCAATGTTATTCTATCTTGGGGGGGGGAGATGTTCCAATAAGGCTATAAATAGCCTAGCCATATTTTATAATAATCAGAAGTTGAATTTTATGATAAATATAGAGTGATTCTCTTACGGTTCTTATGAACTGTTTTGAGCTTATCGAGAGCAATCTTATGGCACTCGTTTCTTGACTTATCAATTATGCATTAGGCCGAGGTTCCACCAATCGAACCGAGTTGGAACGATCTGAAGATTCCACGTTTAATTGTAGGGTCTAGTCATCTTTGGCTAGGTTCACATCATATCCCTTCCCCAAATAATTCACAGTGAATAGATTTCTCTGGAGCTAATTCATTTAAGGGTTAATGACAATTTAGGGCCTGTAGTATAGGGGCGGTACCACATTGAGGCCTGAAGTCTTAAAACTGTCAATTTAGGGCCCAAAGTTACAATTTTGATCAATTTTGGGCTTTTTGACGTTTTCCATCAAAAAAATCCGTTAAGTGATCACGTGCGATGCACATGAGATTCAGTGAGGGCATTTTGATCATTGTCAATTTAGGGCCCAAAGTTACAATTTTGATCAATTTTGGGCTTTTTGACGTTTTCCGTCAAAAAAATTCGTTAAGTGACCACGTACGATGCACATGAGATTCAGTGAGAGCATTTTGATCATTTCATATATTTCAGGCCCTAAATTAACCTCTCTCTCTCTCACTCTCTCCCATTATTCAACTTTTAATTAAAATCACTCTCTCTCTCTCTCCCATTATTCAACTTTTAATTAAAATATCTCTCTCTCTCTTTTCATAGATTTCAGGCCCTAAATTGACCCCTCTCTCTCTCTCTCTCTCTCTCCCATTATTCAACTTTTAATTAAAATCACTCTCTCTCTCTCTCTCACTCTCTCTCTCTCTTTTCATAGATTTCAGGCCCTAAATTGACCTCTCTCTCTCTCTCTCTCCCATTATTCAACTTTTAATTAAAATCTCTCTCTCCCTCTCCCTCTCCCTCTCCCTCTCCCTCTCCCTCTCTCCCATTATTCAACTTTTAATTAAAATCACTCTCTCTCTCTCTCTCTCTCTCCCTCTCCCTCTCCCTCTCCCTCTCCCTCTCCCTCTCCCTCTCTCCCATTATTCAACTTTTAATTAAAATTCTCTCTCTCCCTCTCTCTCTCCCATTATTCAACTTTTAATTAAAATCACTCTCTCTCTCTTTTCATAGATTTCAGCCCTAAATTGACCTCTCTCTCTCCCTCTCCCTCCCTCCCTCCCTCCTCTCTCTCTCTCTCTCCCATTATTCAACTTTTAATTAAAATCACTCTCTCTCTCTCCCATTATTCAACTTTTAATTAAAATCACTCTCTCTCTCTCTCTCCCATTATTCAACTTTTAATTAAAATCACTAGCATCATAAGAACCAAGCAGCCTTTCATTGAAGAAATAGATGATCATGAGAGTTTGTTGATCTCTTATATTCTGCACATTTGTTTGGAGAAATCCTTTTGTTAGGTATATATCTTTGCATAGTGTTAAGCTTAGTAAGAACACACAACAAAATTCGGCCCCCTCCACCACCACCGCCACCGTCGACTTCTTGACTGCCGAAATTAGAGTATTTTTGATTAAATAACTGCAGTAAAAATGGAAAACCAGACAGGGAGAGACAACAGGGGCGGTGATTTTGGGTGGGGGCCGAGAATTTGGGGGTAAATGATGATGTTCTAGTGGTTGATTTGGTTGGGTTTGACCTTCAACACCGCAGACGGTTCATCTTCTCTCTGGATTTAGGGTAAATATTGCTATTGTCGACGATGGCGAAGGGAAAACAAATGTTGGAATAGGGTGGAGCGATGGTTGGAATAAGGGGGGTTAAACCTGGGTAAGATTTGGGGGTCTGTGATGGAAACGTGAATGGGGTTGGGTGTGGTGGTGGGTTTGCTGTTGTTTGGTTATTTCAGTCACCGGAGGAGTGGCGCCGATGTTAAGTCTTGGGTGTGGTGGTGGGTTTGCTGTTGTTTGCAAAATCTTTGAAGAGAGAGAGAGAGAAAGAGAAGTGGTGAATTGTCAATTTAGGGCCTGAAGTCTATGAAATGACCAAAATGCCCTCACTGAATCTCATGTGCATCGCACGTGGTCACTTAACGGATTTTTTTGACGGAAAACGTCAAAAAGCCCCAAATTGATCAAAATTGTAACTTTGGGCCCTAAATTGACAGTTTTAAGACTTCAGGCCCCAATATGGTACCGCCCCTATATTACAGGCCCTAAATTGACAGTTTTAAGACTTCAGGCCCCAATGTGGTACCGCCCCTATATTACAGGCCCTAAATTGTCATTGACCCTTCATTTAATCGATTATACGATTTCAACCGGCCGGTTTCTCTTTTGAATAATCAAGCTCAATAACATTCGGGGAATGCGTAAGTGGCCAAGACATCAGACCTTAACAAAACTCTATTCACGTTTGTTTTTTAAATTTTCATGAGAAAGGCAGAACTAAGGTAACATTTAAAGAGATGACTGTTCCTACATACTTGAGGCAACTCAATCGGGCTCTGTCACATTTCCCTTGCGGCCGGCTACATCAATCCCTTTCGTCATTATATTCGATCTTAACTAAATTCTCTCACTGCACAGTTTTGAATGTTTAAATGGCTCCTTTCCAAATCAATTTGGTTTCGAGTTCAGGCAATATGCCACAAAAAGCTACTACGAAACATTTATCAAGAAAAATACACCAAGCAATATCGAATAATTACATATGCCTAATTCACCATATATAATAATTGTCTATTCAGGTGATAAAAACTAGACATCAGGATGCAATGAATATTTTTGATACAGCATAACATCATAGACTATTATATTATATGCAACAACACATAATAATAAAAGCTATATATAGCATCAATTAGTTTTTCTCCTTTATATGTGGCCCTGAGCTGGAGATCTCTAGAGTCTTTATGTGCTAACTTAAAACTCCTGACTAAGTGTTCTTTCAGATAGTTCTTTCACGGGTTTACAGGAAAGAACAATAAAAAATGAGTATTTCTCCCTAACTAAATGTGCTTTCTTTTAAACGGAACATGTGTCATTACGAAATCAAGCAAAAAAGGGAAATTTTGATGAGGCACTCTATGGAAAGGGAAGTGCCAAGTACAGCAGAAAAAGGTGAGTGTGTGTGTTTGGGAGAGAGGGGGAGAGGAAGAGAGAAATAACCTGTTGCATGAGGTCGTCTTTTGATTCAAATGGAGACCATTCAAGAATTGTTTTCAGATTAGTAGACCAATCATCCTGAGAGCCGTAAAAGATAGGCTCAGCCCAATGATCAGACACATTAAAATCAATCTGCAATATGATTCGAGTTAAGAAAATAACTTTAATAAAAACATACAAGATGTATAAAACCAAGTGAACTAACAATAACAATACAAAGCACCATGGGAACAATCACGTCATCCTTCCCAGTTCTTCGTAGAAATGTATAGGATAAGAGACCAACACTTTGGGTTATTTGACTAGAAAAGAGTAGTGACAGATAATGTCAAAATATGTCCGAGGATATAGAAGAAGCAGAAAATTATGTAATTTATACCCACCAAACAAAAATCATAACCACAAAATATTTAAGGTTAGAGAGCGAAAGTAGACATTAAAAAATAATAGGCACACAGAATAACACTAGCTAAACATATAGTATAGCAAATCAAAGATAACAGATATTAAACTAGCACGTGGCACAGTTTAATTTTCTAAAAGCAGCAAAGCAAGAAAATCTTGCTCTCTTGAAAACAGGAGTCGCTCAGTCATATCGACTAGTCAATAGTCGATATTTATGCTTTTAAACACTCAACTGATGGATGCCTAAAGATTATCCTTGAATCCAATCTGAACGTAGAGAGCATGACTATGTGGGGTCTTCCAGTACACTTCACAATCAAAGATGCCTGAAGATATGTTTATTCTGCTGAAATGATAATCCAATGTAGCTTTTCGTCAATAGTTGAAAGCAACCTGGGCTCAGGCTTTCGAGGTTTCCAATTTATTTAATACAAAATGGTGTTGATGTTTTAGTTTTCTTCTAACCAACCATGATTTATTTACTTTTAATAAAAGACATATTTTTGATAGAAAAAGAGAATTGTATTAAAAGAAGATCCAAAAATAAAAGGATGGAAAAGAAGTTCATCTACAAAGAAACAAAGAAATACACAGAAACTACATTAAACCATCGCAGCTTCCCAATCCCTCCTCAAATCATTAAGCGATAAACCCTTGAAGGCACCATTGGCAAACACCCAAATAGACGCTAAAGACACCACTTTATCCCACACAAGATGTTTCGGTAGGTGATTATTTTTTAAAATCCTCGCATTCCTCTCCATCCAAATACACCAACAAACCGCAAACGCCCAGAGTCCCACAAACTTCTTGTGTCTTTTCCTTTACCAAACCCTCTGAATCTCATCTGAAGAAGAGAGGAGATAGAATTCGGGCTCACCCACACTTCTCCAACCACCGCAAACAAAAAATTCCAAAGATACCTAGCTAAGCCACAATGAAGAAAGAGATGGTCATGTGTCTCATCAGAATCCCTGCAATTCACACACCTATTTGGCGAAACACATTTAGCGGGCCTGCGAATCTGCAAATTATCATTAGTGTTGAGTTTATAAAGCACTAAAAGCCACACAAATGCCCGAATCTTAAAAGGAGCTTTAGATTTCCACAAATAAGATGAAAGAGGAAAAGGAGACGGATCAGGGCTCTGAATCAAGAAGTTAAGAAATGATTTACAAGAATGTTTTCCAGAGCCCTCTAAGACCCAAACCCGAGAGTCATGATTTTCCAGCAAGCGAACATGAGATAAGGAATCAAGAAGAACACCAAGGTCAACAGACTCTCTGTCGTTTAGATTACGAAAGAAATGGAAATTCCAATACACACTCTCCCCTTCCTCAGACACCTGAAATTCAGAGATAGGAGCCCAAGAAGTCCAAATTAAAAAAGACATATTATATTATACTCCCTCCGTCCCACTTCAAATGGACCATGGTATCTTTGCACGCTTTTTAAGAATTTTTTTAAAAAATGAGTAAAGAATTGAAAGTGGGTAGAAGATTAGAGGAGAGAGAATGTAAAAGTTAAAAACATTTAATAGGAGAGAGAATGAGTGGGAGGAATAGTAAGTTAATGATTGGTTTTTTTGTAAATATGTTAAAATTATAAGTGTATAATGAATGGTTTTTTTGTAAATATATAAACATTATGAGGATATAAATGTCCGAAACACTGTTCACTTCTTTCTATTTATGGAATGGTCCATTTGAAGTGGGACGTCCCAAAAAGGAAAGTGGCTCATTTGAAGTGGGACGGAGGGAGTAAATGTAAAGGAAAATACAGACAGGCGGACAAGAAGTCCATCAAATGAGAAAATAGAGATTACAAAATAAAGAAAACAACAAGTCTACTGTACGACAAAACAGCACTGCAAACCCTCCTCAGGTCTGAGAGAGGAATTCCCCAGAAAACACCCTTAGCATGAGCCCATAAAGATTCTAAGCAAACAACTCTGTACGAAAGCAATAATTTCAGAAGAATGTGATCCTTAAAAAACTTGCATTGCTTTCCAACCAAATACACAAAAATCTCTCTCTATTGGTGTATTTGCTTGAAGCGCAAAGCAAGGATCTTTCAAGATCAAGTTCTTCCGAAACCATTGCTATGAGACAAAGTTGTGTTTTTAGATTCTTTGGGGCTCATGCTAAGCGAACTTTTGGGGGACTCCTCCTTCCGATCTGAGGAGACATTTGAATGTTGTTTTTGTAAAAGAGTAGGCTTATTGTTTTCTTTATTTTGTAACTTTCTTTTCTCTTTTAATGGACTTCGTGTCCATTACATTCATTTTCATTAAAAAAACCATTTAGCAGTATCATGGTAGATACCACCTGGTATGATAATCCCCCATCCCAAAATGATTGTCCCACTTTCCTTTTTAGTAGTATCGTCAAAAGCATTCCATTTCTTAAAAGGCCAACACTTGTACTGCAATATCAAGAAGGCACAACCAAGTAAATCATCAAGCATAAAAAGTTACTTGTCAGATAGACAAATATTTTTAGGATGGATGGAGTAGAATTTAAGACTTGGTGCGAAGCCTCCAGGGGTTTTTCTCTCATTTTATTTTTATTGGCTAATGAGCACTTTCAAAAATCTAAAGGTACTTTTGCAGAACATGCTGGAAAAGTTTCGTTGGGGGTTCACACTTCATATATCAGAATTATCTTTCTCAAAGCAGGTTGCGATAGGACTAGGTACAGGTTGGTTGAGAATCTTTTTGCTCTTCCTTCGCTTTATGTTACTGTACACATGTGGCATTGCCTTGGCCTTTGCTTCTAATACAACTTTTTGCCAGAAATTGAAAACATTGTAACTAACACACAGCTTTACTTGTAAAGGGATAATCACTTTTGTACTTAATCCAGTGTCAGAAACTAAACTATCTAGTTGATGATTTATCGAACAATATTAGCTCATATTCTTACAAAAAAATAGAGGACGCTGATTCCAACATCTGCCTATGTACAGTCACATCGGGAAAGACAGCTAAAACAGTGTTGACAGAGGGAAAGACAGTAGAAAAGAAAACCTTTTACAAGATGCGCGGGTGAAAACAATCACATCGGCGCCTAGCCTCATAGTACTTGTCTTGAAGCCATTACCATCTGAAAATGCAAATGTGGATATATACGGATATGAGTTACAAACAACTCTAGAAATCTTTTAGCCAATGGTCAAGAGTAAAGGAGAAATGAAATTAAAGCAAAAGTAAATGAAAATCTGGACATATTGAACAACAGAATTGAGAGAATATGGGCCTGTCACTTAGGATGAAAGATGAATTCATCATGTCCATTGCTAATGGTCAGTGGTACATTCTCAAACCTAGGCACAAAAGATTGTGTAAACCAGTCCCAACTGATATAAGAAGATGAATTCAGGTCACTGAATTTTGAAACAAGCAGAGAAGTGGCTTCTCAGCTGTGTGTGGTGTGAGAGTTTTCTGGGATCAGTAGAATGCAAAATTCATACTACAGGGGATAAGTGGCCAAATATGGCAACCATTCCTGCCTAACAAAGCCCATAACCATGTACATCTGACACTCGGCGTTGCTTAGGATAGACTGAAAATGGACCTGGTAACTGGTGTATTATGAGCAGATTGAGTGCTTGCACCAACCTACAATTTTCATACTCAAGAGCCTTTGGAATTTACAACGGTGCAGTGAATGGCCCCTAGCCATTTTGTATACATGGAAGCTATGATGCTCGGACTCTTTGGTTTATCTGGCCGGACCCTTGTCAACAAGACTAAAATAGGAGTGTCCGGCACGGGTAAGGCGAGGTAAACCAAATAGTCCGAGCATCAGAGCATGGAAGGACTACTAACAAAAAAAATTATATTTTCAAAATATTATTTAGTGGCATTAAAATAACAACGGGGCAAGATAGTTCCAGTCAAGAAAATTGTAGCATCGTAAGCAGGTCAAGTAGTTACATTGCCCAATTGTGGAGCTGGTCTTCTTCGAAGAGTAGCCCAAGCTCATGCACTTCCGAACGCCTTCGGGATTCATTCCACCCCCATCATCTGCATAAATGTCCACGGTAGTGGTTAAACAAAAGGTATATAGAGACCACATATGATAATTTCAATGCCCTGGAGTGAAGATAAACACAGATTAGCATACCTTGAAAAAGTAACGCAGGTGAGTTGTCCCTTTTGCTGAAAATTCTGTCAACCATCACAAAAGTAGCGCCATTGCAGATCTAGTTTATGCAAATAAGGGAAGTGTTCATAACCAAAAAAAAAAACGTGGTTGATGATAAATAACATCCCAAGTTGAATGATTCAATCATCTAATCATTATACTATTACACTTTATATTAGTCATAAATAAGAATGAGTTTACTAAGACATAAATGGGACTTGATGGAGAAGGGGTGTTAAGAGGGAGTAACGCTGAAACATCAGAAAATATTCAGACATAAAAAATAGCCAGGACAGGGGATTGGAAGATAAGTTAAGCAACAGTTTAGACTGGAAGATATCACATTGACCATTACTCAATTAGAAAAGAGACCCAGGCGTGGGCAACAAAGACTCAAAGTGCAGCCGCTGCCCTAAGTATAGTCACTCTGTATATTAAAATAACAATAAGAGCCTAAATTGATATCACTCCTAAATTCTCAAGCCTCGTTCCATGCCCTTGCCTCTCTTCCAAAAACAACTTATACAGAAAAAGCATCCTTGATCCCCTTCAGAGAGAGAGAGATAGACAGATACGGGGGCATGCGACACCACAATGTAGCACTCTCCTTAACTATATTGCTTCGAACAATACGCAAATCACTCAAAAACGTATTACAATTTTCCCTTCTCAAGAACAAAAATTATATTTCAATAACTTCTCTTAAATGTATTTCATTTTCCTCTAATAGAACCATAGCCCAACGAAACCTAAATTAGGATCAAACACAAGTTCATGATATCAAGGAGCAAAAAGGATGTAGTTTCAGTCCTTGGACTAGACTTGTAAACTAAACATCTAACACTAGTATCCATTCATTTTCCAACTAGGAAAATTTTGGGTAAACCAACAACAACAACAAAGCCTTAGTCCCAAAATGATTTGGGGTCGCTAACATGCATCGCCAATGTAATTGCCAAAGGAAAGATTGATTAATACATTGAAAAGGACAAGCATCATCTTTCTCAAAAACCAAAGCAAATATCTAGTGTAAAACCCTGAAATCATAGTAACCACAACCACTGTCCCTTAACTGCAAAAAGAGCCATATTTCTTTAAACTAAATACAGGCGTAGTGCATATCTATGTGCACGAGACAAAGTCCTTGTTTAGACAATTGCTCGGATGTTTGGTTCTGCGTCAGAAATAATTCTTCAAGGCTTGAAACCACAATCTCCCCAAAACAGTATTCACAAAAAGCAAGTTCAACCATCCATACAAGCAGATAACTTGCTAAATAACAGATCGAGATTTACACAATATGCTCCATGCCCCAGCCACCAAATGAAACTGCTCTTGCCAAAATATCAAAATAAATACCATTAACATGTTTGATCTTTATACAAATTTAGTGAAACACTACTTAACTATCGCAGAATAAATAAGAACCATCCAGATTATACCTACACATAAGTGGCATTTCAGTAACAGATAACTGGTTTAATTAAGCTGATCTGTACTGAACCAGTTGACAATATATATTATAAGTCCTCATGGAAGTGGAATTATTTTATTATTTTCTTATGAAAATATAGACATTGTGCCAATTTGAATGTTATGATGGATCAATGTAGGACGTAATGGCTTTTACCTCATCAACAGCATTATCCAAGAGCTCAGCGATTGCTGCAATAATATTTAAATAGATCACAGGTGTAAGTCCTTTAAAGTTGTTACAGAACACAAATTGCTAAAATAAAATAAAGAAAAATAAAAGAGTTGGGAATAACGCATGTGGGAAGAAGTATACTTTTATTTTCTTTTTGACACGTATAAAATCTGTAAACTAATGTCTATTCCTGCTAGTCTTACTCATACTCAGCCTTCTTGTTTATCTTTATTTGACAGACTCTTATACGCAGTTTCGTAAGCTCCTAATGTCTATCTTGTAGTATTCATTTTTCATACCCAAATGACTTCATATGAGAGAACTCGAGGAATTTTTTTATCAGAAAAAAAATACTCCCTCCGTCCCAGACCAAGAGTCCTACTTTCCCTTTTGGTCCGTCCCAGACCAAGACCAAGAGTCCCTTTCCATAAATGGCAAGTTTTTGAATATATTTATACCCTTATAATTTAATATATTTACAAAAAAACCATTCATTATACCCTTATAAAGTTAACATATTTACAAAAAAACTAATCATTAACTTACTATTCCTCCCACTCATTCTCTCTCCTATTAAAAAACCAATCATTAACTACTATTCCCTACCCCATATTACAAAAAAACCATTCATATTATACCCTTATAAAGTTAACATATTTACAAAAAAACCAATCATTAACTACTATTCCATATCCCCACATTTAACTTTTATTCATTTTTTAAAAAATTTCTTAAGAAGCGTGAAATTCCCCCCGAGGACCCTTGGTCTGGGACGGAGGAAGTAGATTTTACAGTAGAATGTACAAAAGCTGATAAGAAATCCATCAAAACAAAGGATAATTAAAAAAAAAAAAAAAGTCCAAAAAGAAGATCAAGGAAGCAAGGGAATCCAATCATGCTGAACATGTGAAACCGAATCCCACAGTGAGATCCCCTTACCAACACACAAAGAAAGACCAAAAAGACACCTCAATACCACAACAAGGTCATCGTCAATAATTGGTCCTAAAAGATCCTGAATTCCTCACTCCAGATCCAGATACACCAAAGGATTACGAAGACCCCACACTGCCATAATAAAGTACCCTCATCTCCTTAACCAAGACCTCTATACTTACCTGAAAGAAGAAAAAATATAGGCAGGACTGGCTCAGGCCTCCCCAACCAGCTTGAAGAGTCTAATCAATAGAAACCTCAAATCATTACAATGAAGATATGGATGGTCATGACTCATGATACTGAAGTAATCTCATACACGGCTTCACAGACATCCTAACAGGGGGTCAATATACAGAACAGCTGTTTATTCCAGTAGAGCAAGTATCGGCACTCCTCATAATGGATGCCTTTCCAATTCCATCTATGTGAACCAACTGCCATCGCCTGCCTACTTGGACTTTTCTCGTGTAGAAAAAGGGTACTTTAGAGAGTGCACACGCATTCGCAGGAACTCTATTCTGCAATTTGACTTCACTCTCAACTCCCCATGTCACATCAAAAGACCCACATTCCCCGGTCCTCACTAACCCACAACTATCCTTCACAATCAAAGCCAGATTCACACTAACCTCTGTAGTTGCCCTCTAGCATATTAAGTTGAAGCAGGCTCGACCTGAGCCTTCTCTAATGCATCCCCCACGTGATCTCTCACAGAAATAGAATGAGAGAAAGGTATGGAAATCTATCAGTGTCAGCAGGCAAGAATTTCTTGTCGACTTCTCCAAAGAGCTTCCATCCATAACACGGGACTACCTTGTGACTTACAAAGCCTGAAATTCCTTTATCATTTCATTTCAAACCTAATGTCGATGCAATAACTATGTCCGCAGGAGGAAACAATAATTATAGACATTAGACACGATGAACCAGTCAACATGCATCAAGTTGCAAATCTGCAGACTTATACAGCTGCTTGTGATATTTACCAGCACATTGATTCTTTATTCTAACCTGGTAGCTCCGTATAGCAGTATCTTCCTACTGTATGTTTTTACATAACAAACTAAAAGCTATCTGTGTTTTTTCATTATGTATCAACATGTCAACTAAGTCAGCTTCTGAATACCCAACCATCAAAAAACATAAGTACCTAAAAGTTTCAATCCCGTACACAATAAAGTATAGTGGAGAGTCCAACTCAAAATAGGATTGAGTTTACAACCTTTGAGAACATTTCATGTGCATTGTTTTAAGGAGATTTAAGTAATTTATACTCTAACATGCATCGATTATACAATGCCACCTTAGTCGACATAACATCTGTTTGTACACTATTTTTCTCAACACCAGAAATAGAATGACAAAAGTAAACCGAAAGCCATACCTCCAAAAGCCCATTTGTGAGAAGTAGCATTGGAATGCAGAAACTTTGGATGCACCCGGGCATGTTCCAATTCACCTATATATTGACCACAACTCAATTCAGTGAACATGCAATTACATAGTCACTTCATCCAAAATAAAAATATGATATTTCTAGGTCAAAAGTCTCAAACGTGGGACTATGAAATCAAATATTTTAACTAATAAAATTGCAATCATTCAAAAGACAAAATTAAAATACCACAATTGCAACTTCTAAATCCACCAAAAACAATTCATGCATGTAATATCCGCAGCAATGAACTTTACAGAGAGATGGATTAAGAAGTAACCTATGGCCGGGGTCCATTTTATAGGGCCAATGTCATAGGCTCCCGCCTTCCAGAAACTTCTAGACTCGGAGCCAGGCGGAGGGTTTGTTGAACTATTCACTGTTTTGGGTGTAATAACTTCTGATTGTGGCTCGTTTGGTGACTTTATATTCTTGTTTAGAACTCGATTACCACCATGTTCGTCATCGCTGCTCTCGATTTCAACGATATTCATCGATGCCGTGCCGGTGCTGGTGCAGGAGTATCAGTGTGCGGGAGGAAATGGAAGGAGAGAGGCCTCTGTTTGGTAGCCGTAAATAAATCGGACCACTAGCTTTATGTTGATGCACTCGGTGCCCGGTCACAGGTTCGACACGTGGGAAATAGAGGAACATTTGTCGTGGGAAATAGAGGAACATTTTTTTTCCGTGAGAGAGTAATTTCTCAAAACAAATACTCCCACCGTCCCATTTGAAGCTTTATCATTTTGACGAAGGTATATAAATTAAAAAAAATAATAAGTGAGAGAAGGATTGTGAGAAAAAAGAAGTGAGTAGATATGACAAGTGAGACCCTTAATTTAAATGTGTTAGGAAAAGTTAGTGAGTATGACAAATAGGGTCCACAATTTAAGTACGTGAGAGAAAGAAGTGAGTGGAGTTGACAAGTGGGACCCATATTTTTTACCATTTTAGAAAAGATAAAGTTTTTAATGGGATATCAATTGGATAAAATGTGAAGCTTCAAATCAAATGGGTCAAAAGGAGTATTGTCCAAATAATAAATGTGGTTCTTTTGACCAAAATTTTGGTCTAAAATAGGGGTGCATTTGAGTTAAAAGCACTTAAATTTTGATTTTATAAACTTGAATCATTGTATTAATTATTGTATAGTAACTGAAGTATTATAAAAAAAATATTGATAAAAGATAAATTTGATATTTTATTCAATGATGATGTCAAAATTATCAAATCAGCCCAAATTCAAGCGTTCGGATGCTCCGGAGATTGCAAGGCCTGAAAATAAGAGAAAACACGTAAACTAAGTCGGGGCGTCTCCGGCTAAAGGCCCTCCGGCGTGAGAGTAAGTTCACGGTTTGGATATGAGAAACTAAATTGTCAGAGTTTCTGTATTGTAAAAAGTAACGTACCAAATAATGAGCCATAGGGCTTGTATTTATAGGGATGGATTGATAGAATCCATGTTGAAGTGAACTTGTAAAGAGATAAGATATAATCCTAAGAGAATTATATCTGTTAAGGAGTCATTGTTTGACTTGAATTGGTGTTGGTGATTCTAATCCTGATTGGATCACGACAATAGAATCCTTGTTTGAGAAGGACTGTATAATTTGCTAGCCGGAACATCGAGGAGCAAGAATGTTTTATCTCGGCATTTGCATATAAGCCGAGATGCATGATTTTGCCTCCTCGTCATTTGATGATTGGCCGACATGTGGATATGTCGGGATAAATGATTCTGTCTCCTCGTACTTTGATGAAATGCCGAGGTAAGAACTTTTCTCTCCTCGTCATTTTTTGATATCTCGGAGTACGATGGGCCAAGAATGAAGATATAAGGCCGAGATGGATGTTCCTCGGCATACGAGGAAGGTGTTCCTCGGCCCTGATACTTGTGTGTTGGATTATGTTTATGGCCCAATCCATTTGGGCCAAACTCGAGCAAGCCCATGTTCGTATCTCTAGCTTTACCTTTGTTCACTGCCCCCCGACTTTCTAGCTCGGCTTAGGACGAGGAGAAAGTCATCTCGTCCTCGCTTATGGGATACGAACAGGTTTTGACACGTGTCTTCTGGCTCTTCATTATCCGACGGTTAATATTCTAATGATTACATGGGGCCCCCGCCTTGTCACGCCTTGAAGTTGTTACCAAAGATTTAATTCTTGGGGCGCCATACCCGTTTATTTGCTTTACCCATGGGTTGACCCGGTTTTGTGGAGTATAAAAACTAAAACCCTTTCATTTAAACCTTTACATACCCCAATTGTTTGAGAGCACAGGCGAGAGATTTACCGGCGAACGCAGCATCCTTCCCTTTCCAGTTTTCGGCGAACTCGATTTTTCCGGCGAAGTAGCGTTCTGTTTCGATTCCAACCGTATCTTCAAACTCAGGTATGAAATTTCTTCCCTTCTTATGCATTCTGTTCATACTGTTGCGTTTTCTAGGGTTTTTAGGAGAAATTTTGAATTTGCCAAGAACAATGAACCGCCATTGTTAAAGAACAAAGCTTTTCTTCATGAATTTCTGCTTTTAATTCTCAAACACTTCAAATCTTTGAATTTCTTTGAATTTGGTATAAATTTCTTTGAATATTGAATGAACTCCCCCTTTAATCATTGATTCCCCTTAGAAATGGCTTGTTCTTGGGACCATTCCCCCCGATTCCGTTACGGATATCACACCGGCAATATGAGGGTTTATCGGAGAGAGAGGGGACCTTGGTTGATGCTGACCTTGGATGACATAGGAAAGATGTTGAGAAGTTATGGCCGTACTCGGATGTTCATCCAATACCCAGATAAATTAAGGATAGATCGAATTGATTCTTCGACTCGTAATGTTGTGTTGCTTGAGGATAGAGCAGAAATAGTGGAACACATCGAGTTGTTCTATCCTTCATCTGATCACATAGTTCGCGAGCGTTTGAGTGGTAAGGCTCCCTCCTCGGCCTTCTGATAATGACGAGGAGGGATATCTCCCTTCCCCGTCATAAAATCAGCCATTGACGAGGTAACTAATTTTGTCCCCTCGTCCTTTTGCAGATATGACGGGTAGAGAAGGAGAAACCTCCTTGTCCCCCCGAATTGTTGATGCTTTCATGGAGGGTGCCCAGGTTGAGGGCAGAAGAGGCCGAGGAAGGGGAAGCCGAGGGAAACAAAGAGAACGGGCTCCAAAGGCCGGGGATCCCATGCTCGAAAAATTGTATTCCACGTACGGGGTGGACAAGGCCGAATATAAGTTAACTTATATAGGCAAACTTGATCTTAAGACTGAGAAGGAGGAGAGGAACTTCTATTACAAAGAAGATTATGTCCACTTCTACTTCAAACAGTTTCAACAGGGGCTCCATCTTCCCTTGGACCCCTTTATTAATGAATTTTTAGATGATGTGAGAGCGGTGCCGACCATGCTAGGAGCCAATGGTACCAGGGTCCTTGTAAGTTTCATTGTCCTTTGCCGTAGCCTAGGATACGAGCCGACCATGGGAGCTTTCTAGCACTTCTACCAAGTTGGATTTGTCAAGGAAAGTTGGCTCCTCGTCATTAGGAGTTCACCCAAGAAACCAAAGTTGCTTCTCCCCATGTCTAGCAAAGTTGCAGGTTGGGATAGCCACGTTATTAGGGTTGAGAGTCGCCAAGGCTGGGAGTTCCAATCTCCCTGCAAGGATCCAACTTCATCAGGTCCTATTCAACAATATGAGTGGACCAAGGCTTTAATCAAGCGCCTTGAGAATTTTGCCGAGGTGGGGCTTCTCGACTGGTCGGCAATAGAATCTACCGATCACTACTACGTCCAAAGTGCGGATTGATGCCGGACCGAAGGACGGGGTGGTTCCCCTCGTCACCGTTAAGAGGGGAAGGCATTTTAACGATTGGACGATACACCCCGCCTCGTATTTCATGAGGATTGTCCGAGGTGTAAGACTCGTCCCCTGGACCAATGTCTGGAAGAAATAGACGTGGTTGGATGTAAATATTTAACTCTGATACTTGCATTTTTTTCATGTTTATTTCTTCTTCTGCTCGTACTTAACCATCTCGTCCTTATCTTTGCAGATTTAACCCCCGGGCAAGAGGCCGACTTCGCCATGAAGAGATTAAGTCCTATGGAGCTGGTGAAGCAGAAGAGGAAACAAGTCAAGAAGTCGGGCTTGGTAGAGAGGAGGGAGGAAGCCAATGCCCGCAACTTGGTACTAAATGCTCAAGGTGATCAACCCCTTCCCTTCAAACCACATGGGGAGGTGAATGCCGAGGAGGCGGCGTCCGAGGAACAACTTAACCAATCAACTGTAGAGGGGCATAGCCTCCGTGTTGAAGCCGAGGAGGTGGGGGCCGAGGATTCCACCCTCGTCCCAAGGAAATCTGGCTCCAAAAGAGCCCAAGCTGCTAGTGCCGAGGAGCCTGCTGCTAAGCGGGCAACCGTTGAATCTTCCAACCCTGATGGTCCTCCTCCCCTTACCATTCAAACCGTCAAAACTTATGACGAGGCCGACGAGCTGGCTCGGCGCATGGCTGCCAGTGTCCCACGTCTGAAGGGTATTCCTCTCGCAAAATAGGGAGGGACCTTTGGTGAGATTGGGCCGAGCTCCGCCGGTAGGCTATGGACGAGGAGGCTTATGAGGCTCTCGTCAAAGAGGCTCCTAGCGAAGATAACTTGCTTTGCCGCAAGGGGCTCTTAATTGCCGAGGTAAATGTCTCCTTTTCTCGGTCATATTGATTTTGAGATTTACTTGGATTTCTAACATGGATTCCTCTTTCAGTTGGCTTCCATCACGGCTTACGAGAATGTCTTGGCCAAGAATAAAGCCAGGCGCTTGAATGAGGCTAAGACCGCCCAGGAGAAGAGTGAGGCTGATAAGGCTTCCTTGGTTAAGCTTTTGAAGGCCAAGGATGCTGAGCTCAAGGCGGCCAAGGCCAAAGTAGAAGCCGAAGTGCAGAGGGCAAGTGACGAGAGGGCTAAGGCCGAGGAGCTCCGTACAAAGGCCGAGGAACATCTCCGGCAGACGGAAGCCGAGCTAGTCGAGGCAAGGAAGGCCAAGGCCGAGGTCCAAGTAAGGGCCAAGGAAGCTGAAGCCAAGTGCCTAGGTTACGAGGCTACTCTCGTCACCAGGAAAGAGGAGGCCGTGACCCGCTTCAAGGAGAGCCAAGCTTTTCAATATGCCGTGGATGAGAAGACGGCGACAATGTTCGAGGACGGGTATCTCCGTCTCACTCGCCGTCTTCTGGCCGATCCTACCACGGGCTTGAACATCAATAAGATTGCTCAGCTGGTTTGCCAGGATCAATATGACGAGGGAGCCAGGGCTCTCCATCACCTGGTTCCATTTTCCGATTACAACATGGAAGTGATGGCTGAGATGGATGCCCAAGCCGCCGAGAAAGTATGGGTGCCCTCAGGACTATTCTCTCGGCCACTTTCGTGCCTTGTTCTGGCCATCCAAGATGGGGAAGCCGAGGTCGGGGGAGGAGAGACTGAGAAGATAGACGCCCAAAATGACCAAACTGTTCTTCCTCCCCCTGGCTCCATTACTGAGGAGTGGCTTGAAAAGCCTTTTGATGATGGCAAGAAAACTTAGATAGGATTTTTCTTTTCCTTTTTTGCTTTTTTGTAATAGATGGTAGGATTTGTAATTTTCTTTGAATATCAATGAAAAAATACTTTTGTCTTTATCCATGTTGTTTCAATGAATTGTTTGAGTTTCTGTATGCTAGGTATAGGCACTAGATTTGGGAAGGTGGGATCCGAGGAGGGTCCCTCGTTCCCTAATTGTTGAGCAAGTGATTAGGCCGAGGAAGGACTCCTCGGCTTTAACTGTACTCTAAGTCATATAGGCCGAGGAAGGACTCCTCGGCTTTGACTGTTGGGTGATTTCTTCTTTTTTGTCTCCTTATGCCGAGGAAGATGACTCGTGCACAGGTTTCAGACGTGATGCCTTTTAGTCGTAGTGGCAAGGTGTTTCCTTGTCTTGACGTGGGGCGAGTCATCAGGCCGAGGAGGAATCCTTGGTCTTGACTGTGATAGTTGTAATCCTGGAATCAAGGCGGACCCTTGTCAGGATATAAAGCCATTAGGCCGAGGAAGACCCTCGGTCTTGGCTGTTAGGAGCTGATAGTCATTGAGTCAAGGCGGACCCTTGTCAAGACGTAAGGTGTATGTTTCGAAGAGTCGGGGATTGAGTCCTCATCTTCTGGTGTTTGTGTGAAGAGTTGATAGTTGCTTTGCATGTTGGAAGAAACTGCTTTCGTAAAACGGAAATGTGATTACATCGAACTGCAATCCTATCAACTAGAAAGTAAAAGACAGAAAACAAGAAACTAATCTAATGCAACCTAAACTAGACTAGTGATAATATTTTCGGAGATTGTCGGAATTCCATAGGTGTTTGAGCTCCTTCCCCTCCTTAGTCTTCAATCTGTAGGTCCCTTCATGAATGACATGAGTGATGATATAGGGACCTTCCCATTTTGGGAAGAGCTTGTTTTGTTCTGCTTTCCGACCGGTTGCTTCGATTTTTCTAAGTACCCAATCACCTACTTGGAATACTCTTCTGATGACCCTCTTATCATGATATGACTTGGTCCTTTGCTTATAGTTCACCATCCTCATCTGTGCGGCTAGTCGCTTTTCATCTATCAGGTCTAGGTCTAGGAGCCTATTAACCTTGTTGACTTGCTCATCATAATGGGAGTTTCTCACAGTAGGGATGGCCATCTCAGCTGGTGCCATAGCCTCAGAACCAAAGGTCAGTGCGAATGGGGTTTCCCCGGTTGGCCCCCGGGTGGTTGTGCGAACGGCCCATAAGGCTAGGGGAAGTTCGTCCAACCATCTACCCTCGCGTCCTTCAAGGTTCTTGGTAAGGGCTGTTAGGACTAGTTTGTTGGCAGCTCCTGCTTGACCGTTGCCTTGGGGTGCATGGCGAGATTTTGCATGGCGGACTTTTACTCTTTCCAATTCTGTTGTAAATGCCGTAGAGAAAATTGAAGTCCATGATCAGAAACAATTGTATGTGGAAGGCCAAATCTGCAGAAGATGTTGTCGCGGACAAAGTTGATTGCGTTCTCTTCCGTTATTTTGGCTAATGCCTTGGCTTCTATCCACTTGGAGAAGTAATCAACAGCTACTATCACATACTTGCAATTACCACGGGCGGGAGGGAAGGGTCCGATGATGTCGATCCCCCACATATCAAATGGCCACGTGGGTATTACAAGTGTTTGCTCAACTGCGGGTAGTCTAGGAATGTCAGAGAATCTTTGGCATTTGTCACATTTTCTAACATAAGCGTGCGCGTCCTCCCTCAGGTTTGGCCAGTAGTAACCTAGCGATATGATCTTGTCAGCTAAGGTTCTGGCCCCCGGGTGTCCGCCGCAAACACCTTCATGTACTTACGCCAAGAGGTTCTCAATTTCCTTAGGATAGACACACCTTAGCAGTGGGGCTTCGTGAAAGATCTTCGATAGAGGACTCCGCTCATCACCACTAACCTTGGGGACCTCTTCTTGATAAGTTTAGCTTGAGCTTCATCTTCTCGGGAGTTTCTCCTTCTCAATGTACTCAATGTAGTCATCGATCCAACATCTCTCCTCTCCGTCTAGGAGCATGACTTGTAGTCTTTCATACGCAGGTTCTTCGACATAAACTACATATGGACTGGTCTTAGATGTAGACACATCCATGGTTGCTAGTTTAGATAGAACATCTGCGACTTGGTTGTCTTCCCTGCCTATCTGCTTGAGTTCGAAAAATTCCAACTCCTTCGTCATGTCTAGGACAAGGTCCCTATATTTGGCAAGGGTGGGATCTTGGGTGTTATACTCTCCCTTTACTTGTTTGACCATGAGTTGGGAGTTATAGAAAGCCGCCACCTTATTTGCTCCGTAGAAGGAGGCCAACTCAATGCTAAATATTAGAGCTTCATATTCTGCTTGGTTGTTGGAGGCAGGGAACTTGAAACGGATGGCGTCTTGCATGGTGTACTCTCTTTCCGGGCTTGCTAGTACAACTCCAGCTCCGCTTCTTTCTTTTGTAGCTGATTCGTCTGTATACAGGATTCAACAGTTGGATGGGAGTTCAATGGGAGAGTCTTTTTCCTTCGGTGCGTTTTGTTTCCGGGAGGTGGGGAGATGCTCACCCATAAAGGCAGTCTCAACCATGAAGTCAACCAAAGGCTGCGCCAGGAGGGTCTTCCTTGGTTGGTAGATGATATCGAACTCGGTAAGAGCGATGGACCAATTAAGGAGACGTCCGGAGCCGTCCAACTTATGTAATATCTTCTTCAGTGGTTCATTCGTGTACACGGTGATAGGATGTGCAGAAAAATAGGCACGTAATTTCCTTGATGCAATGACCAGCGCGTACGCTATCTTCTCCACATTAAAGTATCTGCTTTCCACGTCAGACAGTGCCTTAGAGACATAGTAGACGGGCTTCTGAATTCCTTCGTCATTCCGAACTAGGACAGCTGCGACAGCATGATCAGTGGCAGCTAGGAAGACATAAAGCATCTCACCGGTAGTCGGACTGCTGAGCAAGGGAGGGGAACCCAAGTATTCCTTCAATCGGAGGAATGCTTCAGAGCATTCGGGAGTCCAGGAGAAGCTCTTGGTACCCTTCAATACCTTAAAGAAAGGCAGTGACTTTTCGGCGGATTTGGCAATGAATCTTCCCAGTGCTGCTATTCTTCCATTTAATCTTTGAACCTCCTTGATGGTGGTAGGTTCCTTCATGTCAATGAGTGCCTTGATTTTTTCGGGGTTCGCCTCAATTCCCCTTTGTGATACCATGAAGCCCAAGAACTTTCCAGCTGTTACCCCGAACACACATTTACTTGGGTTTAACTTCATGTTGTTGGCACGGAGGTTGTTTATTGTCTCCTCCAAGTCAGGAGTATGACTACCCTCCTTGGTCTTAATGACCATGTCATCAATGTATGCTTTCATGTTCCGTCCTATTTGCGCGCCAAATACTTGGTTAATCATTCGTTGGTACGTAGCACCCGCATTCTTGAGCCCAAAAGGCATTATGATGTAACAGTAATTTCCCCCAGGTGTTTGGAAGGCCGTCTTCTCGATGTCCTCTTCCGCCATTTTTATCTGATGATAGCCTGAATAGGCATCTAGGAAGCTGAGAGTTTGGTGTCCAGCAATGGAGTCAACCAACTTGTCAATTGCAGGGAGAGGATAGCTATCCTTGGGGCAGGCCTTGTTCAGATCAGTGAAGTCTATACACATACGCCACTTCCCATTTTTCTTCTTCACCATAACTACATTGGCGAACCAAACGGGGTACTTGACTTCACGAATTATTTTGGCGCTAAGTAATTTACGCACCTCTTCTTTAATAGCTTCCTCCTTGTCCCTTGCAAAGTTTCTCCTTGTCTGGGGATGGTCTTCGCTAAAGGATCAACTTCCAGGCGGTGGAGGGCTACTTCTTCATTGATCCCCCCTCATGTCTTCGACTCTCCAGGCAAAGACGTCGAGACTGTTTTTCAAGAGGGAGATGATTCTTTCTTTCTCTTCTGGAGATAATTGGCCCCCGAGTTTGACTTTTTATTCCGGATAGTCAGGATTGATGACTACCTCTTCCAGCTCATCTACAGGCTTCATTTCAGGACCGTCTCGAAATTCCAGAGACTCGATAATAATTTCTCTAATTCTCCTCCCTTCGTTGTCGTTCACATTGAGGCCCTCTTCCTCCATAAGTTTATCAACGTCAGGAAGATCGACCTTCCCCAAGTCATGGTTGGCCCCCGAGTTCTGGCCGTTGACAAGGATGGAGTCTTCCTCGGAGACGGACGGAACTATACCTTGGTCATATGCAATTTCTTGGACCATAGGTACTTCCTCAGATACAGGTGAAATTGTGCCTTGGTCATCTGCAATTTCTAGGACCATAGGCTTTTCCTCATTATCAAGTACCTCACGAATATAGCTCATTCTGGAGCTAGTCTCGGTGGTTTTCTGAGATTTTGAGATCTTGATGTTTTCCTCGGGGGTATCTATCTCCACACTTTTAGATTTCTTTCTGCTCTTCACGACATGTTCCAAGAAGTCTTTGGGGGTTGCCTTCACACATCCAATTCCAGCACGAGTGGGAAATTTAACTCGTTGGTGGGGAAGGGAGGCCACCATCCCAAGTTTAGCTTGGCTTGGAATGCCTATGATTGCATGATAATCACTAGTCAAGTCCATGACTACAAAATTGACAGTAGCCTTGGCTCGGAAGGGATGTTCACCGACTTCAAGTTCCAGTTCCACAGTTCCCTTAGCTCCAACCTTATGGTTGGTGAATCCTTCCAGTCTACCATTATATGGTTCCAGCATAGTGTCTTTCAATCCCATTTGTTGGAAAGCGGAATAGTACAGAATGTCACTGGAGGCCCCCGTGTCTACAAGTAGTCTTTCCGATTCCACATTATCAATCCGGTCCTTTATTACCAAGGGTTATTCACGGGCAGCACAGCTTCCTGCCAGTTCGTTGGGAGAAAAACTGATGACCTCTTCCGCCTTATAAATCCAAGCAGGCACATGGTACACTTTGCTTAGTTCATGGATCTGGTCCCTTAGCTTCCTGGTAGAAGTCACTTCTTCACGGATCACGTGCAATTTGGCTCTAGGAGGCCTACGCTCTCCGTCTTCACTCTTGTCATCATCTTCGCTTTCCTCTTCCTTCCTCTTTCGCTTGTTATCTTTCTTCATGACATAGCGATCTAGCTTCCCCTCGTCAACCCATCGTTGGATTATTTTCTTGAGGGCCCAACAACCATCAGTGGTGTGCCCGTTGTCCTTGTGGAAATCACAGTATTTGGAAGTGTCACGAGGGTACTTTGGTTTTTCACTCAACGGACGAGTAGGTGGAAGATTTACTAACTGAATGATTTCTGAGATGGGCTTGGTCAGAGGGGTGAACACTTCAGGTTTCTCTGTGCCTCTTGTTCTGTTCTTTCCCTTGGATCCCTTGTCATTCCCTTTATCATTCTGGCGAGTGCCCGTCGCCTCTGGTTCCTCCTTGTCGGATCCCCTTTTCTTGCTCTTATCCTCCGCCATTGCAATGGCGTATGCCACTTGGTATAATTCGGCTTTGGATTTAGGTTCCCGGGCGGAGAGTTCATAGATGAGGGGACCAGATTTCAATCCAGAGTTAAAACAAACAATGACCTCCCTGTCAGTGAGGCTCTCTTCTACCTGATCTGCCATTTTTCGGAACCGGTTATAGTAACTGAGGGTGGTCTCTCCCTTTCCTTGCTCGATATTGACAAGGTCGGTCAATCTCATCTTTCTCCTTCCAGCCGTGGCAAAGTGGTTCAGAAACATTCTCCTCATGCCTCTCTAGCTATCGAAGCAACCTTTTTCAGTTCACGAAACCAGGTCAAGGCTGTTCCGGAGAAGGTGCTCGCGAAAGCTTTGCAAAGCATGTCATCAGCTACAGTGAGGAGATTCATGGTTTGTTCAAAACTTTGCACATGGTCTTTTGCGTCAGTGGTTTCGTTGTATTTTTCAAAATTCGGGACCTTAAGGTGAGAATTAGGTGGTGCAGATGTTATCCTCAAGGAGAACGGACGAGTTGCCCAGTCAAAGTCATCATCATCAAATTTCTTTCCCATCTCCATGTCATCGAG
Source organism: Adenophora triphylla var. japonica (assembly GCA_022495995.1). Classification (NCBI taxonomy): domain Eukaryota; kingdom Viridiplantae; phylum Streptophyta; class Magnoliopsida; order Asterales; family Campanulaceae; genus Adenophora; species Adenophora triphylla. The sequence goes on from JAFEMH010000322.1 coordinate 658,082, forward strand.
CCTTTGCTTCAACAACTCCCATTGTTTTGTTTCCACTCCTTTGTCACTGCTTGAGCGGGTGCTTCGTTGGGAGCTACGGGTTGATTTATCTTTGGGGCGACCATTTATCCTACTGTGTTCCACGTCGTGTCGGTGGCTATCACGTTTGGATGGTACCTTGTCATGTCTTGGTTCCAACTCTTGGCCACCCAGTATCATTCGGTATGGTTCGGGTGTCCTTGGCCTGGCAAATTCACGAGCACGAGGACGAGGAGAATCTGGGCGAGGTTGACGTGGTTGAGGAGAATCATGATGAGATCGTCGAAGACGAGGTGATCCGGGACGACGAGGGGCCATGGCAAGACGAGGTGGTGACATTCACCTGCTCAGACTGAGCCTTGTCCTTAGGTCCCGCGAGTTCACTTCCTCTTCCCTGGGAGTTAATTGGCTTCTCAGGTCAACTACCTGATCCTTCTTCTGATTGTTATGCCGAGGACGGGAGGAATCTCGGGGGGCCTGCTTAGATGGCAAGGCAGGATCGAGGGGAGGACCTCATCTAGGGATGGCAATTTGTCCGAACCCGATCCGTATCCGGGATGATCCGCACCGTAGCGGGGCGGGTTTGGTAGCATTTTTTGAAAACCCGGCGGGTCACGGGGCGGGTTCGGTTTCACCCCTCAACCCGCGGGGCCCCGCCCCGCCCCGCCCCGCATACTATTATATATATGGAATTACTATAATACCCCTCACCCATTTTAATTACTCCTATTACCTAATACCCTTACCCCCAGACCCCAGTTATAATACGCACGGGGCTTCTTCACTCTCTCTCTCATCATCTCAATCCCAATTCTCAAATCGATTTCTAGGGTTAGAATAGAGGAAGATGATGCGGCTTCTCTCTCAGGGCGATTCCACTCCGCCGCGCCGTCTTCCACGACCACGACCTCCTCCGGTACCGCTCCACGACCTATTCGATCCGCACTGTAAGACGCGGCTTCCTCGACCTCCTCCGGCCGCCGCTTCCTCGACCTCCTCAGGCCGCCGCTTCTACGTCTTCTCATGCGCCCTACGTCTTCCAGGTAAGTGTGATTCCCCAACTTTTGAAATATCTGCAGAACACATAATGTGTCGATGGCTGATGGTTTTTGAATGTGTCGATGGTATTTGAATTCCAGCTTTACAACTGAACAAAATCAAAGGATTTGTTTTTTATTCCATTTTTTTCCCAGTTTGAATCATGTGGTGCGGGGCGGGGCGGGGCGGATAACGGTTCTCCCGGCCAAGGGCGGGGCGGGTTCGGTACAAGGGGGGTTCTTTGAGGGGCGGGTACGGTTTTGGTCAAACCCGCCCCGTATCCGCCCCGTTGCCATCCCTAACCTCATCGCTCACCCTGCTTTCCAAGAGGGTTGCCCATAGATGGCAGCATGAATTCAGCCATGGAATGGTCCGGGTCCAATTGCAAAAGAGCAGCCTGTGTCTTATACATCCTTTGCAACGTCTCCATTTGTTTATGTAACAAAGAGCGTCGATCAACGGGTTGAGTTCCTCCCGCTTGACCGGCGTTGACATTCTTTGTCTTCTTCCTTCCCACTTGCTTCCCACGAGGACGAGTAGGACGAGAAAGGTTAGCACCCTCTCCCTCGGCATTCGCCTGACCCTTAGAACGAAGAGTCATGACGAGGGGAGGAGGCTGCCGTCTGGCCGAGGTGGAGTGAGGAGGAGGAGGTAGCTCCTCGGCACTGGGTTAACCCCATTCACTGGGTTTGTTCCTCACTGTAACACTTGTAAATTGTCCGTTCATTGCAAATCAACAACAAATTACCAAGTGCAAATTTCCCAAAATCACGATTTTCAATAGATCCAAATTTCGCCAAAATTAGGCAAATTTTGACCACAAACAAACCGCCAATTGCGATTTTTCCAACACAAAAATCTCAGCCGTAAATTAGCTTCCTGTGATTTTTTGCGATTTCGGCCGAATTTTTGCGAGAATGCGGCGGTTCAAGAACAAAGCTCAAACGGAACAAGGATTTCCGTTCAAATCTAGCGTATTTTCAAGAAGAAATTTGGCTTTTAGCGAGCTTTTTCCAGCCAAACAGAGGGTGTTTGAATCGATTTCCAAGAATGGAACCAATTGATGATGCCAAAATCACAATCTCGCCCAATCCAAGCGTTCGGATGCTCCGAAGATTGCAAGGCCCGAAAATAAGAGAAAACACGTAAACTAAGCCGGGGCGGATCCGGCTAAAGGCCCTCCGGCGTGAGAGTAAGTTCACGATTTGTATGTAAGAAACTAAATTTACAGAGTTTCTGTATTATAAAAAGTGACGTACCAAATAATGAGCCATAGGGCTTGTATTTATAGGGATGGATTGATAGAATCCATGTTGAAGTGAACTTGTAAAGAGATAAGATATAATCCTAAGAGAATTATATCTGTTAAGGAGTCATTGTTCGACTTGAATTGGTTTTGGTAACTGTAATCCTGATTGGATCACGACAATAGAATTCTTGTTTGATAAGGACTGTGTAATCTGCTAGCCGGAACGCCGAGGAGCAAGAATGTTTTATCTCGGCATTCTTACACAAGCCGAGATGCATGATTTTGACTTCTCGTCATTTGATGATTGGCCGGCATGTGGATATGCCGGGATAAATGATTTTGTCTCCTCGTACATTGATGAAATGCCGAGGTAAGAACTTTTCTCTCCTCGTCATTTTTGATATCTCGGAGTATGACGAGCCAAATATGAAGATTATAAGGCCGAGGTGAATGCTCCTCGGCCTACGAGGAAGATGTTCCTCGGCCCTAACACTTGTGTATTGGATTATGTTTATGATCCAATTCATTTGGGCCCAACCCGAGCAAGTCCATGTTCGTATCTCGGTTTATACTGTTCAATTTTTAATAAAAATTAAAATGGTCCCAAATTGAATAAGTATTTATTTTTGATCAAAATTGAAAAATATTAGATGGGCTTACATGAGTAAACAATAATCTTTATTTGAAATGATGATAGATTGGGCACTCCACGAAAGAAAAACTGAAATACACACACTATTTATTATAAAGTGCCAAAATAATTGCGTTTTTTTCCTCACTAAACAATTTATAAAGGCCAAGAGAGAATAAATAGTTAATATGTAATTATTACTTTCTCTCTCTCTCATAATAATAAATATTATAGTTGATTTAATATTTTTGAGAAATACTCCCTCCCTCCCGGTCGACTTAGGATTTTTTGAAATGGCACGGAGATTAAAGAAAAGGTAAATGTTGTGAGTGTAATTTAAAAATAGGAGAGAGAATGAGTGGAGGGAATAGTAAATTATAATGGTGTTGTGAGTATTAAAATAATGTAGGAGAGAGAATGAGTGGAGAGAATAGTGATTTAAGGTTTCCATTTTGGGCCGTCCTAAGTCGGGTGGGACGCCCAAAATGGCAAAAAGTTCTAAGTCGGCCGGGACGGAGGGAGTATATTTTATTAATTTTTACTTGTATATTGGATGTACAATAATAAAACTATAAAATATAATTTTTTTAAAAAGAAAAAATATATTTTGACATTTTGAGACTAATTTTTAAAGAAAAATGCAATATTTATTGTCAAAATCTTGTAAAAAACTAGTTTTTTTGTAATATAAGAAAAAAACTAGTTTTAAAGCACCAAGTCTAACTAATAAGAGTGATGAACGATTCTAAAAGCTAATTTTTTAGCCAAAAACTTGTAAAAAAATGCGTTTTTTGTTAAGTTAGAAAAAAATGTGTTTTTACCAGCATCCCGCATCGCTCACTCTCATTCTCTCTCACTACTCTCTCTCTAAACGCAAAGACGGTACCACCTCTCTCCAATGGCCCTTCACCGTGCGCAAAGACGATACCTGCTATCTCCAATCGCCCTTTACGTGCTCGATTTGCCTTCTCTCTCCCTTTCTCTCTCTAATCGCCATTAATGGCGACCTCAATCACCAATTCATAATTCAAACTGCAAGCTGAGATTTAGGCATCTCTCGTTCGCCGTCGTTATCCAATTTCTCGGTGAACGAATACCTAGAAGATTAAACTGTAAAAGAAGGAGAAATTGACACTCCGGTCGTCGGATTCGTATTGCCACTTTTCCGGTTGAATGAAGCCGTGCAACCGAAACGAAAAAGGGTGAATGATTTAGGTATGAAATGCAGATTGAAATAACCGTTCCTATCGGAGAAGGTAGAGCACATACCTGAGATGTGGCTTCTGTTTCGTCGACTTCATCCATAGTTTTTACTCCGATGAGAACACGGCGTAGAGGCACGCGAAGCCGGATTCGGCGAAAAAAAGGAAAGGGCTGAGTGCCGGTGTATATGGTTTTGAGTGCCGTGTCAGTGTTTTTGAATGCCCGATCCAGTGTTTTTGAATGCCGGTGCTTGTGTTTTTGAGATCAATAAAAATAATTATCGGTGTTTTTGAGTGCCGAGTGTATGTGTTTTTGAGTGCCGGTTCGTGTGTGTTTGAATGCGGTGCATGTGTTTTTGAATCTGGAGTCTTTGTGTTTTTGAGAGCCGGCCAAAAATGTTAGTGTAACAAAGTGCCAAGTGTTAGTTTAACAAAGTGCCAGGTGTGAAGAGAGGCTCATGTATATAAAAGTGCCCGTGTAAAAGCGTCGGTGCCGGTTTAACAGTGCGTGTCGGTTACACGACACTTTGTTAAACCTGCGACACTTTTTTCATTGGCACTTTTGTTACACACGCACGGCTGCTTTCTGGTCACACCGACACTTTATTAAGCTAGGCTGACAAACGGAAACACAAAACACATTTTTTCTAAGTGCCAGAAAAAATGCGTTTTTTGTAAGATCAACTCAATTTTTTATAACATTTTGAAAAAAATTAATTTTTCACAAGAGTTACTCATATTTATTACGATGATCTCGAAAGAATTATTTTTAATTTTATTGATGTTTTTCCATTACACATGGGGGCGGGCAATTAACGGTGAAGATTCAATCGCAAAATCCGTAGACAACGACAACTGTATTGCTGCTGGGCAGCAGAAAATTATTACTCGATACCTCTTTCTCGCTCATCTTCCTTCCTGTTTCAACAACATCTTCAATGGCGGATTAGTCGAAGGTTATCAATTTCCCTGCAAACGAAGACGTTTGGGGTTTCAATTCTGCGTACCAGAAATCAAAAGTCAAATTCAGTTTTCTCTTTTTTCTTTCTGGTATCGAAACCCTAGGTTCGTACAATTTTCACCGTACGAATTGTTGATTTATTTTCAATTGATGTTTTCACGCTGGCATGATTTTTTGTTTTTTTGATTGATTGATTAATTATTGTTTGTTATCTTGTGAATTTGATTTATTGAAGTGTGTTGTAAATTGCATTTTTTCGTTGGGATGGATTGTTGAGTTGTTAATTTGATGAAAATGGTGGATGATTTTGGTTGTTAGAATATGTAGTAATGAAATGCAATGGGGGGGGGGAGAAGTGAGGTGTATTGATTGCAAAACAAAGGGGAACTTTTTGGTTCGCTAGCTAGCTGTATTTTGATCTTTTAATTATAAGTTTTAGGTTTATAAAGATGTAACATCAGCAGTTGCTTTGGGTTTTTTATTGACCGGACAGTATTTTGCCAATATTATTAGATAATTTTGATTCTCTGAAGTTTAACCATATTTGTCGTAAATGGCGTTGAATGAGGTCCCGACAAGTATCTTTTGACGTGATAGTTGCCACTTGCCAGTCTGGTTTGAGTCTTAGAGTTGGTTAGAGGTATCCCAATGGTTCGAAGACATGTTCTTGAGGTACTAAGAGAATACGGTGTTGCGATGCTGAATCCCATCTTCGTTTCCTTGCCTTTCTCTCTGGGGACACTTTCAGAGACAGATAGATGCCATGTCTTTGTAATGGCAATTGCCGTTTCCCTATTTTGGCAATTTTGACTCGCTCTCTCTCTTTAATTTGTATGTTTGTTGATTATACAAAGCTATCGATGCTTCTGCATTTGCAAGTCTATAACTTGTAACTGGGGTGTTCAATATATCTTCTCCGTTCTTTTGCTTTAGACAATTAATAGTTTAAACTTTTGCTTATACAAGCATAGAGAAAGGGAAGGGGGGAGGGAAAGACAATAGAAATTATCCACGAGTGACATCTCATATCAACGTCATCCTCGTGCTGTCTTGACCTTGATGTGCATTTGCATTCGCTTTTGCCACAGATTGAGGCTCTACATTGTCTATCACGCATTTGCTAATGGTGCTTTTCGGGGAATGTCTATTTTGGATTTGAAGTGCTATTGGGCTGTCGTGATTGGGTAGTTCTTGATTGGATTGTTTTGTTGGCTTTGTTTTTTTCGCAATTTGATGGTCATGTTGTCCATCTTCTGTATATTCTTATCTTTTATTTGATATACTTAATTTCCTTCTATAAATAAATAAATAATTAAACATACACTTCGCCTGTCACATATTGAAGTAGTTGTATGTATAAACCTTTCTGACCCGCGTATGTGGTTTGTCAAAAATAAAAAAAGTTATGATGGTGCTTGGAGCTTATTGATAGTTTTTGGTTTAAAATTTTCATCTTCAGACCTAGTGGGTGAGATGAGCTTTTTTCCTGTGGTACACATTAGTACCATTTGGAGAAACTTACCTTCTTGTTTAGTATTTCTTTTAAAATTCTGATCTTGCCTAAATCTACTTATTTATCATTGAAAAGCAACAACAATATGGCAATAGTATTAAATTATTGCTTAATTTCCAATAGTATCTCTTTATGATTTCATGATATTCTTGCGTTTTTATTTTTTCAGGCATATTAGGTTATCAGCGTTTGCTTTGTTAATTCACTTTGATTATTCTTCCTTTTGGAGCAAATTTGGTTCGTTGAATTTATATAGTGCTGACGTTGCAATACAGTTCGGCCGTATACGCTATTTAAAGGTACCAAGTGTTGGAGCTACTTGACCGAGAAACAGTACTTGTATCTGGATATAGTTTTACTTCCAACGTGATAATACAAACATACCGAGAATCTCATCTGCTAGTATGGCTGATGTCATCTCTGGACTGAGATAACACAAATGAAGTTGCTGTGAAATATATGCCAAGGCAAAAGATGCTACCATATTGGAAGAATTTTATATTGAGTTGTCTTGAATCTCGTCCGACGACTTTCTATTTATTTTGTTGAGACATCTGGCAGTAAAGACGCTGTTATAAGAAGAAACCATGACTCAGCTATCAGAAAAGAAGTTTCCTGTTGATGCAAAAGACTACAAGCTATATGAGGAGGTGGGAGAAGGTGTTAGCGCCTCCGTGTACAGAGCTCTATGTGTTCCCCTTAATGAGATAGTTGCAATCAAGGTTCTTGATCTGGAAAAGTGTAATAATGACCTGGTATGTAGGCTTGGCTCCTGTCCTCTAGAATATCACAATCTTATTATCTAGAATATCACAATCTTTTTAGTCTGTATTTTATTTATAATTTCATTTCCTTGCCATTAGTCTTCTCCGGACGAAGGAAGTTACAAAGTACCTAAACAAAATGAACTAGAAATTAACCTCTTTAAATTCCCTTGTGCCACTAAGAATCTTTATTGCTCCTTCTGTCTAAAAAAAACTGCCCTACTCTGATTTTCCCGGTCAATTCAATTGAACTTTGACAGCAAAATTATGAAGATTTAATTATCCTCGTGAAATTCTAAAATTGTTATTGATGCACCATTCAGAATACTATCAATTGCAATTTTTAGAATATCATGGAGATAATTAACTTTTCACAAACTTTTCAATGTTCAGTCGAGTTGACCAAGAAAGTTAAAGTAGGATTGGGACAGTTGTTTTAAGACGGAGGGAGTATTACTCTATTGTTTTATAGGTTTTTTAAGGTGGGGGGGGGGGAGAGAAGCTTTAAGGTTTTCACAAGGATTTTCGAGGTTATTCTTTGGGAAAGTCAAAGCTGCAAGACTTTTGCCTCATTAAGAACCATTTGCTAACAGTTTGAAGCTGGCCAATCACCATGAGACAATTGGTCCATCATGCCTTTGCATTGCACCACATCCACCAATCCCCTACAAACATAGACTGCAATCAGAACTTCCAATCAAAATTAAATTCAGCTATTGATTGGATTCCCAATATGAAAAGAGTGTGTCAAATGTTTTCATTCACTTCCATATTTCATCAAAGAAAAAAGAACTCTCTTTTTTTAAAAAAAAAGAAAGTTAACATTTGGGCCATTTTGGTAGCACACATACACAAATGCCCTTAGAAATCATATTATAGTATTGCAAGTGCAGGTTGGGACATGATACATAGTAAAGGTGATTTTTGTAATTTCATGCCTGAACTAGACACTCTTTTTACAACATTTTTTTCTACCAAACACTTATATGACGGATGGATTAGTACTTACCAAATGTCTTGAAGCAATGTCGAGTGACCTTGTTAACGGATTCTCCCAAATAATTCATTTGCGGGTTTTCACGGTCTTTTTCTTCTGTCCTTGTCTTACATGAAGGCTTTGAAAAAAATAGAATAAACTCCCTCCGTCCCAATCAAGAGCCGCATGTGCTATGTCAAATCTTTTTAAGGACGTAGGTTTACTTGCTTGTACCTTCATGAAATCGCATTAAAGTTATTCCTTCTTTTAGAAATAAAACCCTCTTTTCAGACAAAGAAAGATAGTTATTGTGACTCATTTTGGGGATAGAGGGAGTATACAAGGAATTTTATTGGAGCTGGTGTTTGTCTAAAGTCATTTAAAGTTCAATAATTAACGAAGTATCATGTTAGTGAATGTATATTGAGGGTTATAATTTTTCTTCTTACAGGATGGAATACGTCGAGAGGTTCAGACGATGACATTGATCAATCATCCAAATTTGCTGCGCGCTCACTGCTCATTTACTGCAGGCCATAACCTTTGGGTCGTTATGCCATACATGGCAGGGGGATCATGTCTTCACATTATGAAATCTTCTTTTCCAGAAGGGTTTGAAGAGCCTGTAATTGCCACATTGTTGCGTGAGGTCCTTCGTGCTCTTGTTTATCTTCACGCACATGGGCATATCCACCGAGATGTGAAGGTACTAGTTTGCGTTTATCTACACTGCTATGGTAATGACGTTTCATACCATCTTTTCTAAATATATCTTGACATGATATAAATCACCAAAAGAATTGAGTAGATTTGGTAGCTTATTGGATCTCCATGAGCAAACTTTTGCTGCCTTCTTCAAACAGTTGGTTTATTGACTGAGCGCGCACACACACACACACACACACACAATTGGCGTGCCTGCATACATGAAGTAGTATTGAATTTACTCCATACTTTTCTTTAGAGTGTCGACCAACAGTTTAGTCATGTGCTGACCACAGCATCCTGGTGAGTAATTCTATTTATAACGCTTGATTTATTCTTCTAGGCTGGAAATATATTAGTTGATTCCAATGGCACAATCAAGTTAGCAGACTTTGGAGTATCCGCATGCATGTTTGATACAGGGGATAGGCAGCGTTCAAGAAATACATTTGTGGGGACACCCTGTTGGTATGTTTCGCGTCCCGGTTGTTGATAGTTTGCCTTTTGAGATCATTATTATCACCATGCCCTTCATAGCAACCTATATGGGGCCACTGAATAAAGTATTTTTCTTGGAAATATTATTTATTTCGTTTAATTATTTTCCATTTTATCATTATTATCAGGATGGCTCCTGAGGTTATGCAGCAATTGCATGGATACGATTTTAAGTAAGTGGATGGGTTGTCTGATCATTTTTTTGTCATGTTTAATTTATCGTAAAGTTGTTTTCATTTAACATGAAGTTTATATGATATTATCTTTTACTAACAGAGCAGACATCTGGTCATTTGGAATCACAGCACTTGAACTTGCTCATGGTCATGCACCATTTTCAAAGTACCCACCAATGAAGGTTATGCATATATTTCTTAACAATGTCGTCTTATGCACCTTAGAACGTACTAGATGATGTTTGTTATCCACTTTTGTTTATTCTTCTTATGTATGGCGTCTGCTTTTTCTATATATATTAATAAACAATTATTAGAGATGATGTTTAAAACATGGCTTCCCTCCCTCTCTAACCATATCGCAGGTTCTGCTCATGACCCTACAAAATGCACCACCAGGTCTTGATTATGAAAGAGATAAGAAATTCTCAAAGGTCTGCACTTTTACAAGAACATTCCCTACTTTCTTGTGTTGTATCGTGCTGAAAAAAAGAACTGTTAATGCAGTCTTTCAAAGAGATGGTTGCTGCTTGCTTAGTGAAGGATCCAAAGAAACGTCCCTCTGCGGAAAAGCTTTTGAAGCACCCTTTCTTTAAGCATGCACGCACAACTGAGTATCTATCGAAGACTATTCTTGACGGTCTTTCCCCTCTAGGTGATCGTTTTAGGATGCTAAAGGTCTTGTGCTCATTCCAAATTTCCAATCTGCGTGTTGATATGTGTTAAAGACACTTCATATCTTGCAGTATATCAACTTAATCTCTCTGGATGTTATAACTTATTATTTCAGGCAAATGAAGCTGACCTTCTTGTTCAGAACAAGGCACTTCATGGGGACAAGGATCACTTATCACAGGTTTGACTTGCTCCCTCTAGCACTTAGTATGAATGTTTTCTTTTTGTGCTGTATCCTACTGTATTTCTGAAATCGTTTGCTTCTTTACGTGTATTATGTCATATGCATGCTGGTTTATGAATTTTATATGTATGCATCTAAAGTTATTTTCGTTAGTAATCAATCGAGGATATCATGAGATAACTGTTCAAATGGGGAAGAGTTATCTTGCATCTGCCCTGTCCGGATTTTCTTTGTTATGAAAAGGCTACCATTTTTTTTAATTTTTTTTTTGAATGGTAACATGTGTCTTACTATTTGTCTCTCTTGCCCTTTCCTTCTTTTGTTCACTTCTTTTCTACTCTTGGAGCAGTATAATTACTTTATGTAAACGTCCTCCCCCATACGTTTGCTCTTCTCTGTTTTATAAGAGCTCTCACTTTATTTAAGATCTACTCCCTCCATCCCATTAATAAATGTTGCAATTTCCTTTTTGGTTTATCCCAAAATAAATATCGTGTTTCTAAATAAGGAAATAGACTAAGTGTAATTTTACCATTGTACAAGCAATGTACAAACAAGTAAAGCACAATCCTTAAAAACGCTGAGTCGCTGACAAATCAAATGCGACATATTTCGGAACAAAGGGAGTATTATAAATTTAAAGGAAAGAGGGAGATGATGTCCGTCATGGATTAAGAAGTTGGCTGGAATAGAGAAGCACACCTGAGGTTTATGTGATAATAGTCTTCCCTTCCAAAACGAGAGTGGTGCAGGACAAGAAAAAAAGAGGAGGGTTAAGGTTTGACTATGGTTGGATTTGGGGGTTTGAGAAAAATATAAATATTCAGTGCTAGGGCTACAATGTTTCGTGTGAAGAGAGTTTGCGTATACCGATTGGCGTCTTAATTAAAAGATTTCAGGTCTGATCTGAAGTGCAGAACGAAGGGTAATACAAATAGAGGAAGAGAGCAAATAACAGACGGGACAGAAACGTAGCATAACAGAACATAGGCGTAGGCATCACTCCTAGGTTCCAATAGCTATAAGACACAAAAGAGTAAAGGCACTCTTTTTGGGACATTCCATCATGGAATATGGGACTCTCTATGCAGTTAGGGGAAGGATATGACTTATGAGCTATGTTACCTGGACTCGGGATCTGGTATCCGACACGGGTACGGATCCTAGTGTCGGATTCACTTTTCCTCAAAAAATTGGACATGGGGACACTGTCCTAAAATTAGGATGCGGGTACGGGGATACGTTAATAACAAAATATATTGAGTCTATTTATAGACGTGGCCGGTTGGATAAACCGCCGGTTAGCCGGTTAAAAACCGGCGGTTACAAATCTCAAAATCCTCAACCGGAATCGAACCGGATAATCGGCTAAACCGGTTACGGTTTACGGTTTTAACGGTTATCCGGTTAACCGGCGGTTTATCCGGTTTTTCTGCTCGGCCGAGTCTTTGGTGTTGCTCGGTCGAGCATACCCTTTTAGGGTTTAGGGGTTGAGGGTTGCTCGGCCGAGTCTTTGGTGTTGCTCGGTCGAGCATACCCTTTTAGGGTTTAGGGGTTGAGGGTTGCTCGGCTGAGTCATATAGTAGTGCTCGACCGAGCATATCATTTTTCAGTTAATTTTTTAACAGTTTTCGTTAACTTTGTATGTAGTATATTAATTTTATTTTTTTTTCAATTTTTTTTTGGATAAATAAGACTATTTTAGACTTAAGTTTACTAAATACATTTTTTGCAAAAAGGTTTATAAAAAAAGTTATGATTTTTTAAAGAAATAAAACTTAACGGTTTTTTGAAAAAAGTTAACTTTTAATTTTTTTCAATTTTTTTTTTTGGATAAGACTATTTTAGACTTTTGTTTACTACACACATTTTTTGCAAAAAGTTATATAAAAAAAGTTATGAATTTTGAAAGACATAAAACTTAGCTTTTTAAAAAAAAACGAAAGTATATAAAAGAAAAAAGGGACGGTACCCTTAAATTTTATTAATTAAAATAAAATTACAAAGAGGATATTGGTAGGAGTGGTGGTGGTGATGGTGGTGGTGGTGGTAGGTGGTAGTAGTGGACCTAATGGTATTGGTAGGAGTGGTAGTGGTAGGAGTGGTAGTAGTAGTGGTAGTAGCGATAGTAGTGGTGGTGATAGTAGTAGTAGTGGTAATAGTAGTGGTGGTGGTGGTGATGGTGGTGATGTAGGCGGGTAGTGGTAGTGGTAGTGGTAGGAGTGGTAGTGGTAGCTGTAGTAGTGGTGGTGGTAGTGGTAGTGGTAGTAGTAGTAGTGGTAGTAGTAGTGGTGGTGGTGGTGTAGACTGGTAGTAGTGGTAGTAGTAGCGGTAGTAGTGGTGGTGGTAGTAGTAGTAGTGGTAGTAGTAGTAGTGGTGGTGGTGGTAGTAGTGATGGTGGTAGTAGTGGTGGTGGTAGTGGTGGTGGTGGTGATGGTGGTGGTGTGGTGGTGGTAGTAGTGGTGGTGGTAGTAGTGGTGGTGGTGGTGGTGGTGGTGATGGTGTAGACTGGTAGTAGTGGTATTGGTAGGAGTGATAATAGTAGTGGTGGTAGTGGTGGTGGTAGTAGTGGTGGTGGTGGTGGTACTGGTAGTAGTAGTAGTGGTGGTGGGTGGTGGGGGTGACGAACATAACGGCTAGTTTGAAAAAGTAGCCGTTGGAATGAGTTCTGGCGTTCTGCTCGGCCGAGCAACTCATATGACTCGGCCGAGCACGACCGTTATTGTAAATTTACTCACTGGAATGAACCCCTCGGCCGAGCAACTCACATGACTCGGCCGAGCAACTCAAAAACCGGCGGTTAACCGGTTTTTCAAAAACACAAACCTTAACCGAACCGGCCATTTACTGGTTTCGGTTAGCCGGTTCCGGTTAATCGGCGTTGACCGGTTTTGACCGGTTGAAAATCGCCCGGTTGGCCGGTCCGGCTTATAAAATGGACACGTCTATCTATTTATATACTTTACTTATAAATGAAGTCAACTCACTCTTTTTTTGCTAAGATATAATGTTTAATCAAGTAAAACAACATTAAAACTTGTAAAATTTTTATAAATGAAGTCAACTCACTCCTTTTTTTCTTTTTAATTTTTCTTGTCGTACCCGAATGAAAATGCGGGTGTCGGGGTGTGTTGTCGGACAAGATGCGTGTCGGACACGGGTACTTCAACATATTTGAAGAGCCCGAGTAACATAGCTTATGAGTAGGTGATTTTTGTGGAAAGATGTTTCTTTGGAGAAAACATAATTGCAAAACAAGACTGATGTAGTTGATTGCATCAAGGCACTGAGTTCAGCTGGGCGCACTAAAAATTGTGTGCCCAAGAAAATTAGTGTTTAGAAAGATGGACACAATGCATTGAGCGGTGAGGAAACCAGAGTTAATAGGAACGTAGGTTACGCTTAGTTGTATTTTCTTTTCCATATTGTGCTGCCACAAGATTAAATGGATCATTACCCTAGCACATAATAGATCAATAACAGTGGTAATGATCTGTTACTGTTTCAAGTAGGTCAAAGGTTCAATTAGTTAGCATGTCAAGCTCACGGTTGCTGTTTTTTTTTTTTTTTTTACTTTTCGTTTCCAAGTTTCCTTACTTTTAGTTTCCTATTGTCTTTTTGACATTAGGTTTTACCGAATTAGAACAAGTTCAAGTAAGATTTTGGAAGAAAAAGTAAAATAGATTAAAATAAACTCAAGTTCGTTAGTCATTTAAGAAGAGAATCTTATGGGCTCAAATAGTATATGATTATTTATAATTTGATACAATTGACTTGCCATCTTTAAGTTGAGTAGAGATTATTGAAGAAATTTATCTTGACAATTTTTATTAAATTTCTTGGATGTGGGTAAATTATTGCTATATTGTTATGACCACGCCACGAAAATCAATACGTAAACCAACAATTGGATATTAGGAACCAACTGTTTGATAAATGGGATAGAAATAGATTGGATGAGAAAAGAAATTTAGAGAAATAGAGTATGAGGTGAGAAAGAGAATGCATAAATATAGAGAGAGAAAACTCAATTACTGAGTAAATTTCATAATAATCGAAAATGGTGAAGATTGAGCTTACCTAGGGAGAGAGAAAGCACATGGCAACTAACGGCCACACTCTCTCACTATAAAACGACGACGTAATTAATAACAGAAAAGATTCCTACGCAATACTTGAAACGACGCGTCCAACTAAAGACTAAGCGCGTACCCAAGGCTCGCTTATTAGTTATTGATACGTAGATAATTTGAAACGACACCGTCTCTCCCCAACGGTCAAATCCAACGGTCTTCCCCAAATTAGATAGAACCCTAATTCATTACACTCCCTTCCCCTTCGAAAAATCCTTGTCTCAAGGATTGAAATTAGGGAAATTTGCAGCAATGGTAGTCCAATCCTCCCACGTTGCATCTTCTGGGAAAGCATTTGACCACTGAACTAGGACTTGAGCTGCTGGGCTATTACCCTTCTTCACCAACCTTCTGTCAAGAATTGCAATGGGTTCCACCAAAAACTGCCCTTCCTCTCCCACATATGGTAAGGAGGGATTTGGAATCACTGTATCTCCCACCCTTGGCTTAAGCAATGAGACATGGAAAACTGGATGTATCTTGGAATTGGGAGGTAGCTTGAGCTTGTATGCGACCGTGCCTATCTTAGCCTCCACCTGGAAAGGCCCAAAATATTTTGGGGACAACTTGAAGTTTTTCCTCAGCGCCAATGATGTCTGTCTATATGGCTGCAGCTTCAGGTACACCCAATCACCTTCCTTAAAACTCCTCTCCTTTCTATCTTTGTCCGCATATTGTTTCATTTTGTTTTGGGCCTCAGTTAGAACCTCCCTCAATGCCTTTATTTGTCTATCTCTTTCCTTCATAAAGTCTGTAACTGCATCCAGTTTGCAATATTGTTCATGAGTAAATGTGGCCTGTGGAGGTGGATAACCATACATTGCTTCGAAAGGAGTCATTCCCAGAGCAGTGTGAAAATTGGAATTGTACCACCATTCGGCTAGAGTGATCCAATTTGCCCATAGCTTAGGTTTATGACTTGTAGTAGCCCTCAAAAATTGCTCTAAACTTCTGTTTAATCTCTCTGTTTGGCCCGGTTTGTGGGTGATAGGTTGTACTTAAGTTCAAGGTAGTGCTAAGGAGAGAGAAAAGAGATTGCCAAAATTGACTTAGGAAAATCTTGTCTCTGTCAGAAGTGATAGTAACAGGTAAACCATGCAGCCTATAGACATTGTCAAAGAACTGTTTTGCCACTGTGAATGCTGTATAAGGATGTTTGAGGGGAATAAAATGTGCATATTTGGTGAGCCTATCTATAACCACCAATATAGAGTCCCAGCCATAGGAAAGAGGTAGACCTTCTATGAAATCCATGCCTATGTCAGTCCATGGTTTGTTGGGAATAGGGAGAGGTTGCAAAAGTCCAGCTGGATGGGTATTCTCAGTCTTCACTTGTTGACAAACCTCACAAGGACCAATCCAATCCTTTACCCATTTCTTCATACCTGGCCAATAAAATACCTGAGCTACCCTTTTTGTTGTGCCTTGTATTCCAGAATGTCCACCCAATGGTGTTTGATGTAATTCCTTCACAATTCTTTCTCTTAAACCACCTTTGCTGCCCACCACTAATTTTCCTTGATGTCTCAGCAACCCATTGCTCAAAGTGAACTCAGTAAACTCCTCCTTGTTTGCTAACACCCCTTCTAAAATCTGTTGCACCTCAGTATCCCCTTCCCAACTTGCAATTACTTCATGTACCCACTGAGGTTGTACTATAGTGAGGGCATTACAACCTGTTGTTTCAATCCCTTCATGAATTCTTGACAGAGCATTTGCAACCTTGTTCTCCACCCCTTTCTTATACGTAATTGTATAGTCATATTCTAACAACTTTGAGATCCATTTCTGTTGCAATCCCCCTGTAATTCTTTGATCTATGAGGTACTTCAAACTCTGATGATCTGTTTTGATTTGAAACTTTTGTCCACATAAATAATACCTCCATTTTTCTACTGCCAACAGAATAGCTAAGAACTCCTTCTCATACGTAGATAACCCCAAGTGTTTTGGACTTAAAGCTTTGCTCACAAAAGCTATAGGCCTACCTTCTTGCATCAACACAGCTCCCAACCCATTGGAACAAGCATCAGTTTCAACAACAAAGGTTTTGGAGAAATCAGGCATGTAAGCTACTCGGAGTCACATTGTCGCTGGCTTTCTGTAAAGCTCGAAATGACCTTTCAGCCTCCTCAGTCCTCATAAAGGCATTCTTCTGCAACAATTTAGTTAATGGCTTACTGATAAGCCCATAATTTCGAATAAACCTCCTGTAGTAACCTGTTAATCCCAAAAAACCCCTCAATCCCTTGATATTATTAGGGATAGGCCATTCCAACATACTTTCGATTTTGGAAGGGTCAGTTGCTACTCCTTCCTCAGTGACTATATGGCCCAAATATTCAACTTTCTTGCTACCAAATGGACACTTGCTCCTCTTTACATACAACTGATGCTCTTTAATTCTTCCCAATGCAAGCCTGAGGTGACTGATATGCAACTCCAATGTAGGACTATAAATCAATATATCATCAAAGAATACCAACAAGAATTTCCTCAAATAATCTTCAAAAACTGAGTTCATTAGGGCTTGAAAAGTTGCTGGGGCATTTGTAAGTCCAAAGGGCATTACTTTGAACTCATAGTGTCCATGATGTGTTCTAAAAGCAGTCTTGCTAACATCCTCCTCCTTCATTCGAATTTGATGATAACCTGATCTTAGGTCTAATTTTGTAAAAAACTTGGCACCATTTAGCTCATCCAACAGCTCATCAATGATGGGGATTGGGAATTTGTCCTTTACAGTTAACTGATTAAGGCCCCTATAATCTATGCACATTCTCCATGTCCCATCTTTTTTCTTAACTAAGATCACAGGTGATGCAAAGGGGCTTGAGCTATGCTGAATGACCCCACTCTCTAGCAACTCCTTAATGATTTTCTCAATCTCATTCTTTTGAAAGTAGGGGCACCTGTAGGGCCTGTTATTTACAGGTTGGCTACCAGGTTTAAGGGGTATGGCATGGTCCAGCTTCCTCATAGGGGGCAAACCTTTTGGCTCAGCAAAAACATCTCTGAATTCTTCCAATACTGCTACAATGTTTGGGTCAATAGCTTCCTCTCTGTTTACTGAAGATAGTGAGTAGAGTTGAATAACTGCTCCACAGGGTAATTCTCTCAGCATCTTAGAAGTAGTAGGAGCTGTCATCAATTTTAACATAACCACATCCTGTCCTCCTTTAAACTTGCACTGTTTTCCTTTCCATTTGAACCCCATTGACATTTCTGAAAAATCAAAGGTAATAGGTCCCAAGGTTTTGAGCCATTGTATACCCAAAACTGCATCACATCCCCCCAATCTAATAACCTTCATGTCCCCTTTGAATTCGACCTCCTGTAGCTTCCAAGTGAAGTTTTTACATTCCCCTTGACTTTGAATCTGACTCCCATCAGCAACTGTAACAGGAACTTCCTGAGTTGGATGTATCACACATCCCAACCTCTCTGCTGCCTTGGAATCTAAAAAATTATGGGTACTACCACTGTCAATAAGGACTGAGAAGCTTTTATTTCCCACTTTCCCTGTTAGCTTGAGAGTTTGTACATGTACACTCCCAGCCAAAGCATGTGCAGAAATGTTCACCTCTTCCTCATGTGATTCCTCCTTCTCCATTTCCTCCACAGGACTGTCAAGACTATCATGCCACTCTTCTTCCTCTTCTCCTCCTTCAATCCCCAACATGAATATCTGTTTGTTTTTGCATTTGTGCCCATACTTGAAAACTTCATCACAATTATAACATAACCCCTTTTCCCTTCTAGCTTGCATCTCAGCTTGTGTCAAATGTTTAATGGGGAAAGTACCTTTGGTGGTGGATAGAGTGTCAGGTTTTTGGTTAACTGTGGGTGAAGAATAGGTGAAATACTTGTTGTTGCTGGTGTTGGTTTTTGCAGAGTAGGGAGAGTTTAGGTTGTTGGTTTTGGTGTTGGTGGCATATGATTGTAGTGTTGGGTTGGTTTTATAAGTGGTTGCTCTTATCTCCCTCACTGACACATCCCAATGAGATTCTTCAATCCTAGCCAAATTGATAGCATGAGATAAAGTAGGGGGAAACTGGGACTGCACCCTAAATCTTATTTCCTCCTTGAGCCCCTTAATGAAGTTCTTCACATAAAACCTCTCACTAAGGCCAGCATTCTCCACTCGCATTAATGACCTCAGTTCCTCAAACTTCTCTTGGTAATCACTTACTGAATTAACTTGTTGCAAATTTGCAAACTCACCTTCAATGTTTTGATAGGCTTGTTGACCAAACCTATTAGCCAGTTTATCAACAAACTCATCCCATGCCATTCCATCGATTTCCTCACAGAAATTTTGATACCAAAATTCAGCACTACCCTCCATGTGCATAGTGGCTAGCTCTACTCTATCACCCCCTGGAATATCCTTATATTTGAAAAACTTTTCACACTTTCGAACTCAACCCCTATGATCAATACCAGAGAATTTGGGAAACTCTATTTTAAGATGTTTCTTATATTTTTCGTTTAACCCCTTATTAGTTTTCGCTTCATGTCCATACCCAGATCCCTTAATCCCCTCTGTGGAATCATCAATTTGAATAGTTTCAGTCCAGATCTTACCATGTTTTTCATTATCGTTGGTTAGATTCTCCTTGCTGCCACTAGGTGGTGCTGCTCCTAGCACAGATCCAGACCCACTAGAGGATCCAGACCCACTAGAGGCCTTTAGTCCTCTTCCCGCTTCGTCTATAGGATCCTTCCCCTTGTTAGCTTGAATCCCTTCTAGCAACGTGCGTGTCATCTCCTCCATACTCTTGCTTAATGCTGCAATGTCCTCCTTCAGCTCACTCTTCAGTTCATTGGTTTTCGTTTCCAATGCACCTTCGAGTCCAGTCAACCTCTCTTCCACAGCTCTGATGTTTGCTTCCATTGCATCCATGCGAGCATTCTGATGATTCACCATGGTTTCCGTGATTCGACCGCTCTGATACCAGTTTTGTTATGACCACGCCACGAAAATCAATACGTAAACCAACAATTGGATATTAGGAACCAACTGTTTGATAAATGGGATAGAAATAGATTGGATGAGAAAAGAAATTTAGAGAAACAGAGTATGAGGTGAGAAAGAGAATGCAGAAATATAGAGAGAGAAAACTCAATTACTGAGTAAATTTCATAATAATCGAAAATGGTGAAGATTGAGCTTACATAGGGAGAGAGAAAGCACATGGCAACTAACGGCCACACTCTCTCACTATAAAACGACGACGTAATTAATAACAGAAAAGATTCCTACGCAATACTTGAAACGACGCCGTCCAACTAAAGACTAAGCGCGTACCCAAGGCTCGCTTATTAGTTATTGATACGTAGATAATTTGAAACGACACCGTCTCTCCCCAACGGTCAAATCCAACGGTCTTCCCCAAATTAGATAGAACCCTAATTCATTACATATATCTTATTTCCTGGACCAATGTCAAAACTTGATAACGAGCTTTTCTTGATTCTAGTGGGTTGCAATTTGATTTGTCTTCCAATGCAATCAATCCAGGTTGAAGGTTTTGTGATAATTTTATAGGTCAAGAGGGCCTTGGGCTAGATGTTTATGTGTATTTTTATTACGATAATTTTAAACGCGTTTAACTATAGGAAGATATTTGCGAGGGTTGCAATTTTTTTTCTAAATAAAAAGCTTAAGCAGGTCATGGTAAAGAGTCAAAAGCTGGCGTGGAAATGAAAAAGAAACTAGAAGATGTTAACATCATTAAGTGAGATGAGATCTCTTAGAGCTGCGAAACCTGGGGAGAAAGGGAAAGTTGTAATGATATCAGAATTTTCTAGCCATGTCTTTTGTGTATCTACTTTCAATGCACACACAGTCATTTTAGGATATTAAATACTCTACAGATAAAGCATGTGACTTATTCTTTATTCAAATCTTTTAACACCGACCTCTTGTCATCATGCAGCAAGAGTACATTCGAGGCATCAGTGCCTGGAATTTTAATCTGGAGGACTTGAAGAATCAGGCTGCCCTTGTATGTAATCTGTTCAACTATAATTTTTGAAAGATGATTCTTTTCTGAGTATGGTAGATGCCTTATTTTTGCTCTCTGGCACCTGCATTGGTTCTTGCAGATTCAGGATTATGATGATATTTCAAATGCAGAAGATCCAAATCCAAGCACGAAGCAACAGGAAGGATGCAACCATGATGTGTCCCCACCAGAGATGCTGTCTTCTGAGGAGCATAATTCTTCCGAAGTTGCCACTAATCTTGAGGTATTATTCCCAATCGTACTGATGGTTCTCCACTGTGGGCCTCTGTAAACGCGTGGTACTGATTCTCATCCCGCCCTTCTGAAAGTAGGATGGACAGCATTTGATTTTTGTTATTACTTTTTACCTCAGGCTGCTCTCAACGACTTACCAAATCTGGAAAATTCACTTGCTTCATTTCCTATCAAACCCCTTCAAGCACTCAAGTAAGTCTTATTTCTTCTAATTCTTCTTTTCTCCTGCTTCTTTCTTCCCTTAAGTGGGCTCAAATAGCAAGAGAAGGCTATCCTCTGTAAAGCATTTGCACTATATAAATTTCATTGGTGATGTTTAGCAAATGCAGTGGTTCATTTTACATTACTGAGTGGAAATTATTGTAAGAGGTTGATGTTTTCTTGTTTACCTCGCTCCTTGAATAAATTCATGTTTAGCATAGGGAAAAACTTTGTAATGGGCATTCATTCATGCCTATGGAAGATTGATTTTTATAATCTGTATGAGAAGCTAATACTCCCTCCGTCCCTAAATGATTTTCCAAATTTCACTTTGAGGGACATTTGCAAAAAATGTTAAACTTAAGCACTTTTAGTAACATAAGTACATAAAACCCTTAATGATATCACCATATTGCATTGCAAGTTCAAGTGTGAACTAGAGCTTGTATGACGAGGGAGAATTTAGTAACTTCTCAAAAAATTGGACATTCATTTTGGGACAAACATTTTGAAATTTTGAATTTTCATGTAGAGACGGAGGGAGTAATATATTTTGTGCTACTTTTGGGGTATTTATGCGGAGCTAAAATCTAATGCAGGGGCTGTTTTGATGTTTGTGAGGATGATGAACCAACTGATAGCCCAAGTTGGCGAGACGAAGCTCGATCAGATGAACAGCAGAATGTGTTAAAGCCATCATCAATACCGGAGGACCAAGAAGCTGAAAGAAATGATGGTGAGCATCTGGGGCAAAGTAATTCCTTCTCCCGATCGGCTAATCATGGACCTAAACGGTTTTTGAGCGGTTCACTACTACAGGATAACGTTAATTCTCCAAAAAAGTTCATTGGTGACCCTGACAGGTAATTATTTGCTGTCTTGGTTTCACAATTTATACTCTTACTGCTTGTTTGGTATGGAAGCTTGAATGAAACAAATTTGATACTAGAACAACAACAATAACAAAGCCTTTGACCAATAATGATTTGAGGTCGGCTAACACGAACTTGAAACGAGAATGGAAATGAAACTAGAAAGGAGATGGGAAGGTCATTCTAGCTTCTTTTTTTCCACAGAATTTCTACGCTACCAAGGAAGACTTATGAGCTATGTTACCTGGACTCGGGATCGGGCATCCGACACGGGTACGGATCCTAGTATCGGATTCACTTTTCCTCAAAAAATTGGACACGGGGACACTGTCCTAAAATTAGGATACGGGTACGGGGATACGTTAATAACAAAATATATTGAGTCTATTTATATGCTTTACTTATAAATGAAGTCAACTCACTATTTTTTTGCTAAGATATAATGTATAATTAAGTAAAACAGCATTAAAACTTGTAAAATTTTTATAAATGAAGTCAACTCACTCATTTTTTCCTTTTTAACTTTTCTTGTCGTATCCGACTGAAAATGCGGGTGTCGGGGTGTCTTGTCGGACACGATACGTGTCGGACATGGATACTTCAACATATTTGAAGAGTCCGGGTAACACAACTAGTGTTTGAGTTACTCACGAACTGCTTGAACTCGAATCGACGTGAGTCCGAACCACCCCACTGTGCTTGAGCTCAAACTCAAAAAAGCTCGAACTCAATAACTACTAAACGAACTTGAGTTCGAAATGGGAAACTTGTTCGAACTCGGCTCGATAACAATCGCATTTTCAATTACAAAATTCTCAATGAGGGGGGGGTACCCCTCCGCCTTCTCAAACTGTAGCTTCGCCAGCTAGGATATTCTCATTATCCTCTAGAACTAATGCACAATGTTCAATTATCCATCTCTCATATGTTTACTTCTGGTTATGAAGTGTAGTAATTTGGTTTCAATTTATTTGTAGGGACCATCTGCAACCAAGACCTCAGACTGAGCGCAGCTCTAGTGGTCCTTTACAGTATCGTCAAAAGAGCAGTAACTCTTTATCTGGTAATGCAGTTAGGTTTTTTTCATTTGCTTGTATGTTTGTTTTTCTAAATCCTGGGTGGCATATTTTCATTTTGTTGGTAATTCTCACTTTTGTCCTTTAATCCAGCGGATGACATAATGGAAGGTGCTGTGGTCCGCAAAGGCCGCTTTAAAGTCACTTCTGCAGATCTGAGCCCCAAGGTATATGTTTTGTTGATCCCGGTAGAAGAGTTGACCGAACATGCTAACTAAGAAAATTGTTTGAAAATCAGTTAATTTTCTAACCCTCAGAAGATTTGAATTCAAGTTAGACTGGAAATGAGGTTAGTTTGTCAATTTGCTGTGAAATAGTTTCCTTAGAAGGATAGTACCTGTTTAATACGACACTAACTTTAACCCCATACTACCGTCTGATTTTAGTCAACTTTCTTTCCCATTGCTTGCAATTTCTTCTTTGAAACTATTTCTTATTTGTCAGTGTTTTTGTCTGTCTGGTTACTCTAGTATCTATCGTCGTGAGCTCGTTTGTTATCCGGAATTCTACATTATTTTTCTGCATTGCTGGCTTCACTAGTTAATTGGGTTGTACGTTGCTGTTTATCTTTCAAGGCAATGGCTTTGTAACCATTGTTTTGTCTTCTCCTTCAGGCTTCTACAAATACCTTTTTTAACCCTGTTCCCGGAGGATTGGTCAATCCTGTAACCTCAACCATTCCAGCTGCTTCAGTTCTTCCTTCTCTACATTGCATTTTGCAGCAGAATACTATGCAAAGAGTATGTTCCTGATCATCTTTACTCTGTGCCTTTTCCCGAGCTCTCTTGACTTGCTAATTCTTACTCTATTTCAGGAAGAAATATCTAAATTGATCAAGTACGTGGAGCAATCGTCTGGTAATTGCTTATACATTATCATCATTTAAACGTAGTTGCTTTTGATCCAAGTTGTGATTGGATTTGATTTGTATTACTCGTTACAGGTAATTCCCTGGAGTTTACCGACGCAGGGCCCAATGAACTTTCACAAGTAATAGAACTCTCAATAGCTTATGTGATTCTATGTAAATGTATTACTTGCCATCAATACCCCCCTCCACCGTGTTGTGGTTCCATTCAAGAAACCCCTATGAAAGAGCCCTCTTTGAAAATCTTAGTTAACATTTCAAAATTACCCATATTACGTTAAACTTGAAATGAGAAAAATATTTTGTATTTAAAATTAAAGGTATTATATAACCTTTGTGATCTGTAAAAATTAAAATGATTTTGACACATGGATCGAGTGTAATGAAGGAACTATCAGATTATTTTTTATTATTTTATTTACTTTAATTACTTCACCAGATTGTTTGTGAATACACTATTCTTATTTGTAAAAGACAGTGGCCATTTCTGCTATCTAATGGTACACCTTTTAACTTCTTGCAGATGCCTAGCGCTTCTCCCAGGGAAAGAGAGCTGCAGTCTCAGGTGATTCAGTTGCAACAAAGGTGAGAAAAGATGCCTCCAGTTTATGAGTTCCCTCATTATGATTTCTCTGTTACTTATATGAAAATGATTCAAATCTCAGCATTGGGAGTCTGGTTGAAGAATTACAGAGGCAGAAGATGAAAACTGCACAGGTATTTTAGATGAGACATGCTTTTTTTTTTCCAACAAAATTGAGTGCCTGTGTATTTTCATTTCTTTCTCGCGCTTGTGGTGTGGGCATGGACATCTCTTCTGCACTTTACTGGCATTTGTATCATTGTGGCTTCAAGAGATCTATGTAATGGTTGATTAAGTACTAAACCCAAGAATTTTTGAAAAAAAGAAAGAAAGAAAAGAAAAGTAGAAAAGCAGTTTTATCGATTTTGCTTCGGTTACCCCTTTTCAAAGACAGTGGCAACGAGGGCAGTGTTAAGTATCTTTTCTGGAAAATATTTTATACTATCTTTTCAAGAAAATATTTTGTACTCTCCTCTGCTCCACGATAAGAGTCCACCTTTCAAGAAAATATTTTGTACTATCATTGTGGCGTCAGGAGATCTATGTAATGGTTGGTAAAGTACTAAACTCAAGAGGTTTTGAAGAATCTTACTTTTACGCTATTAAAAATAGTACTCCCTCCGTCCCACACCAAAGTTCCTTGGTGTGGGTTTCACGCTTCTTAAGAAAATATTTTGAAAGTGGGTAGAAGATTAGAGGAGAGAGAATGTAAAAGTTAAATGTGGGGTAGGGAATATTAGTTAATGATTGTTTTTTTTGAAAGTGGGTAGAAAATTAGAGGAGAGAGAATGTAAAAGTTAAAAATATTTAATAGGAGAGAGAATGAGTTGGAGGAATATTAAGTTAATGATTGGTTTTTTTGTAAATATGTTAACTTTATAATGGTATAATGAATGGTTTTTTTGTAAATATATTAAATCATAAGGGTATAAATATATTCAAAACTTTCCATTTATGGAAGGAAACCTTGAAGTGGGACGGACCAAAAAGGAAAGTAGGAACTTTGAAGTGGGACGGAGGGAGTTTTAAAAAATAGAGAGTAGAAAAGCAGTTTTATCATTTTTCTCCCGGAGAGATAGAAGAGATTTATTTTCAAAGACCAATGCCAACGAGTGCAGTGTTCTGTATCGTTACTGGAATTTATTTATACTCCCTCCGTTCCACGTTAAGAGTCCATGTTTGAAGTCAACCTTCATAATTGTATACTTTTAGCCTTTGTATTTCTTATGTATATGTAAGAAAACAATCATATTGTGAACTGAAAGAATTTTTTGGAGGAGAAAAACAAATTTTATAGCTTAAATATTGAAACTGGACTCTACAAGTGGAACATCCCAAAAGGGAATAGCGGTCTCTTAACATGGAACAAGGGAGTAATTAGAATGAATATGAATAAATTGTACTCCCTCCGTCCCAAAATGTTTGTCTCATTTGACTTTTTTTTTTAACTTTGACCACAAATTTATGAGAGATTAATCATGTTCATGAAATTTTAAAAGTTGTTGATAATATTATTAATGGTGAATCAATAGGAATTTTTAGAATTTCATGAACATAATTAAATTGTCATATATTTGTGGTCAAAGTTCAACTAAAAAGTCAAATGGGACAAACATTTTGGGACGGAGGGAGTAGAATGTTTTCTATGCTAGTAGTTTTACAAAGTAACATTATGGATGTTAATTTCTATCCTTACGCCTCATACTCTACTACTCTGGGGGATCATATTACAACACCGTCTTTGGTTTGCAGTTGGAGAGAAAATTGAGTGTTATAGCCAAGAAAGAAGAAATCATAAGAGAATAATCTACGCAAACGTTGCATGTTAAATCCGCTCTTGAAAGTGCTAAACGGCAATGCATTTGGTACGTCTCCTCAACCTTGAGTTAGTGATATACATCTTTGCAAATACTATGTGCTAGTAGAGTTGGTGATACTTTTTTTATGGGGGCATATGCGTCATGATTCTACAGAAGCTTAGAGGGCGAGAGGGGGTGGGGTCCATTGTATTTTTACTGTAATATATGTGTGAAAGTGTGGGAGGGGGATCCAAATTGTGGGTCCCCTTGCTCATAGTATATACAGTTTGTGTTGTAATTTAAGTATTGTTGGATAATGTAATTATATATTGCTAGAATGGAAATGGAAATGGAAAGGAAGAGAAAGAAGGATAAATTATGGCCTTTTTTGCCCTCAGTTGTGGTTTTTGTAAGACTGATAGTTTCATTTTTGACTCTTTTTTTTTTTTTTTTTCCAGAAATTCATTAAAATTCTATGATACCTTTTAATTGTAAAAGTTGTTATTGATAGTTTTCTAAATGGTGTATCCAGTAGTAGTGAGAAGCCACCTTAAATATATTGTCTTGTCAAATAACAGCAGTTTCCCTGGAAGATAACTTTTAGAGTGCGCTACCGGAATTTGGCACGGGTCATGTGGGAGACAGCAGAGATGCTCCAACCTCTGCTAGCTGAAGAGATTCAAACTTGTCCCCCTGTTGTTGGGAGGGGGCGGCGAGGATCTGTTTAACATTTGTGGACCTATTTTTGTCAAACTAATATAACCATCGATCAGAAAAGTGGAAAAAATATGGCAAGATCTCCACCCTACACTTGAGCGCAACAATAGATTTAAAAAAAACTTTCAGGTGCACTCCTACAGTTTTTTATTTAAAAAAAAAATAGAAAAAAATTTCCAAGACTTCCCTCACTTACCCAGGTGACAAAGTTCAATACAGCCTTAATTGATGATTTTTCATGTACTAATCGGCCAAGCTTTACCAGGTGAACAAACCCAATTTCTGCCACAAATATAAACATAAGATGCTGCACAGACGCACACACACACACACACACGAGTTGAGTGAAGATCCTGCAACGCGTTGAAAACTCACTTTTAATCACCCAGATATCAACAAATTTGCAAGTTGGTCCATTGATTTGGCAAGGTTTAGCAAGTCAACATGGAGCCCTTAATATTCAATACACTGACAAACATTACTGCTCAGTGGGCATATTTTTTGTTCTCTATGTAGTCTCTTTCTTTTATAAGACATTGAAACTCCTCTATCAGAACTCAGAAATCGATGCTGCAATCGTTCCGAAGTTGGGGTAATCAAAATTGATCTGGAAAAGACAACATTCTGGGCATGCTAACACTAAAGAGTTTCAAATTTTGGGCTACAAATACAGGTTACAATAAATGATTGGATGTTGTGTTTGTAGGTTCTACTACTCACTAATTAAATGTCCAATCATTTATTGTCAGCTATATTTGTAACCAAAATTTTGTAAACATTTTTTATAACCCTAGCATTGCTCGGCTGGGCAGCATCAACTTACCACATCCTATTCTCAATCACAGTGGAAACAATGCCTTTCAGTGTCCCCTGCATGAAACAAACGACATTCGTCAAAATACTTTGAACTAAAGCTAAAGAAAGAAATTCTGCAGAGTTGTTATTCACATACTTCAATATTATAACTACGCCCGTAATAATACTTTAAAATGTGTACAATACAACAATTTAAAGCATGAATATGGGTGTGCTTAGAATTTAATGTGTGTGAATAGCAACACTAAGTCTGCAGGGACGGACGGTACCATGGAATGGTCTTTGAGACCAAGTGACAGCACTAATGGTTTGGAAGAGCCTGAGTCACTGAAGATATAAATTAAAATAATTAAACATCGGTCAAGAAAAGTGCTATATTTGTTAACATTAAATTAGGGAAAAAGCCCACAACGATTGCAAATTTCAGAAAAATAAAACAAAATTGGTCTGTCTTGATTGCAGCAAAAAATTGTTCTGATGAAAGTAATGCTGGTTTCGTGTTTACGGAATAATTTCAAACATTTGCAATGTACTATACCCTCTATTACACCACAGGTGACGTACTTTCCATTGACAACATAATGAAACGTACTCTTTAATCGAAGTGAAAACTACATTGCATTAAATTTTAATCAAATAGCACGGAAATTGCATCATTTGTAACGAATTGAAAGTACGTTGCATTATTATGTCAATTCATAGTACATTGCACTAATTGTAACAAACGTGGTAGTACGTTGCATATGTTTGTCATTGACCCCGAAAGTACAACAGATAAAAGCATGAAGGGGGTGTGCTCAGAATATGGGGGGTGTATAGCATCACTCTAAAAGTTTCCATTCTTGTAGAGCCAACTTGAAAGGTCACAATTAGTGTAAATCGTGGAAATGTACCTTAGGTGTTCAATCAGCTGGCGAGCACATGCCACTAGCACAGGCTGCAAATTCAATACATTGTTAATTAAAGCCAGTAGAATGCAACAAAAAAGTTTTAGGGTGTTCCTTCATATGACAGCTTACCTCATCCCTTTTACCGAATATCACAGACACGTGGAATGTAGGATTGATTGATACTCCTTCCTCCTTCCTGCGGGGTTCAATTCACATTGTCTTGAAATTTCCATTTAATAAAGTTGTTAAGCATAGTGTGTTGAAGCAAAATCATGGAGATACTCCAATGCTGGTGGATAAACCTAATTGTATTCTTTTGAACAAAACAGATAACTGACACTTTAGAGTCAAATTTAATCTATCAAAAAGCTACACAGAGATGCTGTTTCCGGATGACCCACGATGAAAATTGCGTCAAAAATTATGGATTAACGGATGCTTCGTGACAAAGAAGCGCAGACAGTTTAGTGAGCCATTTTTTTAATATGATGGAATAAAGCAAAATGACTCACTAAACTGTCTGCGCTTCTTTGTTATGAAGCATAACTTAGTCCGTAATTTTCGACGCAATTTTCATCGTGAGTCATCCGGAAACAACCTCTCTGTGCTTTAAGGCTGCGTACATCCGACCCCCCTTACCCCACCTTAGGTGGGAGCCTTTACGGCACTGGGGTAATGTTGTTGTTGTAGAAAGCTACACAGAAAAACTAAGTGACAGGAAAAAGAATCAACTGCATGAAGAATCCTAAGGCCCAACTTCTAAAAAAGGTATCCATATCATCAATATTGTGACATCTTTTTGGTTCTGGACCACTTAGTATTTGTCTAGGTTCTTAGCAGGTTTTTGGAGTGATAATCCCATAAATGAAAACATAACAGATGAATCGTCTGATTCTAAGTTTTAAGTCTTGGGATGCTCACTTCTACATATGAGCAATGCTAGGGGCACAAAATAATCTCATAAAATATTTGCCACAAACAGAGTTGGCAAAACTTGATTGGATGCTGAATTAATGAGTAGTGGGACCTACAAACACATCATCCAATCACTAATTGACAATGATGTTTGTAAGCAAGATTTTGTGAAATTTATTTGTGACTTTAGTATTACTCTTTACATATGCATGATGCAATCTGTCTCTGCACTGTGGAGTGCCAAAATAGTTGCATATAAAACTTGAGCATGAAGAGTTGGAGTTCTTCGATCATTCTGGTATATGTGTCGGATGTCAGTTTGCATACCCACGCTCCTTAGCATTTTGACTCATATTCTAATAAAAAACCAAACTCCCTTTGTCATAAAACCTTATTTCCCCAATTTTCCTGCCTAAGTAATAAGTCTAAACTCCCAGTTTATGAGACACATAAATCCAAAATATATAGTCAACATAACAAAAACTGGAACATAAATCTTCTTTTAGATCAATGAGAAAGGCCTAAATGATCTACAATAACCTCTGTCAACAGAAGCAAAGAAGTGGAGCATTATATGACCCAGTAATTATTGATTAACCACTTGAGTGGTTATGGCTTTACTTCAACACTGAAACGTTCATCCCAGAAAAGTACTTTACCTGGCATGAATTATTGTCCCCATACTTCCTATCTGTGTGGCAACAACCTAAGAGGAATTGAAAGTTTAGATATGCTCCCATAAACAATCACGACAAATCACAAACAGAAGGTTACTGAACTTACAAGAATATGATCATCATAGCTACTGATAACGACATCAGTTTTAATACCCTGCCAAGGAAAGGCGGGCAAGTCAGTTTCCTATAGGAACATATTGCTTAAATCCAAGAAAATAGAATAACAGTCAGAGCAGCTCTTGTGAAGATAACTTTTAGCTGAGACATCAGAAGCAACAATAAATACAAACGAACATACACACACACACACACATCAGAAGACGTACAGCAGGATTACGCCTAATGAGTATAACACCTGCTAAATCTTAAAACAATGGCCCGGCGACAAGGCTCCTGCAATTACGGGAGCTGGAAGGTTCTGATGTTGTAGGGTAAGTCTTACCTCTACAAGAGGGTCTAAATGTTTCCCAGATGAAAATCTCCAAATTTACTAGAGCATCCAAATCTGGATCAATAACCGAAATTGGGAAAACTACGAACACTTGATACTTTTTGCTATGCCTTCTAATGGCAAGCAGATACATACACTTGCAAGACCTTCTAGTATAGTTGAAAATGATACAGAAAAAGAAAAAGTAAAATGATAATAACGACAACAACAGTAATAACGATAATAATAAATACCAATCAAGGATGTTCTCCCTAGATTCAGAAGTATTTAAATTGCTAAATTTTTCATCACACCATGTCATTGGGCTAAAGGAAATAATTGGTGCACTAGTCATTCAACTAGACACCATCTAGAGATCACCATAAGGGTATACTCATAACTCTTTTCAGGACAAAGCTGAAGACTAGGTCAATCACATAGACCACACACAATTTTCCTTGCTCCCTCATGTTTAAGGAATTAACATGTTTGCTTTCACCTTACATGACAAATATAATTTCATTGCTTTTCTATCAAAATGATTGAAAACTGGTGTGGACCGTGGAATGCTAAATTTCCAAGATGACCAAAAGAAAAAAAAAAGAAAAAAACTGGAGCATGATCAAAATGTTTAACGTGGAACACTAGCAAGAACACCGACAAGTTTATTTTTCCCAAACCCCTTAGAAAAAAAAAATATTGCACTTACCGACTAAGCATCACTCCCAAAATTATTTTGGGACTAAGGCTTTGTTGTTGTTGTACCGACTAAGCATCACTGTAGAATCCCTCAGCCATAGATAATATCCCATTTATTTGCTTATTAACGAAATTCCGTAAAAGGACAAGAAGTTGCCTACCAGCATATAGAGGCACCCACCCAATAGGTAGTACACAGGTGCATCATCTGATCATTCCACATTTCTCACTCTCGTGACACCAGTAAACTAGATACTCACAAGGGAGAAGGAAATATCATTACTATCATTTTCTACGTTGCAAAATGTTGTCGATTTTCAAGAGATCAAAATTGTCGCAAAATGAGGGAATGTTTGGTCCCTCAATTCCAATATGAGAGTCAATTTCTAGTGAGACTACTAAAGTCACTTATTTCAACTATCATGTCTTTAAGTTGCATTTGCAATGTGATTTATTAAGGGTATTTAAGTATGTATGCTACTAGAAATGCTTCAAATCAACTTCCCTAATTTCCTTTAGAACTCGAAAATGGATAGTCATTTCGTTACGGAGTGAATAGCCTACTTTGAAAAGTATTCACAAA
Organism: Adenophora triphylla var. japonica; assembly: GCA_022495995.1. Classification (NCBI taxonomy): domain Eukaryota; kingdom Viridiplantae; phylum Streptophyta; class Magnoliopsida; order Asterales; family Campanulaceae; genus Adenophora; species Adenophora triphylla. The sequence goes on from JAFEMH010000322.1 coordinate 690,197, forward strand.
TTGGCATCATGGCATGCATAAATAAAATTGGCCATTTTATCAAGATCACCATGCTTATTTATGATTTCTACAAGGACTTTTCTTAACCTAAAAATGATTAGTTTTGACATCAGGGCTGCTTCTTTTATTCAGAATCGCAAAGGAAACGGAATAAACATTTAAGCAAACAGGTTGTGTGCAAGCCCTAAACATATCTCGATTGAGTAATTGGATTGAGCTCTGACAAGGGTCAGCATAAATAACAGCAGGATTCACATATTATATGGAATCAGAATAATAAAGCATGAGTTCAATTACGAAATTGTTGTTTTCTAAACACAATTGTTTGTGAAAACTTGGATTATGAAGTTGAAATCATAGTGAAAGAAGTAATAATAAGAAGAAAAATGGTCGGTAGCTAACCCTGATATCGAGTGAAAGCTTCTTGTGGGGAACTGGGAATGGTGAGCCCGAGGAATCCATTAGAGAGGAGGAAGTAGCAGAGAAATATGATCCCGTACCTAGGCCTGGTAATTGTGCGGGATGATCGGGTCCGGTGGTGATGTATTATCGAGTTGAAACGAGTTAACCCACTACATTACAATCCGTTTAAGTTAATTGTTTGAATGAGTTGGTTGAAAGGGTGAGTCGGATTGGGGTGAGCCGGGTACTCAATTATTTTTTAGTTTGGATGTCTTATACTCCCTCCGTCCCATAATAATCCGTAAAAAATTTCTTTTGGGCGTCCCACAATAATCTGCACTTTTCCAAAATGAAAATGGGACTTACTTTTCTCTACTCACAACACTTTTCAAATTTACTATTTTCTCCACTCATTCTCTCTCCTATTTTACTTTTACACTCACAACACATTACCTTTATCACCTTTTACCTTAATTCCCGCGCCGACACAAAAAGTGCGTAAAATTGTGAGACGGAGGGAGTATACATTAAATATTGGTTGTTTATGTTTGCGGGCTAAATTGGATCGTATTGAGTTGGGTCGACACGATAAATTTAGCTAGTTGGGGCAAGTGACCAATTTCAACCCTCTAAATTAAAGGGGTTGAATTGAGTCAGACAATTATTGAGTTAAGTCGTGCGATTTAATAGATAACGGGTCAAAATTGTCGGGCCTATCCATTCCGTCATCCCAGTTTCGCCATTTAAGTGGGACAAAAAGTACTCCCTCCGTCCCAGCGAAAGAGTCGGTAAATTTGTCCGACACGCAAAATAAGAAATGTGATGTAGGAAAGAGAAAAAGTTTAAATGTTGTGAGTATGAAAAATCAAATAGGAGAGAGAATGAGTGGGAGGTGATGTAAGAAAGATAATGTTGTGAGTGTAAAAGTAAAGTAGGAGAGAGAATGAGTGGAGAGAATAGTGATTTAAGGTTTCCTTTTTGGGAAAGTGGCTTTTTAAATGGGACGCTCAAAAAGGAAATAAATGGCTCTTTCGCTGGGACGGAGGGAGTATATTGTTAAGATATTGTATGTATAGCGAGCAAGGTTCTAAAAATCAATAGACGTCGGAATCAGGACTATCGCATAAGCGGGATTTACGCGGATACTAGGCGGGATCGAGAATATAGACATAATTTATAATATTTAAGTGAAAACTTAATGTGGCTGTGAGATAGAGGATGATGACGAAACCTTCAATAATCAGTATTGAAAACGAATTGACGAAGATAAATGAGAACTAAGATAAAGAGGGGAACTGATTTATAAATTTTGTTTTTAAGCTCCCTAAATAGAGATTTGAGATTTCAATTAATCAATTCACGATTAAATATTTTTTTTAAAAAATACTCCCTCCGTCCCAGTCATCTTAAGAAAAAGTAAAATGACACGGGAATTAAGGAATATTATTATAGTATTAGGAGAGAGAATGAGTGAAAGAAGTGTTGTGAGTGTGAAAAATTAAATAGGAGAGAGAATGAGTGGGATGAATAGTTAGGAGAGAGAATGTTGTGAGTGTAAAAGTAAAGTAGGAGAGAGAATGAGTGGGGTAGAAAGAGTATAAAAATAATAAAAACTTTCCATTTTTGGAATTCTTAAGATCGATGGAACGCCCAAAATGGAAAGTTTTCTTAAGATCGGTGGGACGGAGGGAGTATATACAAATAAGTATGACTAGATATTTTATAAAAATATTAAACTATCAAGACAGATTTTGGTGGTAGGCGCGCCCAAATCAACTAGTCGGTGCAGAGCTCAGGCGACGATATTTTGACGCATTATTTGGTAGATTTGAAGTTAATCGCGCGTTTTATGACCGACTAGCGCGCAGGCAGCCTCGACATACATTTTTTAGTAGAACAAATAATAAATGTCAATTTTCTAATAAATTTTGTTTCTAAACAAAATTTCAACTCTAAATTTTTTATTGCTAATATACATTTTTATTTATATTGTTAGATTCAATATGGGAGTTAATTAATTACTCCATTCGTTTCAGACCAAGAGTCCTACTTTTCTTTTTGGTCCGTCCCAGACCAAGAGTCCCTTTTCTTAAATGAAAAGTTTTCCATATATTTATACCCTTATCATCTCCATATATTTACAAAAAAACCATTACTATTTCTCCCACTCATTCTCTCTCCTATTAAATATTTTTAACTTTTACATTCTCTCTCCTATTCCCTACCACACATTTAATTTTTATATTCTCTCTCATATTCCCTACCACACATTTAACTTTTACATTCTCTCTCCTAAAATTTTCTATCCATTTTAAAAAAATTTCTTAAGAAGCGTGAAATCCCCCTCGAGAACCTTTGGTCGGGGACGGAGGGAGTACATGTTTTTAGTTTCATAGTTAGAAAAACAATTTTTGTGTGTTGAATTCAATTTCCTTGTTGTTGATGTCATGTTTGTATAATTTCTTATTCATTGTTTTTATACATATTTTTATTTTTTTGATATCGATTTTGGTCCAAAACTTATAATTTTGAGTTGGTCTTATATAAACGCGTTTTTTTTAAGATTAAGAAAAAATCATTTTTACATTGGCACTTAATAATTTTATATTTTTTTACCTAAGTCACCCACTATATGTAATTTTTTTTTATATGTGAAGTTATTTTTCACTGTTATTATTGTTTAAAATATTTTTTAAATATCAAGCCCACGCGATTTCAAAATCCTGAATTCGCGCCTGCCTACACTTACTGTTAATAATATATGCACTGACACTCTTTACACTAGCACTTTGTTACACTAACACTGACACTTTGTTACACTAACACTGACACTTAATAATACATGCACCGACAATTTTTACACTGTCACTCTTTACACTAGCACTTTGTTACACTAACACTGACACTTTGCTACTCTAACACTGACACGTTTTTACACTACCACTGACACTTAATAATACATGAACTGACACTCTTTACACTGACACTTTGTTACACTAACACTGACACTTTTTTACACTGACACTTAATAATACATGCACTGTCACTTTTTACACTGTCACTTTGTTACTTTAACATTGGCACTAGCGGGGGATCAAAACACGTTTTTTCTAAATTTAAGAAAAAACGCATTTTTTGTAAAATTTTGACAATAATTTTATAGGTTAATGTACATTTACATTTATATTGGTTGATGTCAATTGCTTCACTCTAAGTAGAGGTGGCCGGTTCATTTGAACCGGCAGTTAGCCGGTTAAAAATCGACGGTTTTCAACCTTGAAATGTTCAATCGAAACTAGAGCCGTCAATACGGGAATACGGGACGGGACGGAACGAAATTATGTTGTCCCACGACGGGAACGGGACAAGACGGGACGGGACTAAAACGGGACGGGACTAAAATACTCCGTCCCATCCCGTCCCATTTGCGGGACGCGGGATCCCGCGGGACCCATTCGAGACCCGTTGACTAGGATGAATAACGTTGACTAGACGGAATAAATTAAAATACATAACACAGCAATAGCATAAAAATACAAACTTAGTTAATAACAAACTTAGTGAATAACAAATTACAAAACACAACAATAGTAGCATCAAGCAGACAAGCACTCAGCAAAGTATATTTTACAAGTTCCAAGTTCCAACTTAGTTAATAACAAACTTAATTAATAACAAATTACAAAATCCAACTCATATTCCAGTTTAAATAATAGCAGGACCAATCTTACAGCTAGTGGACCAAGGCCCAATCCACAAGGTTCACACCACTATGGCATATGATAAACACCAGCAGAACAATTAGGCTTTCTAGTTCTCATGGTCAAGTCAATGGCAAGCAAAGATATGCAATCAACAGTGTCTCCTTTGTCCCAGCTGACAAGTGTCTCCTTTGTCCCAGCTGACACTCCCCTCAAGCTAGCGCGCAGATTACTTTAACATCAGTGGAGTTTTCCGTGTTGGAAGTATTTCTGCTAACCCTACTGGTGGAGGTATCTACCTTGACACGTCAGTATTGGGTGCTGACTGTTGAAAATGGGTAACGAAAAGTTAAGTTTGACTTAACGTTGACCTAGATTTCTAACGGAAGTTCGTTATGTGTTAACAGAACTAGTTACAAAATGTATTCTACATTTGTTGTAGATTATTAAACTTATTTAATATCTCAAAACCATTTAGGGTGAATGAGAATTAATGACAAGTGATTTTGTAACTTAACGGAAGTTAAATAAAGGGTTAAAGACTGATCCAAATTAGTTTTGGGTCACAACTGTTCTCAAAAGGTTTCGTGACCTTTCGCCTCCGGGCTTCACATGTCGCGCTCCAGCCTAGAGCGGCCGCGCCGATTTTAAGTAAATCATGGCTCGCCTCGGATGCCGCAGCGGCCGCGCTCAAGGCAAGAGCGGCCGCGCTCGTGGGCGAGATTACGAACGGAGGTTTGGCACCTCTTGGAGTGAATGTACCATGAACCCTTTAACTCCTTTTAAATAGTTTTCCTCCGAATTTCAATAAAAACATTCAGTCATTTTGAGCATTTTACCCTCTAGAAAGATAGAATAACATAACCCAAATCATTGCATCTTGTTGCATTCAATCTTTCAAGTCCAAAGTTCTAAAACCTTTGTTGTTCGTTAGATTAGTTATATTGGAGTGCTCCTTATAACTAATAGTAAGTCGTTTTATCTTACTAGAGTTTTGTCATACAACCGTAAGCACCAGTGCGGGACAAATAACTCTTACGGAGATTGTATTAAATACAAGACTCGACTTTAATTCCTTTTGTTTTTCAATCTCCGTTACTTTTGCTGTCAGTTTTTTCGTTAAGTCTTAAAGAAGCCATAGCAATTGTCCAACAATCGTAAGAGTTATTTGACGCTTCTTCAAGAGATGTCAAACGAGAAAGACACCACTTCATCTAGTCAAGGGAATGTGACACCTCCACCGCAAGGAGATACTACCTTCAACAAATGTTGCCCCGCTCCTACAACTCATCACATCGCCATGGTGAGAAACCCGCGAAATTCACCTGTGTGGATTTCAAGAGATGGCAACAGAAGATGCTCTTCTACTTGACCACTCCTAAGCTTGCACCGCTTCTTAAAGGAAGATCCTCCAGCGGTAGAAAAAGGTGATCCGGACCCTCAAAGGCAAATGGCAAAGGAGGCTTGGGCTCACGGTAATTTTCTTTGTAAGAATTATATCTTGAATGGACTTGATGATGCACTATACAATGTGTATAGTACAGTCGAGTTAGCCAAAGCGTTGTGGGACACTTTGGAAAGGAAGTACAAGATCGAGGATGCCGGGTCAAAGAAATTTGTCGTCGGTAAGTACCTTGACTTCATGATGGTCGATTCCAAATTCCGGTAACAACTCAAGTAGATGAATTCCAAATCATTCTACATGGGCTTCGATGCCGAGGGGATGATCATGAATGATCCATTTAAGGTGGCTTCCATCATTGAAAAGTTGCCTCCTTCGTGGAAGGACTTCAAGAACTATCTCAAGCATAAACGCAAGGAGATGTCCTTCGGGAAGACATTGTTGTTCGTCTTCAAATAGAAGAGAACAATAGAATGAATGAGGCCAAAGTTGCTAAAGGCAAGATGGAGGCTAAGGTCAATCTCGCCGAGGCTAGCACAAGTGGCACAAAGAGAAAGCATTCCGAAAATACCGGGAATGCTAAGAAAGGGAAGAAGAAGGCCTCTAAGAAATTCAAGGGGTCTTGCTATAATTGTGGCAAACAGGGCCACTTGTCAAGGGATTGTCGTCTCCCGAAGAAAGAGGCAAATAATGTTGACCACATGGATCTTGACTTTGCAGCGGTTGTGTTCGAGGCCAACGTTGCAAACTTGGAGGGAATCCAAAGGCTTGGTGGATAGATACCGTGCTACCCGCCATATTTGTGGTAACAAGGAAAGTTTCTCCTCCTATACTCCCATCTCCTAAGAAAGCTTTACATGGGAAATTCGCGACCTCCGATGTTCAAGGCATTGGAAACGTGATTTTGAAGATGACTTCCGGTAAAGAAGTAACCTTGTTGGATGTGCCGCATGTTCCGGCACATCCGTAAAAATTTGGTGTCCGCGCTTTGCTTAGTAAGGCCGGTTTTAGACTAGTATTCGAATCCGACAAATTTGTACTAACCAAGAATGGTTTGTTTCTTGGAAAAGGTTACCTCGAGGAGGGCCTTTTTAAAATGAATGTAATGACTATAATCCGCCAAGGTGCGATGAATAAAAGTTGTGTTCCTTATGTTTACTTGTCGGAAAGTTCTAATTTATGGCATGATAGATTAGGACATGTAAACCTCGACACCATTAAGAAATTAGCGAGACAAGATTTAATCCAAATGACTAAATCCGACTCGACTAATAGGTGCGAAGTTTGTGTTGAGGCAAAAATGACTAAGTCACCATTTAATGCCATACAAAGAGACACGACTCCTCTCGAGTTAATTCACACCGACATATGTGATTTAAAACTAGTGCAAACTCGAGGAGGTAAAAAGTACTTCATTACATTTATAGATGATTGCACTAAGTATTGTTATGTCTATCTCTTAAGAAGTAAGGATGAAGCCTTAGGGGCTTTTGAAACTTATAAGAAAGAAGTTGAGAATCAACTTAACTTGAAAATTAAGAAAATTAGAAGCGATAGAGGTGGAGAATATGAAGCACCGTTTGAAGGATTATGTTGGGAATCCGGCATAATTCATCAAACAACGGCTCCATATACCCTCAATCCAATGGAGTTGCCGAACGCAAAACCGTACTCTCAAAGAAATGATGAACGCGCTTGATCGCTTCCAGCTTACCCGACAACTTGTGGGGGGAAGCAATACTCACTTCTAATTATGTTCTTAATAAAATACCCAAGAAAGGTATTGATAAAACACCCTATGAATTGTGGCACAATCGTAGGCCATGTTTTAAATACCTTAAAGTGTGGGGGTGTTTGGCCAAGGTTGAAGTACCTAAGCCTAAACAAGTCAAGATTGGCCCAAAGACCATTGATCGTGTTTTTATTGGATATGCCAATAATAGTAGTGCCTATCGGTTTATAGTGCATAAATCGGACATTCCTGATATGCACGTAGGAACTACTATAGAATCAAGGAATGCGGTATTCTTTGGAAAACATTTTTCCTAAGCAGGATGACAAAGAAAGATGTAGGTTCTAATAAGAGAACACATTGAGTCTACATCCGGTCCTTCTCGAATAGAAGATGAAGAACCGAGACGTAGCAAAAGGGCAAGAGTGGAAAAGACTTTGGTCCCGATTTTCTATCTTACATGTTAGAAAACGAACCATCAACTGTTAAAGAAGCTTTGTCCGTCCGGATAGTTCGTTCTGGAAGGAAGCTATTAACAGTGAAATTGAATCCATAATGCTCAACAATACTTGGGAGTTAGTTGATCTCCCTCCAGGTTGCAAACCATTAGGTTGCAAATGGATCCTTAAACGGAAGTATAAGGCGGATGGATCTATCGAAAAATACAAAGCTAGGCTAGTTGCCAAAGGCTTTAGACAGAAAGAGGGATATGATTTCTTTGATACATACTCCTCGTCACAAGGATCACATCCATTCGTGTTCTCATAGCTATTGCAAAGAAAGGCATAATCTTGAGATACACCAAATGGATGTGAAGACTGCTTTCCTAAATGGAGAACTTGATGAAGAAATTTACATGGAACAACCCGAAGGGTTCGTGGTTCCTGGTAAAGAACGAAAGGTGTGTAAACTTGTAAAGTCCTTGTATGGACTAAAACAAGCACCTAAACAATGGCATGAGAAGTTCGACAGAACCATGTTATCGAATGGATTCAAGATCAATGAATGTGACAAGTGTGTCTACATTAAAGGAACATCTGAATCATTCGTTATCGTTTGTCTTTATGTAGACGACATGCTCATAATGGGAAGTAGTCATGATTTGATCATGAATACCAAAGGCATGTTAAAGAAGAATTTTGACATGAAAGACATGGGATTAGCTGATGTAATATTAGGGATAAAGATCTCTAGAACATCTGAAGGATTAGTTCTTTCACAATCCCATTACCTAGAGAATGTTCTTCGGAAATTCAATGTCTTTGATGACCCTCCTAGGCTAAGACACCTGTAGACTTGGCTCTACATTTAGCCAAGAATAAAGGGGAACCAGCTTCTCAATTGGAATATGCAAGAATAATTGGCGTCCGATGTACTTAACGAATTGTACTCGTCCGTACATCGTGCATATTCAAAGGAGCAAACTAAGTAGGTTCACAAGCAATCCTAGTACCGATCATTGGAAAGCACTAATGAGAGTACTAAGATATTTAAAGTATACATTAAACTATGGGATACTTTACAATAAATATCCAAAGAAGATTAGAAGGATACCGTGATGCCAATCGATATCGGACACAAAAGACTCTAAGTCCACAAGTGGATATGTATTCACTATAGGTGGAGGAGCAAAGTGTCATGGAAATCCTCCAAACAAACGTGTATAGCCGGTATCCACGATGGAATCCGAGTTTATCGCGTTAGATAAAGCCGGGGAAGAAGCGAGAATGGCTTAAGAACTTCCCGGAGGATGTTCCTTGTTGAGCAAACTCAAGGCGTCGGCTGCTAATCCATTGTGATAGTCAATCGCAATTGGAAGGGCACATAATAGTATGTACAATGGTAAGTCTAGACATATTCGTCGTAGACACAATACCATTAGACAGCTTGATCAAGAATGGCGTTATCACTATTGATTATGTGAAATCACGTGATAACCTAGCGGATCCGTTTACCAAAGGTATAAATCGGGATCAACCGTATAAACCGTTAAGGGGAATGGGTTTAAAACCCACAACAAAAGGACTTATACGACACTCAACCTTGAGAAATGGAGATCCCAGTGCCCTTGATTCAATGAGACAACCAAGCTATAAGTTCTAGTAGAGTTACTTGGAAACAACAACTCGGTTTATTAACCTCGAGATGTTGAATACTCATTCCCAGAACATCCAAGTACAAGCACATGCAGCAGTGGTAAGGTTAAGTTGAGAAAACTTTTAATGATTTCTATACCTACGGGTGGAGTAGTGCATGATACTCCTTATAGTGAGAATCACCTATATAAGTGAGAGGTAATAAGGCCGCCTCTAAATGAACGCTTATGAATGAGATACGGTCCAGGGCCAAAATGGACAAAACGTGAGAACAACAATTGTTAGAGCTGTTATTATGTGAGTATTATTGTCTTGGTATACACCCGACAGACTGTGGTTCAAAGCGACTCGCTACCAAATGGCTAGTATATCCGATAATATTTCACTAGTGGAAGATTCAAGGCCACAAGCTATCTATCCCGATGTAATAATAGTTCGCCGGAACTTTGGACGAAATTGCATTCATGCATTAATTGTCATTCATGTGGGGGATTGTTGGAAATGGGTAACGAAAAGTTAAGTTTGACTTAACGTTGACCTAGATTTCTAACGGAAGTTCAAGTTATGTGTTAACTGTAACTAGTTACAAAATGTATTCTACATTTGTTGTAGATTATTAAACTTATTTAATATCTCAAAACCATTTAGGGTGAATGAGAATTAATGACAAGTGATTTTGTAACTTAACGGAAGTTAAATAAAGGGTTAAAGACTGATCCAAATTAGTTTTGGGTCACAACTGTTCTCAAAAGGTTTCGTGACCTTTCGGCCTTTCGGGAGCTTCAGCGCCGCGCTCCAGCCTTAGAGAGCGGTCAACGCACGATTTTAAGTAAATCATGGCTCGAGCCTCGGATGCCAGAGCGGCCGCGCTCAAGGCAAGAGCGGCCGCGCTCGTGGGCAGATTCTGAACAGGTTTGGCACCTCTTGGAGTGAACAGCCATGAACCCTTTAACTCCTTTTAAATAGTTTCCCTCCGAATTTCAATAAAAACATTCAGTCATTTTGAGCATTTTACCCTCTAGAAAGATAGAATAACATAACCCAAATCATTGCATCTTGTTGCATTCAATCTTTCAAGTCCAAAGTTCTAAAACCTTTGTTGTTCGTTAGATTAGTTATATTGGAGTGCTCCTTATAACTAATAGTAAGTCGTTTTATCTTACTAGAGTTTTGTCATACAACCGTAAGCACCAAACACGGGACAAATAACTCTTACGGAGATTGTATTAAATACAAGACTCGACTTTAATTCCTTTTGTTTTTCAATCTCCGTTACTTTTGCTGTCAGTTTTTTCGTTAAGTCTTAAAGAAGCCATAGCAATTGTCCAACACTGACTTCAGAGCATTTGTCGAGATTGTGTTTGAAAATCAGAAAATTTTGGGAGAAACTAGTTTCCCCAAATATTATAAAAAGTCTTGTTTTTTATTTAAGAAAAAAAATGTATGTGCCTTTGTTTCTGTTTTTAAAACAAGACTTTTTATAATGTTAGGGAGAAACTAGTTTCCCCCAAAACCTACTCTTTGAAAATACCGAGGACATTATACAGAGCTATCACCTTGATGGTTACCAGTTCTTCGTTGTAGGGTAAGCACAAATTTTTTTTATTTTTTTTTGAAGGAAAACTCTAAATGTGTAAATATTCTGTAATTTATCTTCAATTTTGAAATGCAGAATGGATGGAGGACAATGGACATCAGCTAGCAAGGCTCAGTATAATCTTCGTGATGCAATTGCACACAGCACTGTTCAGGTATATAATTTTTTTTTTAAGAAACGGGAACGGGACGTCCCGTCCCATCCCGTCCCGTATCCCGTTCGTCCCGCGTTCTAAATGGGACGTCCCGAATAGTCCCGTTTTCAAACGGGATGAAAAAAAGCCGTCCCATCCCGTCCCATTTGTATGTCGGGACGGGACGTCCCAACGGGACCGTCCCAACTTGACGGCTCTAACCGAAACCGAACCGCCTAACCGGCTAAACCGGTTACGGTTTAGGCGATTCACGGTTTTAACGGTTATCCGGTTAACCTCCGGTTTGACGGTTTGGATCTGCTCGGCCGAGTCCTTGGTGTTGCTCGGCCGAGCAACCCTTTTAGGGTTTAGGGGTTGAGGGTTGCTCGGCCGAGTCTTTGGTGTTGCTCGGCCGAGCAACCCTTTTAGGGTTTAGGGGTTGAGGGTTGCTCGGCCGAGTCATATAGTAGTGCTCGGCCGAGCATATCATTTTTCAGTTAGTTTTTTAACAGTTTTCGTTAACTTTGTATGTAGTATATTAATTTTATTTTTTTTCAATTTTTTTTTTAGATAGATAAGACTATTTTGAACTTAAGTTTACTACATACATTTTTTGCAAAAAGTTTTATAAACAAAGTTATGAATTTTTTAAGAAATAAAAGTTAACGGTTTTTTGAAAAAAGTTAACTTTTAATTTTTTTCAATTTTTTTTTTTTGATAAATAAGACTATTTTAAACTTAAGTTTACAACATACATTTTTTGAAAAAAGGTTTATAAAAAAAGTTATGAATTTTGAAAGAAAGAAAACTTAACTTTTTTTAAACGAAACAAAAGTATATAAAAGAAAAAAGAGACGGTACCCTTAAATTTTATTAATCAAAATAAAATTACAAAGAGGGGGACAACCAATCTTACCCTTTTATAAATAAGGGGGGACATTTAGGAGCCTTTACCTCAACCTAACTATTACAATTAATTAAAAATAAACCTAATCTAAAGTCTAAACTAATCTAATTAAAATAAAAATTAATCTAAAACATCATTCATTCATCACTACTTTTCGTCGAGTCCTCAACATCGTATTGATATCTTTGATCCAATAGATCCTCATCATAAGGCATGTCTTGTTGCCTTTTTTTCGCTCTAACCCAATCGCCAAGTAAAAGTTGATGGTCCAAGTTTTCACTTGTTAGTTGAGAACGTCTTTCATCCAAAACATTTCCACCAACGCTAAATGCCGATTCAAACGCCACCGTTGAAGCGGGAGAGGCTAATACTTCTTTAGCAACTATGGAAAGTATAGGATAAATGTCTTTCCTTCTTGACCACCATTGTAAAATATCAAATTCATTTGAATTTGGATCTTGATTTAATTCAAAGTTTGTAGTGAAATACGTTTCTAACTCCACGGGAAGGTTTGATGATGATGAAGATGAACCTCGAGAAGGACCATATTTTTTACTATACAAATTTGCAAAAAAATTATATGGATCCCCACTAGTAATACTTGATTGAGAAGCAGAGGAATCATCTTCATGTTGTTGGCTTTGAGAAGTATTTTCATATAAGGCATTATACTCATTAAAAAGGTTAATCAAATCATTTTTTGTGTCATTAACAATAATTGACGGAAGTTCATAACTACCGTCACCATCGGGATATAATTTCATATAATAATAAGTTATAATGGCCTCTAAATCATCTAATTTAACTCGGGGATCTAATAACTTTGCAATCAAGAAAAGAGACGGAATAGTGTCAAAATATTTAAGTCACTTTTGTCTCATGTTAAAAATGCATTGGTTTAAAATAGGGCAATCTTTTAAATTGTCAAAAATAGTAACAATTGCAATACAATGTTCTAGCACCAAAACGGAAGTTGAATAATAAACTCCCGAAAAAGTCAAAGTAGCGGTATTAAAAATCTTTAACAATTCACATAAATTAATGCATGCATTCCAATGATGAGTAAATAGAGGTTCATGATAGCCAATTGACATAAAAAATTGCGTTAGGAGATCTCTATAAGCAAAACCATCGCTTAACATTTTATAGGTGGAATTCCACCTAGTTGGAACATCGTAAGTAAAATATTTGTCCGGCACACTTTTACTTCTTAAAAATCTTATCCATTTTTTTGTATTAGAATTTTTTTTTGAAATAAATTAAAGAGCTCGTCTAATTGGCTTAACATGAGTTTCTAATGCATCTAAACCATCTCTAACACATAAATTAATTATATGACATAAACATCTAATATGAAAAAACTTACCCCCAAGTGAGGGTTGACAAACGGTAATTAAATCGGGCAAACTAGCCGTATTAGTACTTGCGTTGTCAAATGAAATAGTAAATATTTTATTTAAAATACCATATTCAAGAAAAATCTCAAGCAATTTCGCACAAATATTTTCCGTGGAATGCGGTGGCTCAAAATCTTTGTAAGCAATTAATCTTTTTTGGATTTTTCATGAATTATCTATCCAATGGCAAGTAACGCCCAAATAAGTATTTCTTTGCCAATGATCACTCCAACCATCGGCACAAATTGAAACTTTATTTTTTAATTTTGATAAAACACCAATTAAATCTTTTTTATATCTTTCAACCACTCTAGTAATATCACGTACGAGATTCGTACGTGGTACTCTCGTGGCGGCGGGGTTCAAAGAAAGGCGAGCAAAATTTTCATAAAAATTACAATCCGCAAAATAAAAAGGAAAGCCTTTAACGCAAATAAATTTGGCTAGTTCATCCCTATAAATTCACTTGTCAAATTTAAAAATGACGGAAGAAGGGAAAGACGAACCTTGTGCACCCGAACCCGAACTACGTTGAAATTGTAATTGAGTTTGCGAAGCGGAAATGCCAAGTTTCTCGGGATGTTTTGCCGCCAAATGCCCGTTGAGCGTTCCATGTCCTCCGCCTCTTTTGAATGCGTAAGTCGCATTACAATAGTTGCAACATGCTCGAAAATTATAATCATCCTCGGCAGTATTTAACTGAAAATTGGATGAGGGTGAGAGCATATGTGAATATTTGAGAGTAGAAGAGAAAGAGTAGAGAGAAATAATGTGGAAATAAAATGGGAGGAGTGAGGTGATATTTATAGTTAGTAAATTAGGCGAAAAAAACATTTTTTTTTAATTTTTGACTGCCCAAGTTAAAAATTAACGGCTAGTTTTTAGAAATAACGGCTAGTTTTTGAAAAAGTAGCCGTTGGAACATGTTCTGGCGTTATGCTCGGACGAGCAACTCATATGACTCGGTCGAGCATGACCGTTATTGAAAATTAACACACTGGAAGGTTCTGCTCGGCCGAGCAAGTAAAAAATCAGCGGTTAATCGGCGATTGACCGGTTTTTCAAAATTCCCAACCTTAACCGAATCGGCCAATTATTAGTTTCGGTTAGCCGGTTCCGGTTAACCGCCGTTGACCGATTTAACCCAATTTTGATCGATTTTTAACCATCCGATTGATCAGTTCGATTTATAAAATGGACACGTCTAACTCTAAGGTTCTAATTTTTGCGTTTCAATTCTCCAATTTCAAACTTTTTACTCTTTAACTGCCCCCAATTTCCCTTTTTTCTCCCGGCCATTGTTTCTTTTCGGTTATGGGTATTGTTTGAATAATTTAAATCGTACACACAATTTAGATTATTTAAACACTACTTAATTTGATCTTCCTTTTCCTTTTCATTTAATTTTTATACGCCCGTCTTTCTATTTTTTCATATATTTAGGCTCCGTTTGTTTAGCGTAAAACATTTTTCGGAAAATGATTTTCTGTAAAATATTTTCCAAAAAATAAAAATATTTTCCAAAAAATGAGATAAAACATATTTAGCGTAAAACATTTTCTCAGTTTTTCGATGTGAAACAAACACCAAAAAATTGAAAAAATATTTTCCAAAAAATATTTTCTCCCAAACAAACGGAGCCTTACTTTGTTCTTTCAAGGTGATAATGACTATGATTTACGAGACTATGTAAATAGTTTTGATATGTCCAAAATAGGAACATCACACTCAATCTATATCTTGATGGGACACCATTTTTTTTTGAAAGCTGATTGCAAGATAATCATCCTCATTGGTATTTTTTAATTTCTCATATCATATTTCGTTTTTAATTTGGCCTAATTATTATGTTTATTTGTATTCAATAAATTTGCGAATTAAATTTTCTCTCATTTGTCGAAATTCTTGTATTCTCCCTTTTGTTGGGAGTCATTGTATTCTCCCCATTGCATCAAGAGTCCTTGTATCTTGTTTGTATTTCTTTCTCTTGTAATGCTTGAAACGCTTGATTTGACATTTATTGTCAACCCAATGTTATTCTTTGTCGTGTCCTCAAAGCCAAATTATTCTCTTTTAGTGATTTTTTGAATGTCAATGTTATGCAGTGTCCAAGTTCTACTTGGAGAAACATTTGCATGTCCTAAATCATCATTCGGAATGACGTTCGATTTTTGAAATTGGGCGTCCTGCTACAAATCACACACTTCCTAAAATAACAAAGAATCTTTACTATTTCATCCACTAATTCTCTCTCCTACTTTATTTTTATACTCACAACACCAATTAACTCACTATTTTCTACCCCACTTTCTCTCTCATACCTCACTTTTCATACTCACAATACTTATTTCACTAACTTTCTCCTTAATTCACGTCCAATAACTGTGTAATATGTAGCGGGATGAAGGGATAATATTAATTTGTTTGCAAACATTGTATTGGATGAGGCTTTCTATGTGGAATACCATCTTTTGACTTTTTTGTGTCTTCCTATTCCTAATTGCTCCTCCTACTCGTATTAAGACTACCCACAACGGTGACTTTTCGTTGTTGTGGGTCAGGTCATAGTTGAAAAAAAAAAAAAAAAAAAGAAAGTCACCAAATGCCATGACCTTAGGCAGCCAGCCAACCTAGGTTGGCCATGGTTAGGTCACAATTTTTTTTTTATTTTGTACACATGTCACCCTTTTATTGGGTGGCATGTGTTTATATAAATATATTTTTAAAATTAATATATTTTATATAAAATAAAAAATATATCAAAATTTGTAATTTTTTTTAATCTTAAATAGAGCTTAATATTGGTACATTTTAAAAAAATAAAATTATAAGTATTTTAGGTAAGTTGGAGTAAAGAGAAATAAATATTTTATTAAAAGGTTGGGTTGAATTGGGTCACTGATGGTAGTATAAATTATACTCCCTCCGTCTCTAAAAGATTGTCTTGTTGTATATTTTGCTATTAAGGAAGAGCTTCAGCTTCTTGTACCTTAGTAGATTTGCACTAACATTCATGTCTAAGTTTAAAAATGAGACATACTTTTTGGGACAAGTCAAAATGGCAAATGGGACAATCTTTCAAAAACAGAGGGAGTATAAGGTTGGGATTGTGTATATGAAAATGAGAGAAATTAATATTTTATTTGAAGTTGGTTGAAGTTGGATCACTAATAGAGATAGTCTAACATATTAAATTTGACACCGCTCCTGTGCAATGTTGTCAACCAATGATATCAAAACACAAGTATCCCTGATTCATGAGGGACGGCCAAAATCTATAGTATAAATCCAACCCCCCTTATGAACAGTTCTATGAACAGTTCCAAGGGGGGAATTTCCCATTTTGCCCTTACTACTTTGTCTCTTTCCCATTTTGCCCTTAAAAGAAAAAAAAATTTAATTTAAAAAAAAAAAATCCGATCGGATCCAATTACAAGATGGGAAGGAGAGAGAGACTTACGAAGCAATCGTCGTCAATGGTGTAGATGTACTTCTTCTTAGACACCATGAATCCAAAGCAGCGACAAGCGAAGTCCTTAAAAGAGATGCAACTAGCCTTAGGACCGAGGATCCGGTTGATATCGTTGCGATTATAGAGCTCATAGTCAAAACCTTCGGGGACATGAATTTTCTTGGTGGGATCTCCATCCTGGACAATAATCCATAAGATAAATCCAACTCCCCTTATGCACAGTCTCTACAATGGGCCCCAAGGGGGAATTTCCCATTTTGCCCTTACTACTTTGTCTCTTTCCCATTTTTCCCTTAAAAGAAAAAAAAATTTAATTTAAAAAAAAAAAAAAAATTCGATCGGATCCAATTACAAGATGGGAAGGAGAGAGAGACTTACGAAGCAATCGTCGTCAATGGTGTAGATGTACTTCTTCTTAGACACCATGAATCCAAAGCAGCAACAAGCGGAGTCCTTAAAAGAGATGCAACTAGCCTTAGGACCGAGGATCCGGTTGATATCGTTGCGATTATAGAGCTCATAGTCAAAACCTTCGGAGACATGAATTTTCTTGGTGGGATCTCCATCCTGGACAATAATCTATAGTATAAATCCAACCCCCCTTATGAACAGTTCTATGAACAGTTCCAAGGGGGGAATTTCCCATTTTGCCCTTACTACTTTGTCTCTTTCCCATTTTGCCCTTAAAAGAAAAAAAATTTAATTTAAAAAAAAAAAAATCCGATCGGATCCAATTACAAGATGGGAAGGAGAGAGAGACTTACGAAGCAATCGTCGTCAATGGTGTAGATGTACTTCTTCTTAGACACCATGAATCCAAAGCAGCGATAAGCGGAGTCCTTAAAAGAGATGCAACTAGCCTTAGGACCGAGGATCCGGTTGATATCGTTGCGATTATAGAGCTCATAGTCAAAACCTTCGGGGACATGAATTTTCTTGGTGGGATCTCCATCCTGGACAATAATCTATAGTATAAATCCAACCCCCCTTATGAACAGTTCTATGAACAGTTCCAAGGGGGGAATTTCCCATTTTGCCCTTACTACTTTGTCTCTTTCCCATTTTGCCCTTAAAAGAAAAAAAAATTTAATTTAAAAAAAAAAAAAAATCCGATCGGATCCAATTACAAGATGGGAAGGAGAGAGAGACTTACGAAGCAATCGTCGTCAATGGTGTAGATGTACTTCTTCTTAGACACCATGAATCCAAAGCAGCGACAAGCGGAGTCCTTAAAAGAGATGCAACTAGCCTTAGGACCGAGGATCCGGTTGATATCGTTGCGATTATAGAGCTCATAGTCAAAACCTTCGGGGACATGAATTTTCTTGGTGGGATCTCCATCCTGGACAATAATGAGATGATAAGGCTGGAAGAAAGGCCTCCACATCTCGAGGAAATCGAGGTTCCTGATAGTCGGAATGACAATCTCGAGCTCATCGACGAGCGGTGGCTTAACGATCGACGCCGGCTGTACCATTATTTCAGGTGAGATTTAGAGAGGAAGGAAGGGGGTGGGTGTAAGTACCCCAATCTGGATCACCCCCTTTCAAGCACCCGGGAAACACAGCAGACTCATCAACGCAGTCTCGGAGACCTCTCTCACTCAAAACCCTCTCAAAACCCTCTCAAGCCCCCAACCAAACCAAGGGAGGAGCCTCTCTGGGATAAAAAGGGACAAAAGGACCTTTGGGAATTTTCAGAAATCGAAAAGCAATTAAGGTCCGTACGGACCTCTTTGTCTCAATGATTACCGAATCCCCTTAAAGTCCACAATATTCCCTCAAATCCGGGAAAATGATTACTTCCAGCAGAGTTGGTCCGTACGGACCTCTTTGCATGCAAGATGGTCCGGACCTTATTGCTCAGGAACACCATCATTCCGTAATATTCTCCATCATTGCGCATTCCTCAAATCGAGGAAATCCAAAATTCTGGATAACCAAGAAGGTCCGTACGGACCTCTTTGCTCCGAAATTTTTACTATAAATAGAGGGCTCCCCCTCCTCATTTTCACACACCTCCCTCTTCTCTCTTCCTCCCTTAGCCTTCTGGCTCCCCTCTAAGTCCTCTCAAGGCACTCCCGCCCTTTCGGATCCTTCCGAGGCCTTCCGAGCTCCCTTGTGGTGCTCCGAAGCCTCCCGAGCGCCTCCCGAGACGCTCCCGCGCCGCCCCGAGGCACTCTCGAGGTACTCGAGGCCCCTCGTGGTACTCCGAGGCCTCGCCGGTCTTTCCACCTGTCCCGCTCTTTCCGAGTCAAACCGAGCGATCCCAAACCACGCCGAAACTCGCCCGAGTGACTCCCCGCCACCACAACGCACGCCGAACCTCGCCCGAGTGATCCCGACGATCCCCACGCACGCCGAACCTCCGCCCGAACGCAGCCAAGAACCTCAACTCACGCCGAAACTCGTCCGCGGACAACCGGCATCTCCCGGGCAATCCCGATCCGTACCGGAACGCTACTCCGACCTCAAACACCATTCCCAAATGGAAGACGACGCGAACCAACATCGTAAGGCTTCCTTCCTACACTATTTCAATACATTTCCATACATAGCATACAATGTAGACATCCGATACAAGATGCATTTTTAAAAGCACACACACACACACACAACATTTAAAGGATATTAGTGGGTATCCGAAAGACTCGTTTTTACGAGGCTACTCGTGAGCTCTAATATTCTAATATTCTCTTCCCGAGTCATCTCGACCTCCGAACTCAAAATCTCATCACACAAAAACAGTTTAAAATTATCTTTAAACTGATGCCCTTTTTCAATGTTTTGGGCTTAATAAAAACGGCGTGGCGACTCTACGAAATGCGAAAACAAACGGCGAGACACCTCCAACGCGAAAGATGCCAGATGCCGGGGCCGCGAGGCCTGCTCGGATCCGGGTAATTTCAGTTGGCGACTCCGCTGGGGACAATTTTGTTTTAAAAACTTTTAAACAAAACAAAAGATTTTTAAAACGATGATGAGGGTCAAACTTTCATTTTACCCCTTCCTTTAACTGTTATGTGTGTGTGCACGTGCTTCGTTTTTATTTTACAAAAAAAAATAAAAATACAAAAAAAAAATGCATCAATATACATCTGTGCATACATTTAAAATTCTTCAAAAAAAAAAAAAAAAAAAAAACTTCGTTTTACTCGTAAAAGAATTTTAGAGACCGCACACTACGCGCGCACGCCTCGGTTACACCGCACGCTACGCGCACCGGCCGCCTGGATACACCGCACACTACAACCCTCAACCCGGAGTGGTCTCGGTTGCCAGTCCGTTAGGTCTTCCTAGGCCTCTTGGACGCGCACGGATCATTCCAAACATCCCATCCTAGCCAAGCGTCAACCCCGCACGTTTGAGTCTTGAGTCACACTCTGCCCGTACTCGGTTGGTTTTTACCCACCCGTGTCATACACTGATACATATACCATGCCGGCCATTTTCTCAGTCAAGGCTCGGAATTCAAGATCCCGCGCAAGCAAGGCGATGAAAGGTCATGCTAAAATCTTGACCGATCTTGATTTCCGGCTACACCTGCATGATGTTCCGTCCTGATATACATTCATGCCGCATGACACCATGTCATCACGCCTTTGATACGCCGCCCATGACGATATGACCCAGCCTACGCCCAACGTCACATCCTCGCGCAAGCAAGGTAAAGAGAGGTCATGCCGAACTTCTTGACCGATCTTGACTCAGCCGGCTCGGTTCACTATTCACATGGCTAACGCATCAAAACGAACATGACAAAGCCTTGGTCCTTAGGTTCGATTTTTCTTTTAGGCCGGTGGAAACCGCTTGCACTATAGGACCCTCGCCCGGGCCGTCCACCCCGGGATGTCGAAATACAGTGCAAAACGAGGGGCTTATAGCCGCACGTATGGTCTCCACCGACCCAGATCTAGCATAGTTGCGAAAAAGAAGAGCAATCTTTTCCAACCTACCTAGGACTCGAGAAAACACGTTTTAAGTAAATTAAAACAACAAAAAAATCAAAAATAAAAGAAACGGAAACCGCATGCCACGTGAGCTTTCCCCCTTTTATCCCGTTAGGCCATTCCCGTGTCTAAACCTTGCCCATCACCCCTCCAGCCTAACAGAGTGGTCGAGAGTACCCGGAACCCGTCTCCCAGCTGTCAAAACAAGAAGGTCCGCTCCTTCCCACTCCCTCTGTCACCAGACACCAAATCCCCACGGCCAAGTCAAGGATAAAAACGATGAGAACGGGACCTTACCCCCAAGAAATTTCCCAACACCGGAAGAAGTTTCGCGAGGTCCTCACGGCTATTGAGAAACGTCAAGGTGAGCAACAAGCTCTGGATCGAAGGTGCCATGCACCACTTCTAACCTTAGCCACCCAACTACCCGGGGCTTCCCAAGCCATGATCGCTCCTACAGCCTCTAACGTCTCTCATTGTCTCCGTAAGTCAACCCGTTACCCTCGTATGAGCCATGCAAGCTGACGTAAGACCACAAGACCTTCCAGAGGAAAGCCCGCCCATCCAGCCTCCCCGAGGTCCCGTACCACCGCCAAACAACGAACACATCTGGTGGGACGTCGCGATTGCGGTGCTTGTCCTGGAAATGGAATTCCAGGATGCAATGAACGAGGGCCGCTCCTCGACGAAAGAAGAAGCTATCTTCTCAACAAAAACCGAAAAAGAGGTATGAATCTGGTGATCCCACGGTCGGAACCCTTGGAGAACCCTCAGAAAGTTTGACTACTATGTCATCTACTCCAAAGAAATCTCCCCTGCCTAGTTCTCGCACAGGGCCACGGCAATGTTTGCTCCATGATCACCTGGGACGAGCCGCACCGCCACCGAAGACCCGAAGGTCCAGATAATCCAACCCCGTCTTGGGAAGATCTCAAAGCCACTATTGATGCTTCAAGAAAAGCCATGACAGCTGAACGAATTGAAATGCGCCTGCCTTACGCCAACCAGCTCCTCCCACTACGTAAACAGGAGAGACAAGCAAAACCATAAGTCCGTAGGTGAATGTTCGACACGTTCCGGCCAAATCCCAGTGAATCCTCCACGGACGTACAAAAGGCCACCCATACCCGAGCCACGAACCGAAAAGGGGCCCTACGCCAAAGAAGCCGAAACCTTCGACCCAAAGGTTGAAGATCCCGTCTTGACACGCCTCAAGCGCACTCAGCTAACATCTCACTGTCCTTACTCACTTCATCTTACCCGCACAAGCTCAAGTTGGAAGAAAGCCCGGCCTGCATTATGGTTCCCATCACAGACACACCGATGAAGCGCTCGATGATTGGCAACGTCAATTACAAAGAATATCATCACCTTCACAGAGCTCGATCTTCCAAAATTTGGGGCCGACCACAACGAGCCTCTCTACATAACAGCTCAACCGGACGAGCGCCGCCTCCTCGGGTGTTGGTAGATGGGGATCATCCACGAACGTCCTTCCACCCAAAATGATGGATTTGCTAGGGATCAAAGCAACCGATCTAAAACCCTCGACTCGTGCAATCAAGGCATACGACTCAACATCCCGCCCAGCCTTGGGAATAGCCACCTTCTCAACTTGTGGTTCGAAACAAATGGTCCCGACAGACTTCCAAGTCATCGACATCCCAATCACCTTCACCGCCATTTTGGGACGCCTGCTACATCGATCAATGGGGTGGCATCCACTCTCCATCAGTGCGTAAAGTTCGTCCAAGGAACAGATCTCGACCATCATCTACTCGACAAAGATAGTCACTGAAAGGACCGACACCAACGGCGTCCTGCTTTAGAGATCAAACACGATGATGACTGCGGCATGATGCTCACAGGGTTCACCATCGAGAGCCCAAAGGCCCGTGTGTGCCACATAGATTTGCCTTTGATTTGGGACAAGATTCCTCCCCGATGAAAATGATGAAGCACATGAACTACATCCTTGGCTCGGTTTGGGAAAACGCCATCGTGGCACTCAACAGATCATCAATATCAAAGAACGTAATACCTTGCGTACGGCTCGGGATACTCTCCTACTCCCGAACACATTGCGGAGGACAAGCGAGCCGCACGAAAACGCTCCACGTATAACAAAAGGGGCTTGCACACCATCTCCGATCTTCGCCCTTACAAGCCTTCGACATGACCAAGTACTTCACAAAGAAGGCCGGCAACTTGGAAGAAGATCCGTAAAAGGGAACAGAGCCTGATCGCCGCCAAACAAAGCCGGACGACAACCATGGACAAGCTCCAAAGCAGAACCTCGGCAAGATTCGTAGGCCTCAAGCCAAATCCCGTCCGAAGAGCATTCCTCGACACACCGCCCTCGCCGGATCCACAACCACCACTATTCACAATGAATTTTGGTTCGGGAAAACCCTCTTTCGCGTAAGAACTCGAAAACTCTCTCGTCAACACTCCCGCCTTCAACAAACGGGACGAGTCCGCATTCGAGCTAGTAATGCCCAAGACAAAAGCAAGAGACTCCGCAGACGATGCTCGGGACGAACCACCGCTCCACTCGCTTCTTCAAAGAAGAAATCGAGATGCCGGATCTAATCGATTTTGTTTCGATAACTCGTGATAGCAATGATCGGGAACGGTGACATAAAGCCTTTCAAGCCCCATCTCCTATCAAGCTCATTGCCACTCAATAACCGGGCCACATTCTCCTGACTCTACCAAGCAAAAAGGACATGATCGAACAACTCGTCCGACCCTCGAGTCCTAGAGTCTAGTGTCAAAACTCATCCCGAGTCCATTAGCTTTGAATTTGAGTCTCTCGAGTCATCCGATGGCCTCACGCCGAAGATTACGAACTCATTGCCAATAATGTATTCCCGTATGCTCTTAATGAATGCTTCGATCTTTCCGAGTATCCTCTCATTGCATCTTTAACAACTGATAAATTAACTAACACACAAACAGTTAATAACGATTCACTTGATAAAGAAGCAGACACATTAAACGAACAATGTATCAAGCAAACATTTAAGCATGTTGTCAAACGAGAGAAAAACCGGGCCCAAGCTGCCGAGAAGGTTTTAATCACAACGATTTGCAAGATTGCTGAAGAGCCAAAGAGACGCAAGTCCGACGCCGTTTCCAAAGACAAACCAGATTTTCCAATACCTCAAGAGCTGGGAAACCACCTTCATGAACAAGGAAGACCCACACACGTAGGGGTCAAAACCAAGAGCATCATGGCCCTAAAACGCCTCGCCTCTCACTTCGTCATCCTCGGGGACATGCTATACAAGAAACGCTACCACGGGCCACTCCTACGCCGCGTCGCCCAAGAAGAAGCAACAAGTTCATGAACGAAGTCCACAATGGGGCTTGCGGTCCCCACATGAACGCCAGAGCCCCGATGCAAATCATTCTCGTGATGGGCTACTACCGGATCTCCATGGAGGCAGATTGCATCCACTTTGTCCGAAGCCGCGACAAGTGCCAACGGTTCTCCAACCTCAATCATCTACCACCCCACGATCTCTACCGCATGACTACACCTCGCCCTTTGCCACTGGGAATTGACGTCATCGGGAAAATCGCTCCGCCAGCAAAGAATCGGTCACGAGTTCATCTTAGTAGCCATCGACTACTTCACCAAATGGGTCGAAGCCAAGTCCTACAAGGTACTCACCTCCAAGAAGGTCGCGCATTTCCTCAAAGAAAACATCATACGCCGATACGGCATCCCAAATGAGGTCATATCGTACAACGGCTCACACTTCGAAGGGGAATTCGACTGCATCGCCGGGCCGAATTCAAGATCACACGTCACAAATCTTCTCCCTACCGGCCACAAACAAACGGCGCCGTGGAAGCAAAGAAACAAAACCCTCGAACGGATCATCCGAAAATGACCACCCGAGGACGAGATTGGCCCGAGAAGCCGCACCTTGCACTTTGGGGCTACCGCACATCGCCGTAATGCCCACGGAGAAACCCCATTTGCCCCGACCTACGGATGGAAGCAAGCCCTTCCCATCGAGCTAGAAATTCCCTCACTCCGAGCGCCGCTGAAAATGACATCAACGAAGTCGAATGGCTCCGGCCGACATGACGAATTGGCTCGCTAGACGAGCGACGACTAAAGGCCATGGAACACGTCCGAGCCTATCAAAGCAGATGGCTAGAGCTTTCGACAAGAAAGTCAAATCCCGAGACATCGTGGAAGGTGACCTTGTACTCAAAGAAAAGCCTCCCACTCGAACCAACCCACCGGGAAAATGGGAACCCACATGGATCGGCCCTTTCGTGGTTCAAAAGATCTTCTCCTGAGGCGCCATGAAGCCGACCGTACCTAGACGGCAATCCCTTCATGAATCCAAATAACTAAGCAAACTTCGCAGATACTTCGCCTAAAGAAGAACAACCGTGCATCTCGCACTCCATGTAGTGTCGAACTACGCAGACTGAGCCCTCTAGTCCGGGGAACGTAGGCAACCTTAATTGGTCCGGTCTAAAAATACACAAAAAGTCAAAAGTTTGAATGTCAATCAAGACCTCCATCAAGCTACGCACTTTTCAAGAACACGCCCCAACAAATACCTTGACCAAGTCAAACGACGGCGGCAACATCAAAGGACATCCGAGGGTCACTCAAAGATCAAACGATCGACTCATGTCCGCTTCAAGCTGTGGGCTTGTCTTCGCCCTCACGCGCTTCAAAAAAAAAAAAAAAAAAAAAAAAGAGCTCGAGCAAGGGCTCACAAAAAAAAAAAAAAAAGAGCTCGAGCAAGGGCTCACAAAAAAACAAAAATAAAAGAAGCTCAAGCGTAAGCCGCAATTGAGGTCAAGAGCCCGACGCCAACAAGAGGCAAGGAAGCTACGAAAATGACCGTCAAAACGACTTGTCAAGGGAGCATTCAACCTCTCGCCCAAGCACAAAGCCTCAAGAAAGGGGATTGCCGTCGTGGCCTGCATCGTTTCGGCCCGCGAATGCAATGTAAAAGTCCAAAGATGGACGCCGACAAAGCGCACAATGTAAGCAAAGGCAAACAAGAGATCTTGCGTCTCGACAAAGCTTTAAAAGTAAATCACAAATCACTAACGGTTACAACATTTCTGATGAGTTCAAGCACGGTCTACTCTCAAGTTCACAACATGCTAAAAGACAATTTTAATACATTTAACTAATAATGTGTTTGCAATGCAATGAATGGATACCTAGGAGGTCATTCCGCGCCATCTCGCGCTTGTCCCTCGCCATTCTTTCCTTTCTTCCCTCGTCCCCGCGAGTCTTCTTTCGCTTCACGTGAACCAACTCGCGTCTCTCGCCCGAGATCCGGGGTCCTCCCCGTAGAGTCAAACAATCCAAGAGCTCTCGTGGCTTCATTCGCCCGTGCTTCGGCTCGGATCTCCTCCCCGCGAGTCCGTAAAGAGGACCTCTCCCCGTCGCCGGTCAACTCTAGTCTCGTAGTCAAACAAAGTGTCTCCCGTCACATCCAAAGGGTCGACTGTGCTTCGCACTCCTAAGGCAATAGCTACTACGGCAACCGGGTCCTGTAATCGCTACACGCCTCGCTCTCCAAGACCACTTGGGATCGCCCAACACGCCGCTCATACCAAAGCCGTATACCGAGTCGTCAATACAACGCTCCCGACGTCTAAGGAGTACCACAGAGGGAAAGCGGAATACTTCCATACCCTCGTAAAATACAAGAAGGCACCCGAAGCCGCCATACAAAGAGGAACTACCTCCGCAGAGCAAGGTCATCCTGCACCCCAACAAAGGCTCCCGCTTCATCCCAAACCGCCGGAAACAAGCGACGGAATATAGAAGGAGGACCAAGACAAACCCGGGAACTCGACAACGTAGGACCCTTCCCGCAAGATCCTCCCGGTCTCAATCCTCCAAAGGAACCCACCACCGGATCTCGATGCGTACCAAGCCGTGCCATCCATCTCTCCCAAAGTGACCGATCCATATCCAACACAAGAGGTCGCCGAGCAAATGACCACGGCTAAACGACGCCTGAGCCTCTGGCATGGCCTCGAAGTCTCTCTCGCAGCCACAAGGTGAGCAAAGCGGGGCTTCCTCTCATAAAACGATCCCTGGGCCGCCAGACGGTCGATACCATGAAGAGTCTCCCCAAAGACCAACGGGACAATATCCTCTCCACTCGCAGCGCCCTACCACATCTAGCAAAGCGCCATCACAAATGCCAAGGGAGCCGACTGTAAAAGCGTCGCCATCACGCACAAGGCAAATACATCCCAAGAGACGCCACTCATCATCAACCATGAACCGCTCCTAAGCAGCCTCGTAAATGTCGATATGACCCGAATCAAGGATCATGCCCCCGCACTTCTTCCAACGAAGTACGAAGAAAGCCTCGCAAGCTTCACGCTCACACCGTAACCCATTTCCTCAAAGAAACAAGACAACAACCACCGTCCTCAAGAAACCTTGCTCCAAACCGCCCAAACACCGGCCAAAGCCATTCCCGCAAACAAACACTACCCACAAACACACTCTCACCACGTGGCATGTACAAAAATAAAAAATAATAATAGCAACAATTTCTAGGACAAATCCCTGAATCACAAAAATGACATTACATCTTAAAATAAAATACCGTTTGCCATGCAAATACATGTGTTTTATTACAGTACCCAAAAATGTCTCTGCTGCTAAACAAAAAAAAAAAAGGAGGGATATGAAAAGAGGGAAAGCAAATGAATACTAATCGAATCCTCGCATCATCATCCTCACCGAGGTCCTCCAAAGAAAAGTCGGGCATCCCAAATAACTCGCCCCGTCACATCCTCGCTTCGGAATACCGAGCACCCACGGGAGGCTCCCACGAAAAGTACTCAAGGATCAAATCCGGCGAAAGGATCAAAGAAAGAAGGCTCGAGGAACCCTCACCCCGCGCGCCATGCGGAGGCATGAACCGATAAAAGGGCTGCTCCTCGAAGGCCCCGCAGCCTCCCGAAGATGTCCCGCATCCATGCTATGCCGCCCCTCAAAGGTCCCTCCGCCGCGCTCCGGCTCCGGCTCGGCTCTAGGCGGAGGAACGTCTGCTGCAATGCCTCGAAGGCATAGGCTCGTACGCCGGCACACGACGCGAAGACCGGCAGACACCTTCGACGCCATCTTCTTAGCGAAGGAGCGCATCGCCACGTAACGGCGAGTCAAGATATCGTAGGCTCTCCCCGGACTCGCACCAACAAGAAGCCAAGGAAACGCTCAAAGAATACAAGCTTATACTCAACAACAAAAAGAGAAAAATACGTAAAAGATGCCAAGATGGAAAAGAGTCAAGCACACTCACCGATCTATCTGATCCACTCGTATGCAAGCAGAGCTCGCTCAGAACGGGCATGCACACCCTCCTCCTCGATCCGTCCCCGCGGACGTACGTGAAATCCGGTCCCGCATCGGAACCTCGGGAGCTCGCGGCGCCCTCTCTCTCCGCGCCGCACTCGCGGCGCCCTCGCCTTCCTCCTCACGAAGGCCCCGTACTCCTCTCCATATAAAATGAACTCCTCGCACCGACACCGCCAAGGTACCTCTCGAAGTCAAGCACATCCATGTCCCGGAATCAAGCATCCCAAAGGGAGGGTCCCTGAGCCACGGAAGCACACCGGGGCCATGCCGCTGTAAGACCCGCTCCCCTGTACATGACATCACAAGTCAAGCCCCGCAAAGATCTTCCGCCGCGCTGCCACCTGGGAGCCCCCTCAAACTCATCTCCCTCATACCGAGTCCACGGAACAAGACAAACCCTCACGGCTATCTCTCTCCGTACGCTCCCGCACATCCCCGTAGGCGATGGTGAGTTTCCCCGGCCTGGTCCTCCTCTTCCTCGCCGTACGAGCCCAAATTTCTAGCAAAGGATACGCAAAGAATGTACCCGGATCTCTATCCCACGGGAAGCACCGGAAAACCTCATAAAACCACACCCGTGACAAAAACAGAGAAGGCTCAAGGTAAAAGACAACGGAGAAAAGACAAGTTGCTAAATCAAGAAAAACAAAGAATAAACTCATACCTCCAGAGCAAAGTCAAAACAGCCAACGAATCAAGCACCCCGGCTAAACCGGTCCAAGGAGAAGTAGAGCTCACCAAGCTCGCTCGCCCCAAGCAATGTCGCAGACCCTATCCAGATCGGCCAAGCTCTCCAACAGAGCAAAGGGAGCCGCGGTCGCGTGGTTCGAGAACAAAGTCTCTGACAAGCCGCATACCACAAGAAGGAGCGCGCCAACCGCTCCGTCGTCACCCGGCCGGTACCCCGAATGTAGGCCCCACACCGGCCGTGATCCTCATCTCCACGTCGCCATACAAGATCCCTGTGCCCTCGCGAGACGAGGCTCAAAGCCCAAGAGCTCGGCCAACACATCATCGCCTATCATATCCTCCACCGCACCGCCTCCTTTCAAGGAAAGCCCGGTGATCGCAAAGAAAGTCGGCTGGCGTCACCGTCACCTCGCCCCACGTGTGGAAGGTGTGGGTGGTATCCCACCAATACTCGTAAAGGCCAAGGAAGACACTCTTGTTCTTCCTCGTGTCGACACTCCGACGTGTTCTCAACGAACACACCTAGGCCGTAAGCATAAACCAGCCTCAGGGGACTCGGCCTACCGTCCACGGAAATATCGGGCATCCGCCGCCATAGCTCCACAACGGCCTCGAGCGATCCCCGAGTCTTCATCCTCTTGGCCTTCCCGGCCATAAGCCCCGCATCCTGCAGTAAACACAAAGAAAGGTACGTCAATCACAGTACTTAATATAAAGGCACATATAACCCGTCACAAAACACGGCACATATTGCACATAATTTTCACATACTTTATACATATAATTTTTCCATGTAACCCGTCACAAAACACGGCACACAATGCACATAATTTTCACATGTATCATGCATATAATTTTTCCCATGCAGTCCGTCACAAAAACACGGCACACACTGTACACATTTTCTCAAAAGAAAAAAAGGGGGGGGATTAAACCCTACACGACACATTTTCAAAAGAAAATCCGTCCCAACACAGCACACATTGCACATATTTCCCGTCACAAAACACGGCACACATTGCACATATTTTTCACATATAACCCGTCACAAAAAACACGGCACATATTGCACATATTTTCCCCACAGAGTCCGTCACCCAAAAACACGGCACGACACATATGCATAACAAAAAAAAAAATCCGTCCCTACACGGCACACACTTTCACATATAACCCGTCACAAAACACGGCACATGTCACATTTTTTCACAAAAATTATCACTACACGATAATTTTTCTCATAATGTACATACATAAATAGCATTAGGTACAAAACACCAAAGCATGCAATTCACTAGATAGGCACTTTATTTTCACAAATAAGAGCTAATCTACACATTTCTGCACAAAATACACATACCCACAATTTTTACATGTCCATTTTCAACAATTCATCAAGAATTTCACAAAAAGGCATAAAATAATAAAAAAAAAAATTCAAAAATGCGAAAAACTAAAACCTAGTTCTAGCATTTAAAAATTCGAGCAGGGAATCAAAACGGAACAGATTTCTTACCTCCCCGACGTTCGTAGAGCGACGATTGTGCACCTCCGGATTCGGATACAAAACATCCGGGTTCTTCGAAGATGGAACGAACGAAATCCAATTCCTTTGGAGCTGTTAGGTCCCAAATGGTAGGAATCAGGCTAGAGGGGGGGGGGGTGAATAGCCTGTTAAAACTTTTAGCTAAAACTTCGTTTGAAAAACTTTAGCTTACCGGTAAGTGATTTGCACAGCGGAAATTAAGTTTTCAGTTTAGAGAAATAGGCAAACCGGTAAGACAAAATATCATGCAAGACAAGACAAAATTATTTCCAAGTAAGACAGACAAAGTGAGCAGTAAGTGAAGTCAATAGGTTGTGACCGGTTGAGAGATTATCAACTGATTACAACTACACAACAGAAAACAAGCAAAGCAATAAATGACACATTGTTTGAAGAGGTTCACAGTGTTAAATAACTGCTACGTCCTCTACCAAGTTTGGTCAGAACTTGGATTTGTGAAGGTGCACTACTTTATTAATGGATTCTACCTATTACAAGTTGCAAGCCAATGATTGAAAGGCTGCCAAACTAGAGGTGACCACCAATGGGTCGTGCTACAATAAAGGCCTGGTGTTTTCTAGAGATGTGCTCACAAGCTGAGCTGATTTCTCTAGGGTGTTGTGTGTGAATCAATCAATGTGTTCCATAAGTAGTCTAATGGAGGAACACAATTAATTGATTGAGGTGCCAGTGAATAAGTCCTAACAGAGATGTCTAGTGAATAAGAGGACTGAATTGAATGCCTTGAACTATGGAGTTTTCAGGATGGTAGTTCAGAGCAACTCACTTTCAAGAATCATAAATGCACCCCACCTTCTTCAATGCTCCAGGAAAGCTATTTATAGAACTTTTAAAAGGAGCCGTTGTCTTTGAAGAGGTTGCAATGATAACTTGGACTGGCAGGCATTAAATGGGAAGATCCTTGCATTAAATGCCTGAGATTTGGATAGAGAGGATTTCCAGAGATAGATGGGGCTCGTGAGTGCGGTTACTTGACATTCTCAAAGTAGGTACAGATTTCTTTGCAGATGTCATGTCGGCATGCTTGCTTTACCAACTTTAGCTAAAGTTGATGGCTTGGTAGTTGGGAGCAATTAATGCACCGGCAAGCTGCTAACAAGAGGAAGCTTGAAGAGTAAGCTTTAACCGGTAAGGTAACAAGACCGGTAACAGAGGTGCCGGTCCGGTAACTCAATCGGTAAGAAACTCAACCGGTAAGTGAAGCTTTGACCGGTAACTGACTCCAACCGGTAACTCACACATTGCTGATGGAAATTCTCAGGTCTTCAAGTCTTCAAATCTTGAGAAAAATACATAGCAAAAACACTTGGCACTAGCACTAAGGGATCCTATGGTACATAGAAAAATTCTATTTTGATCTAACTAAATTAGGGGTCCTCATTAATGCTTGTTATGATTGGGTTTAAGCAATTCTAAGCCTAAGCATATATTTGACTAACAATCTCCTCCTAATTGCTTAAGTCCAATCATCCTAGGTTGGCATCTTCTTGATTTAGAAAAGAATGATAAAGATTTTTACTATATAATATATCATTCCCCAAGTCAAGAGACAACTTGATGCTACCTAAGGAAAGCTTACAGATTAGAAAAATAAAAGATTGAAAATGGGTAAAGATTTTGAATGATCCTGCAAGAATATAACGGTTAGCAGCATATGAAGCATTCAAAACAATAGAAGGAATTTTAAACAAAACACAAAGTTTGAGGGTAAGAGATTCTCATTAGTGTTTGTGGACCGGTGAATGAGGAAAGAAAGACAAAAACTTCATCGGTTACATTCTCAGAGCTGCACCGGTAAAAGGCTTGAAACAAGATCGGCTAAGGAGCGGAAAGGCATCTGAAGGAGCGGCATGGAGGAGGGGCAGGGGCATCTGAAGAAGGGCGATATCGAGGCTTTGGATTTCTTTGCTTTCCTCTTCTCTTTCTCATCCCTTTTCCTTTTCTTCCTATCTTCTCTAACCACCATTAGCACTTCATTTTTAGCTTTAACTTTGGCTAACTCCAATTCAAGCTCACGGTTCCTTTCTTGACAACTACTAAGGGCTTCAGTTGTCCTTTTGAGTTCTTCAATGGATCGGTTGATAATTTCTTTGCACGAAAGTTGTTGCTCACAAAGGATTTTATTGGTTTGTTGAGCCTCAACAAGTTGTCCCCGAAGCTCTCGATGACGTTGTCTCTAGCACTTATATCGGTCATGAAATTGCCAAGAGACGAGCAATACCGATCTTCAATAACTCAAATTTTCTCTCTTCCTCCTCCTGATTGGACTTAATGAAAGAACGAGCTAACTCAATGTTAACTTCAACAAAACCATCAAGCACGGCTCTATGAAGATCTCTCAAATCTGAAGCAAGGAGTGGCCTATTTAAATCATCGGTAGGAGGGGTAGGTAAGGGAGCATCGGTAAATAAGCTAGCAGGCAAAGGAGCTTCGGTAACTGGAGGTAATTGATCGGCAACACGGCTATCGGTAATGGGAGAAGATGGATCGGTAAGAGAGGTTTCAACGGACCGAGACACTTCACCGGTAGGAGAGATCTCAATCTCCTCATCCAATATTTCCATGGGAGAGACAGGAGGAGCAATCGGTAAAGGAGATTCAGGAGCATGTGGATCAAAGGGTTCCAAACTCATCATCTCAGCAAAAGAAAGTTCCAAGAGGTCAGCTGCAATAGGGACCAACGGTAAGATGGCTTGCCGACGCCTTAGAATGTGAATTACTCTAATAGCCAGCAGAAGTAATGAAGCTTCTCTAATGTTGCTCCAAGGTATAGGCTTGCCTTTCTTTATCACAGATAGTCTGGTCACATTTGGCAATAAGCCAACCATTTTAGTAACAAAACCAGACCAATTAAAAAGCCTCAACTCCAGAATTTGAGTAATACGCCCATTGATAGACATATACCGGATAAAGAAGTCATCGGTTGAAAGGGTGCTTTCAACCGGTGCAGGGCAAATGTTGCAAACTGGCCATGAATTCTGATAAACCGATTGTGTTGCTGAAGAGAGGAAGGATATTTCTTGTTTGGTTTTGGAGAAGGGAAATCAGTAACCAACTGTTGCTCATCTTTGCCAGGAAGGATTGCTTTGCCCTTGGGAGGAATTGGACGCTTCTTAAGCTTTAACACCTTAACCTTCTGATACCGGCGACTTGTCTCACCGGGCCCGGAGTTTTGGTATATCTAGGAGGGGTATCTTCAGGAGCAGCACCAACCTTCATGTCTGACACAACATCAATAAAAGTAGACATTCTATCTTCTCTTCTTTGCTTCTGAAATTGATCGGCAATAGATGGAGGCATTGGAGTTGGCTCAGTTACTGCCTTGCTAAGGATCTTCTCATGAACCTCAAATAAAGGTATGCCATCGGCAGATCGAGGAATAGAAGCTTTGGAGGTATAGAAATTTAAAGTAGACATGAGATCCTTCTCGACGCATACCAGGATCATCATAAGCAGGAGGAATTGTTGGATCATTCTCATCAAAATCAACATCTTCTTCTTCTTCATAGAAATCAGAGAGGGAGTCTTCATCAAAGATGGGATCAATATCCTCCTCCTGAACCGGTGAATTGGCTCTAGAAGAGGAAGGAAGAATAACTTGGCTTACCGATTGACTAACCGGTAGAAGAGATGCTTGAATGGCTTTCTGAGTAGCCAACTCTTCAATGGTTGCTCTTTGACTCTCCTTGAGCTTTTCCGTTTGCTCGGTAAATAAGCTAGCTGCTAAGGCTTGCTGGAGAAGTATATCATCAACATTGATTGCCTTAACCGGTTCAGTAGATGCAACGGTAAGGGGCTGACTAACCGGTAAAGGAGAAGCACCGGTAAATGGCTCAGAAGCCGGTAACTCTTCTCTAACCGGTTGAAGTATTTCACCGGTAAGAGGCATCGGTAGAACAACCGGTGAAGGGCACGGTCTAATAACTTCTCCTCCTCCTGAAGCAAGAACGGTAACTGGAGAAGTCTCAGTACTACCTCCTCCCACATGTTGCATCGGTAAAGGAGTTGTGAAGTCAGTACTTATCTTCTCAGATCTATCAATCACAGCAGCATCTTGGTCATCGGCATCTGAATCACTAGAGTCAGTAGAGCTAGAGCTTGTGACAAGGCGCTCCGCTCTATCAATGGTTTGATTATCAGAGCCACTAATGTCCTTGAACATTTCTTCAATTTCTTCATCAGGAAGAGTAGCCCATTTGTTTTTGTTGGAGTGAATAGAGTTGAAGAAGTCGAAAGAGAGATATCACCCATACTCTGAAAGTCTCTGTTCAAGTCCACCAGATTTTGCACCACATCCATAACATTCTTCACGAATTGCCATCTTCGAGGTCCTAAGTTGACAATTTCAGGATCAAAGGAGGGAAGATCATCTCCAGGTAACTCAAACCTTCCAAGCTGATAAGGGTCAGATTCCTTAAGAGTATCCTGAGCATTATAAAGAATGGCAAAATCAATCCACACTGCCTGAATCATCATGTCTTGCCGGAGCCTATCCTGAGCCAAGTAGATGGCATTCCACATTGGAGGCAGCAATTCAAAATACCGATTGTAAAGCTTGAGTAGACTATCTCTGGATAGTGAGATATCATAGTCATTCAACAAACATGGCTTGGTATAGTAGAGACCTTTATCTTCATGGATGTTGTCAAAATCCACATAATCAGATATGTCACCGACTGACTGAGTCTTTGTTGATCTCATGGAATTGCAAAAGCTTTCGAAGGAAGGGAGGCAAGTGCTCAATAGGATATACCCAAGTGGGAGATGGTTCAAAGGTAGGATTGACTAGCCAGGGATTGTAATGGTAAATGTGAAAGGTTGGGTTTCTGATCGGTTTGCAGTGACTTACCGGTCGGGTTGATGATTGACCGGTAAATGGAATTTTGTCGGTAAGGAAGTTGTGATTAAAGAGTCTTTTGGGAATGAATGGTATGAAGTTTCCCAAGTCAGTTTCAATTCTCCTTCTTCTCTCAGCATTTTCTCTGGCAATTTGTTGGGAAGATTTTGGAATAGGTTTGGATTTCTTGGAAGGGGGAGGAGCTGACTTTCCGTCGTGGCTTTTTGCTTTCTGGTAGGGGAAAGAATGATAGAGATAGGCTTATCATCATCATCATCAGAAGAAGACTCAAGTAGTTTTCTCTTTACTGGCAAAGAAGGTTTGGGAGCAGGAGGAGCATCGGCAACTTGAGCAACCTTTGGCCGGCTAGAGAGTTTCTTCTTCTTATGAGTTGGTTTGCCGATTGGTTTACCGACTGGTTTACTGGTAGCAGGTTCATCAGATTTACCGGTTGGATTACCGGTGGAAGGCTCAGTCGGCTTACCGGTTGGTTTACCGGTAGATTCTTTGATGGCTCTAATCATGTCAAACTTGTCAAACGCTTTGCAAAAAGATTGAGGATACTTGGGTTGATTCTCAGAGGCTTGAAGAACTGCAGGGATGGATCTGAGAGCACGGCTAATCATCAGGTAATGGCAAGGTTTGGCTTTGTTGGTCTTGGTAGATGGCCTTTCCTTCTGAAATTTCTTAAAAGCAATTAAAACAATCCGGTAAAGGAAGGCACACCAGTTGAATTCTCCACCAATAATAATGGCAGCAATTGCTTCCCATTGTATCATGGTAATACAATGATGAGAGCCAGACCGGCAAATGAAACATCGGTCTACAACATCAGCAACAGCGTAAAACACAGCATCAAAACCAGCTTTCTTGTTAGCTTCACCGGTAACGAAGGGGTCAGATCCTCTAACTTTTGCCCAGGCAGCAATCATATCTTTCATGGAGATAGAAGATGGACCGGTGGAAGAAAGATTTGGGAATGCAGCAGCAATGGTGGCAGGGCTGAAAGTCACGGGAACACCAGCAGCAGTGGAGATAATATTCTCATTTTCATCCACAACACCATTCTCAAATAACTCATTAACCATCTCATAGTAAATATCTTCATTTCCTTCAGGCATCACGAAAGGAATAACTCCGGCAGCAATGAATAGAGCTTCAATGGCACGGCCTTCATCGGAGTCGAAAAAGCTGGAGAGAATGTAACCTCCATAGATGTCTTTCTTGATGGCCATCTGTGAATCAAATAATCATTCAAACAAAATAAGTTAGAATCAATGAGATTTCTACAAATGATTTTAAGAGATTAGATGATTCTAGAGATATAGGAGATCTAGAAGTCTTTAGAGTTTCAAAAACATACCAGAAATCTCAAGTAGTGAAGAACAGATGGAGAAGAAGAAGATGAAGTATGAGAGTAAATTGCCGGTTGCTTAGATCTTTTAGAGAGAGAATCCGTAAAGTTTGAATGAGATTTTGAAATCCTTATATAGGGGACAAAAGAGCGGGAAGATGAAGAGGTGTGTTGGTTAAAGCAAAAGAAGCTTAAAGGTTTTTAATCTGCCGTGGCACATTGATTGACGCTTTGTTTCACGAAATTAAAGATGTGTCATGAAAATATGAACGTGTGTGCAACAGTTATATCAAAATATAATAAATACAAAAAGATAACCTTTTTGATAAAAATGAATAATACAGATATTACCTTTTTGATCAATTATTTAAAATTGATCTACTTCTTTTTGTATAGGAGCATGGGGAACAGTAAAGGATAGTACGGTAGGTTGCGACTCGGCGGCGAAGGGATTGATGTGACTTGGATAGGCAATGATGACAAACGAGCCGGTTAAAACGGATTGCAAATTTGGATCCGGAGCGGTCGTCGTAAAGGGCAATCGGTAAGGTAGCTAACCGGTCGTATTTTGACCGGTAGAGAGACTATCATCGGTAAAGGACCATCGGTTAGAGACACCATTTACCGATCGTATGTCGGTAAGAGGACCGGTAAATGGAGTCTTGCCTTCGGTAAATGGGTACCGGTAAATGAGCACTAGCAAGCATCGGTAAATGAGTGAGGTCACCTTTGATCTTTGTTGAGAGCTTACACGTATAACAAAGTTAGCACATAATGTTTATCGAATATCAATCATGCCTAGTTCTCCTCTAAGGAATTCAAATCTTTTAATGTCCAAAGGTTTTGTTAAGATATCGCCTAATTGATAATCGTATGGACTTTTAAAAGAATAATGTTACCCTTTTCAACATGATCCTTGAGGAAATGGTATTTGATGTCTATGTGCTTAGTCTTTGAATGCATCACAGATTGTTGGAGACTGAGATAGCCGAGGTGTTATCACAATAGATAGGACATACTTCTTGAGGGATTTCATAGTCCACTAGTTGTTGCTTCATCCATAGAATTTGTGAACAAGAACTTCCAGAAGCCTATGTACTCACTTCAGAGTAGAAGTGGAAATTGATGCTTGTTTCTTGCACGACCAGAAAACCAAACTACCCGAAATTGACAAGTTCCACTAGTACTTTTCCCGGTGACCCTACAAGCCGCAAAATCGGCATCCGAATATCCAATTAGTGTAAATGAGGAATCTTTGGATACCACAAACCTAAGTTAGCAGTTCCCAAAAGATATCTTATAATTCTTTTAACAAATTGCAAATGAGATTCTCTAGGGTCGCCTTGAAATCTAGCACATACACATACGGCAAACATGATATCTCGGCTTCATCAAGGTTAAGTAAAGTAGAGAGCCTATCATACCTCGGTAGAGTGTCATATCTACTTTCTTACCGGATTCATCTTTGTCAAGGTGTACATTGGTGGCCATAGGAGTTCTTTGAGGATGAGCAGAGTCAAGACCAAATTTCTTGATAAGATCATTGGTGTATTTGGCTTGATTTATAAAAATACCTTCTTGGGTTTGCTTGACTTGAAGTCCAAGGAAAATGTAAGCTCACCCATCATGCTCATCTCAAATTTGCTCGCATAAGTTTCTCAAATCTCTTGCATAATTTCTCGTTAGTAGATCCAAAATAATGTCATCAACATATATTTGAACTAACAATGAATGACCATTATGCTTAGCAATAAATAAGGTGGTGTCAATTTTACCTCGTTCAAACTTCTCACTAAGTAGGAATTTGGAGAGAGTTTCATACCATGCTCGAGGTGCTTGCTTGAGGCCGTACAAAGCTTTATTCAATTTGTATACGTGATTCGCTTCTTGGAATCTTCAAAACCGTGGGGTTGATCAACATAAACAAGTTCTTGAAGTTCCCCATTGAGAAAGGCACTTTTCACATCCATTTGATATAGCTTGAACTCTTTGTAGGCAAAGATAGGCAAGGAATAACCTAATGGCTTCTAATCTAGCTACGGAGCAAAAGTCTCATCATAGTCTATGCCTTCTTCCCGCCTATACCCTTTTCGCCACTAGTCTAGCCTTGTTCCTTATAATTTTTCCACCTTCATCCAATTTATTCCTATAAACCCATTTTGTTCCAATTACGGTTTGATCACTAGGTCTAGGCACTAACTCCCAAACTTTACATCTATCAAACCGATTAAGCTCTTCTTGCATAGCTTCTACCCAAACTGGGTCATCTAGTGCTTCCTCGGTCTTCTTTGGTTCAATATTTGAGACCATAGCAGAGGAAAATAATCCATGTTGATCCTCCATGCTTCTTAATTGGCCTCTAGTCATTCTCGGGGACCAAAGACATCACCTATCACATTTTCTAAAGGGTGATCTCTTACAGTCTCACTTCCCTAGTGGAGGTCTTGCCTAACTGATTCTTGTCTAAGGTTTTCTAATGGAGGAGTAGAATCGGTAAAGGGAGAAGTGATCGGTAAAGGAGATCGGTTTGGAGAAGGTGATGGAGACTGGTGATCGGTAAGTGGGGAAGGAAACTGCAAATTGCTTGAACTAGGTTCAGCTTCAGGAGGTGAATTAGGAAAATTAATATGAGGGACTGGTTGGTAATGAATCGGTTAGTTGGGGTTGTCTATTGGATTGCCTAACCGATTGGGGAAAGAAGGAGTCATCAACTAAGTCTCTACAAGTTACACCACTTGAGGCTGAAGGCTGAACTGGGGATTGATTTGCATTAGAACTGGTGGAATGATTGGAGTTTTGATTGCCGGTTTCACCTGTCTCAAACACACCAGAATTATCAAGTACTATTTGGAGCCTTATCGACTCTAGCAAATCAAATTCATCAAAAGTAACATGAATCAGATTCAACAATTTTCAATAACCGTTTATTAAAAATTCTAAATGCCTTACCGTGCTTGGCGTATCCCACAAAGATACCTTCATCGCCTTTTCATCAAATTTACCTCGGCGCTCTTTACCGTTGTAAAGTACGTAGCATTTGCAGCCGAAGATCTTGAAGAAACCAATGTTAGGGATTCCGCCACGCCATAGCTCATAAGGGGTCTTGTTATGAAACTTGTTGACCAAGGATCTATTCTCAAAGGTGAAGCGGGCGGTATGGATAGCTTCGGCCCAAAAATACTTGGGAAGCCTAGCTTCGGATA
Source organism: Adenophora triphylla var. japonica (assembly GCA_022495995.1). Taxonomy (NCBI): domain Eukaryota; kingdom Viridiplantae; phylum Streptophyta; class Magnoliopsida; order Asterales; family Campanulaceae; genus Adenophora; species Adenophora triphylla. The sequence continues at coordinate 730,011 of JAFEMH010000322.1, forward strand.
TCATTGTTTTTCCAAACTTCGATCAAGGTCCCGTTCTTTCTCTCAACTACACCATTTTGTTGCGGTGTAAGAACCGAGAAATTATGATCTATTCCATGATCATCACAAGATCGAGCAATTCCAAGATTTTTAAATTCGGTTCCATTATCTCCGATCTCATACCGATGATGTCACACTCTTTCCGGGTTTGCGTAGACGGAATAATCTGGTGGCTACTTCATATGTATCATCTTTTGAAGCAAACATCTCCACCCAGTATATCTTGAGAAGTCGTCTACAACAACCAAAGCATATCTCAAGTACCCCCTAAACCGGGCAAAGCTTGTCATGGGGCCAAACAGATCCATATGTAGCAACCGGAGGCACCTAGAAGTGGACAAGCGTGGCTTGCCGCGGAAAGATTCTTTATGCCGTTTTCCCAATTGGCAAGCTCTACATTTCCTTCCATGATCAGCAGACACCCGAGGTAAGCCGGCGACAAGATTTTTATTGGCCGGCTTGGATAGATATTTGAAGTTCAGTGACCGAGTCTCTTGTGCCATAGCCAGAATTCTCACCGATGTTCTTAGCTACAAAACAAACATTAGTAACATTCGAGACATTGTTTAAATCTATAGCGTATACGTTACCTTTTCTATATCCAGTGAGAAGTGTTTCACCCGTAGCAATGTCTTTCACATAGCAATGGAAGAATTGAAAACACAATGCATACCTTTGTCAGCGTAATTGTGAAATAGAGAGAAGGTTATGTTTCGTGCCATCCACCAAAGATACCTTACGTACAATCACCGTACCTCTTTTGATGGATCCACGACCGATAATTTTACCCTTTGCGTTGTCACCTAAAGACAACCGGAGGACCGATGCTTCTTCCAGATCGGTGAGGAGATCAAAGATGTCCACCATATGCCTAGAGCATCCACCGGTCCATAATCCAAACATCCTTACCGGCATCGGCTGAGGCCATTAAGCATTCCCGAAATAAAACAAGAAGCTTACGGTCCCCCTTATTCTTTGGGTCCAAAGAGTTAGTTCCTCTTTGGCGGCCATTACCTCGGCCACCACTTGAGCTTTTAGACTCAAATGGGTCCAGATAGGTGCTTCAAGAGGCATTCATAAGCCTTGTGACCAATAAAACCATAGTTTACACATTTATTAGAAGATGGCCGAGGAGGCTTAGATGAATTGATGTTCAATTTTGCCAATGCTTCGAGAGGATTAACCGATTGGACGAAACATGCATCCTTTGGGGGACGAAGGCGATGGGTTTAGCTTTGTTGACCGGTTGCACCGGGTTTGGAAGACCTATTACCGGCTGGGGAGCCCTCACCGGTTGGTTGACCAGTGACAGCTTGTCTCGACCGGTTTGTCCCTTACCGGTGATGGCTTCCTTACCGGTTGTAGTTTCCTTTACCGGCAACCTGGTTAACAATTTTAATTCCACCTTTGCTTTTTCCATCACCGAGTGGAACATATTGTCCTAGCTCAGATCGCCTACCTCGGTCCATTGGGATTTGTTTTTGCCCAAATAAGCTTTCATCTGTTCCCTTCCCTTGGGATAGGTGTGTGGAACAGCCTTTGAAAGGTTTAGTTAACTCTCTCTTAATCAATTTGGATTGAGCATCATCAAATTTACCCATCAAGTTCTCGTGAAGACAGACTTGGTAACCGGTTTGTTATTGCTTTGTCATTTTCCTTACCGCCGGAGGTAAAACTTATTCCGTATGTAACATCTCGGTTTGGAGACATCTCGATCTTGTATGATAGTCTCCATAGCAGCTCGGGATTTTGTGTAAGTGTCAATAGTTTTAGAAAGAGAATTATTTCTTGACACAAGATCAGCAATTTGACAAACGTAAATGTTCGCCTCTCAAATGAGTTCTTGATTGTCCTTTTTAACCGAATTAACTCTAGCTTGCTTTCTTTCAAATCTTTTATTTCAAACTTTCAAAGAGTCATTTTCGGCAGAGATTATTTTGAAATTATCACCATAATTTTGTGAGCTTCATTTAATTTTTCAAAATCGGAGAAGAGCTCATTCATCACCTCTCGCCATTTCAGTACTTTGACATATTGGGCATAGGGTCAACAAGAGGCCGAGGGGAAGAGGATGATGGTTCAAAATTGGGATCAAAATTTGGTAGTGATGATATCGGTTCAGGGTTAGGCTCGGTTAGAGGCTTTAAGTGAATCGGTCGGTTTTCAAGCATCGATTGATAAGAAGCGATCGGTAAGGCTTGAGCTTGATAGGTCGGTTGAATGGGTTGCATCAACGGCCCGAGAGTGGGCATGGTTTTGGGGCCGACCATGAGGGATCCACCTATGTTTTGAATTTTGAAGTTATATGGATTGCCCGCATCTACCTTGGGAATAGGAATGGGATCATCAAAGTATGTCAAGGAGATCTCATAGGTGGAGTCTCGGTCAACATAAGATGATTGTTCATTGGAGTTGGGGTGTCTAAAGATAGGAGTTTGTAGAGAGATGGGTTTATCATAAGTTCCATACATAGCAACAAAACCGACATCGCATCTTCATCTCGAGTCAAGAAAGTCGCCTTCCTCATTTTCGTAATCGGTCTCAAACCAAACAGGTAAAGCCTTTTCGCCTGCATCCTCCGCAACTAAACTCTTAGATCTAGGAAATTTCTTGAACGGTTTCTTCCTCGTAAATTCATATTTCGGTTGAGGGCATTTGGAGGCAAAATGGCCGGGTTTTCTACAGCTTGTAACACACAAGCTCACCTTGGGCATTTTTACCATCGGTTGAGGTTGAGGTTTGGCCTTTTCTTTGATAGTTTCCAGATCTATGGAAAGATGAGGATTTGGGTTGGAATGATTTCTTTGTGGGATTTCTTAAAATCCTTAAACCTTTTGTAATTTCTAGCAAATGCGGCAAATTCATCCTCTACCTCAAGAGGTGTACTAGTTGAGGTATTGGCTTGAGTTGGTTGAGGCCGAGATATTGAGGGAGAGTCAACGGTAGTAGTTTGGCCGGTAAGCATAGAAGAACCGGGAAGATCTCACTGAGCCGGGCAGAGATAAATTTTTAAATTGTTTTTGCACTCCACTCAGTAGGTTGAGCTCTTCCTCATATAAGAATAAAGTAGACACAATGTTCGGATATGAGTAACATTCAAATCACGGCATTCTTTCAAAATAGCGACCTTCACATGCCACAAGTCTCCAAGAGAATTGAGGAATCTCATGTTTAGGTCTTTCATGGTATAGACTCTACCTAAAGATGCACAAGAGTTACTCACCTCGCAGAATCGGTCGTACGTTTCCTTCATTGTCTCATTTGGATTCTTCTTGAAGGACTCAAACTCAAAGAATACTTTTGTAGAGTCTGTTGTCCTTGGCCACTTGATCTCCTTCAAAGTATCCGAGTAGACTCGCCACACTTGTTGAGCGGTCTCATAGCATTGTACTTGTTTGTACCTGTCATCAAGTCCCGAGGTTATGATGTGCAAAGCTTTTTCTCTCCAAGGAGTCACACGCTTGTCATCCTCATCCATTCTTCTCGTGGTTTTGGCACATAAGTTTCATAAACCTCAAAATCTTGTTCGTACTCTCTATCCGCATGATCCATGAGAGGAGTTTTGGGAGCTCTGGTTGCAAGATTGATTTTCAAGGGTGTCATGGGACCATCTCTCGACTACGGTAGTTAACCTATCATCTATTGAATCCAAGTACCGCATGATTCTCGTTTTTCCATACCGGAAATTCGTTATCGTTCAACATGGGAACGGATGTCAAGTTGTATGTTTGCATGATTTTTCCCGCCATTTTGGAATTGGCAATTCAAGCGGTTAAGCTTGGAAAAATGATTTTCGAAAATTGTAAGCTACGATACCAATTGTTAGGTCCCAAATGGTAGGAATCAAAGCTAGAGGGGGTGAATAGCCTGTTAAAACTTTTAGCTAAAAACTTCTTTTGAAAAACTTTAGCTTACCTAAGTGATTTTGCACAATGGAAATTAAGTTTTCGCTTAGAGAAAGAGGCAAACCGGTAAGACAAAAATATCATGCAAGACAAGACAAAATTATTTCCAAGTAAGACAAACAAAGTGAAGCAAGAAGTGAAGTCAATAGGTTGTGACCTGAGAGATTATCAACCGATTACAACTACACAACGTAAAACAAGCAAAGCAATAAATGACACATTGTTTGAAGAGGTTCACAAAGTGTTAAATAAGCGCTACGTCCTCTACCAAGTTTGGTCGAACTTGGATTTGTGAAGGTGCACTACTTTATTAATGGATTCTACCTATTACAAGTTGCAAGCCAATGATTGAAAGGTGCCAAACTAGAGGTGACCACTAATGGGTCGTGCTACAATAAAGACCTGGTGTTTTCTAGAGATGTGCTCACAAGCCGAGCCGATTTCTCTAGGGTGTTGTGTGTGAATCAATCAATGTGTTCTATAAGTAGTCTAATGGAGGAACACTACAGAATTGATTGAGGTGCCAGTGAATAAGTCCTAACAGAGATGTCTAGTGAATAGGGGACTTGCTTTGAATGCCTTGAACTAGAGAATGTGCAGTTGGTAGTTCAAAGCAACTCACTCTCAAGAATCATAAATGCACCCAACCTTCTTCAATGCTCCAGAAAGCTATTTATAGTGAACTTTGAAAAGGAGCCGTTGTCTTTGAAGAGGTTGCAATGATGACTTTTGACCGGCGAGTGCATTAAATGGGAAGATCCTTGCATTAAATGCCCGAGATTTGGATAGAGAGGATTTCCAGAGATAGATGGGGCTCGTGAGTACCGGTTACTTGACATTCTCAAAGAAGGTACCGATTTGTCAGCGAGAGATGTCATGTCAGCATGCTTGCTTTACCAACTTTAGCTAAAGTTGATGGCTTGGTAGTTGGGAGCAATTAATGCACCGGCAAGCTGCTAACAAGAGGAAGCTTGAAGAGTAAGCTTTAACCGGTAAAGTAACAAGGCCGGTAACAGAGGTGCCGGTCCGGTAACTCAATCGGTAAGATACTCAACCGTAAGTGAAGCTTTGGCCAGAATCGACTCCAACCGGTAACTCACACATTGCTGATGGAAATTCTCAGGTCTTCAAGTCTTCAGATCTTGAGAAAAATACATAGCAAAAACACTTGGCACTAGCACTAAGGGATCCTATGGTACATAGAAAAATTCTATTTTGATCTAACTAAATTAGGGGTCCTCATTAATGCTTGTTATGATTGGGTTTAAGCAATTCTAAGCCTAAGCATATATTTGACTAACAGTATTTCTTGAAACAAAAGAGTGATGCTTTTGCAACGTTTCAAGAATTCAAAAGTCGTGTTGAGAAGGATCTTGATTCGAAGATCAAATGCTTAAGGACAGACAATGGGACAGAGTACTTGGATGGTGATTTCTTGCAGTTCTGTGATGATAGTGACATCAAAAGGCAGATGACTTGCAGAAAAACTCCTCAACAAAATGGCATTGCTGAACGAAAGCTTGCACACTTGGCAGAAGTAAGCTTGTCGTGGATTCACGACAAAAATCTTCCTCGATAACTGTGGGCTGAAGTAATGAAGTGCTCATGTCATGTAGTAAATCGACTACCGCCGTGGCAAGGTAATGGCAAGTCTCCATTTGAACTTTTGTTTAATGTTAAGCCAAATGTGAGTTACTTGCGTGTTTTTGGTTCAGTTTGTTTTGTTCATATTCCTAAAAGTGACAGAACAATGTTGGATCTAAAAGCAAAAAGATGTATATTTGTGGGTTATGATGAGCACCGCAAAGGTTGGAGGTGTATGGATCCGGACACTAAAAAATTCACTACTTCTCGAGATGTTATATTTGATGAAGTCACTACTTACTTCAAAAGCCCCAAAGTAGCAGCTACTACACTTGAGAATGTTGATGATTCTTCAAGCAGAGAAGATCTCGAAACATTGCGGCTAGCTTCACTTGTTACACCATCTTCTAGCACAGATAAATCTAGAGAAAGGGGGAGTGATGGGTTTGCACATGAAGGTATATAACAGTTGAGTTCAGAGAATGCTTCTACTCCCGCTCTTAGAAGATCTAGTAGAGAGAGGAGGACTCCAGTATGGCAAAAAGACTATCAAGTTCGTGCAAATCAATGTACTGTGACACAATGTTTATTCACAGGACCTTTTGATTTTCATGAACCTACATGTTTTGAGGAAGCAAGTGGAAACTCAGATTGGGATGCAGCAATGCAAGAGGAGATTTCAGCCTTGATGAAGAACAATACTTGGGAGCTAGTGCCAAAGCCAAAGGATATTCAGCCTGTTACTTGTAAATGGGTTTACAAGTTGAAAAAAAAGGCTGATAGGTCGGTAGAGCGGTACAAATCAAGGCTGGTTGCTCGAGGGTTTTCACAGCACTATGGGTTAGATTATGAGGAAACATTCACTCAGGTGGCGAAATGACGACGGTAAGAACTATCATTTCATTGGCTGCACACAAGGGATGGAAGCTATGGCAACTCAATGTGAAAAATGATTTTCTTTATGGAGCTAGATAGAGAAGTCTTCATGAATCAGCCCCAAGTTTTTAAGTCAGAAGAGTTCCCTAGTCACGTTTGTCGGCTCAAGAAAGCATTGTATGGCCTTAATCAAGCACCGCGTGCGTGGTATGGTAAAATTTATGAATACCTTATTTTCTGTGGGTTTAAAGTATCAAAATCTGATCCAAGTATGTTTGTTAAAAGAAATTCAGATTTAAATGTTTTTCCTTCTGTATGTGGATGATATGATCATAACCGGAGATAATTGTGTTGAGATTACACAATTAGGTGATGATCTAGCTATTCGATTTGAGATGAAAAGTTTAGTAGAAGTCGGATGTTTTCTTGACTTGGAGATTGAAATGGCAGACAATGGTTTGTTTCTGTCTCAAAGAAGGTATGCAAAAACGTTGTTGGAACGTTTTGACATGGAAGAAGCCAAATTGAAGCCTACACCTATGGAGTCTCATGTCAAGCTAGAAAAGGATGAAGGAAAACCTTTTGCAAATCCAGAAAAGTTTAGGCAACTTGTTGGTAGTTTGATTTATTTAATTATAACAAGGCCTGACTTATCTTTTTTTGTGGGTGTTATCTCTCAGTTTATGGAAAATCCACAGGTAACTCACATGGATGCTGGAAGGAGGATCTTAAGATATGTGAAGAGTACTCTTGAGTTTGGTTTGCTGTATAAAAGAATGATTTCTTTTTATTAAGTGGGTTTGTAGATTCTGATTGGGCAGGAGATATTAATGACAGAAAATCAACAACGGGGTACTGTTTCAACATGGGTTCTGCTGTAGTGTTGGTGTAGCAAGAAACAGCCAAATATTACGCTTTCAAGCACAGAAGCAGAGTACTGTGCTGCTACAATGGCTGCCCAGGAGTATGTTTGGTTGAAGTAGTTAGTTTCCAACATCTATGGAAAGGTGGATTACTCTGTTTCTATGTGGTGCGACAATAAAGTGCAGTCAAGCTTGCATCTAATCTAGTATTCCACGCTCGGACAAAACATATTGAAGTTCAACATCACTTCATTAGGGAGAAAGTGTTGAAGCAAGAGATTAAGCTGAAGATAGTTCGAACATGTGATCAAGTTGCTGATATTTTACAAAAGCGTTGCCAAAACCAAAGCTCGAGATGTTTCGTGATGCTCTTGGTTTGATTGATCGTAAGCATGCACTAAGGGGGAGTGTCAAATATTAGTGCCTGCTACTTAGTATTTTCTAACTGTTATTTCTTGTTATTTCTTGACTTAGTCTTTTGTTTAGTTAGTCAAGTCAGTTAGAATGTTTAGGGATAAATAAGTGCTGATGCAGGAGTATTGTTAGGAAGTTAGTTTAGGATATTTTGTTCAGTAGTTAATTTATGTTTTGCTGCTATAAATAGTTGTAGTATCCATGCTTAATGAATACACACAGAATTCCTTTCTTTCCATAATTTATCTCAGCCTAGTATTTTTCTATTTTAGGGGGATAGGAAGAATCTCGAGTTTTAGTGTGTGTGTGGGTTTGGGTATGTGTGGGTGGGTTTTGTTAGAAAGGTAAAATAGAAAGGTTGATGGGTATCTGTAGTATTGAATATAAAGATGGTTGGGTAGACTTAGTAATGTGAGAATACTAAAAAAATTCAAGGGTGTGAAAGATCTCAAACATAAACCACAAGGGATTTTCTATTTGAAAGTAAAGAGTATTTACGGCACCAAACCTCAGATTCTCAACATTTGAATAATATGTTCTAAGTTTATAGACAAACATGATATAATACAATTAGGAAAATCTACAACATAATGTAAAATATCCCATAGAAAAGGAAAAAGAGTTCAGAGATTTTTTTTTAAAAAAGCCATTTGCATGTTGCATCTTGTGCACCAAAAAACACCACCCTTCTTTACCCTTCTCTTTCCCTACACATATCTAGCCAACGTCAAAGAATGCCTTCTATATCGAGCTGTCGAATCCTCTAATGAATCATCATCCGAAGGCCACTAGTCGAAGAAACGAAAGATATCGCAGGAGCATCGCGCTAGAGACTCGAGCTGGATAACTGTGCAATGCAGAAGAACTATGCGGGATCTTAGTCACCGACACGTAACATTAGATGATTAGTGACTTGGAACAAATCTGAGGTTTGCCGGAGAAGAGTGACCATATCCAAGGCGATATGAGGGTGGATCAACAGTCACAACTACTCTTCTTTTTTGTGTTCATTATGGAGTAGATGGAACTGAAAAATGGATGGAGTCAGTGTATATCTCTGCCAAATCTACACATGTTTGAGGTAGGGAAAGGAAAGAAAATATATTTAGATAGAGAGATATAAAGGTGGGGGAGAGAGGGGATAAGTCATCGACAAGGCAAACGACGTAGATCGTCAGAGGGTATGGATGTAGGTGGGGCAGCCGGAGGAGGGGGGAGAGAGAAGTGTGTGTGTCTATTTTAGAAAGAGGGGAAATGAGATAAAAATGGAAAGGGGTGTAGGGTTTTGTCTAAGGGGAAGGGGTATTTTGAGTATTTATGAAATTCATTAAACCAAAGACATGAAATTGAGGGGTTTTCGTGTAATTTTGATTTGGATCAACTTTGTTCATGTTCATGTTCATGACATACGGAATATAGCAAATATGGTGTCCTAAGAAAATTGATATAATTTAAGGAGGCTCGGGGAATTAATCGTGAAAGATAAACGGCAAGGGTTTTTCTATTCGAAAGTTAAGAGTGAGAAGAGCGGCTTAGAGGAAAGGGAAATGATGATGTAAAGATAGGACCTTTACACCATTAGCTCCAAGAGGTGCTCCAAGTACAAAGGGGGACTAAGGGAGGGGTATAAAGATTGGATCTTTATACTCATCCTATGCCCTTTTGTGCCTTATGAAGGTCACTAGGCAATCCTAGGAGAGAGATTCAACCATGAGGGACATGGGGAATGCATGTTTAAACTAAAGATGACATTTTTATGGAAAAAGATGACATTTTAGGTGCAAAGGATGCTACTTTATGCATAAAAATGACATTTTGAGTGCAAAGGATGCTACTTTATGTGCAAAGATGACATTTTTAATGCAAATGATGCTATTTTGATGCAAAGGATGCTACTTTGATGCAAAGAATGCTACTTCATATATAAAGATGTCATTTTAAGAGCAAAGGATGCTACTTTTCACATCACCATGTGAGAGATCCACCCTAGAACAAGCCTTTTGAGGTCTTATTGTTCATCCTTGGGTTGAATCTTCCATGGATCCTATGTGATAGGGAAAAAGGGGGTAATATGATTTACATACCTAAAGATGAGATCTTTAATGACAATATATCAAGTACCAAGCAAGTATATAGCAATATGTAAAGCAAGGAGCAATATATCACATAAATACGAGTATATTTTCAAGGAAAAGGGGAGGAGAGGTTACCAATGGTGGTGTTCCTCTATCTCCTTGAAGTTTGCCTAGGGAAGGACCAACTTTGGAAGGTTTTGAGGAGGAGGGAGGTGGTTTTGACACTCTCGGTATGCGGAATTTCGTGGTGGTATTTTGGCAGAGTAACACTACTAAAAATTGTATCAAAATGGGTTGAGGAGGCATCTATTTATAGGCACTCTGGCAATGGCTAATGAAGCCGTGCGGCTGTAACCCCAGGACTAATGAGGCCGTGCGGTCTTATCCTGAGATGACTCAGCTTATTTCTAGAACCATGCAAGGTGGCCTTCTAGAAGGGCTTTTCCAGCGAAGGACTACATGGAATTTTAATTCCTAGCAAGTCCTTCGCCTCTCGGAAGGTTCTAGAAAGTTCCCAAATTGCCCCTAAACTTTAGGAAAGTCCGGGAAATTGTCGGGAAACTTAATCGGAAGGCATGAGCCAGATTTGGGTACTTACAGAAGCCCCTCGGCAACGTCACTTGCAGGGCGAGTGGAGTTGTCGATAGAAAAGGATCCGATCTGGCGAATGCCGAGACGAATTGGGTGACCAAGGTGGTCGAGTGGCTGGACCTTTGGAAGGCTACCTACGTATCCCGGAGGAATCAAGCCATATCGTAGTTCAGAAATGATCCACTGGGGAATGGCGAAGAGAAACTGGTCTCTTGCTGGGGAAATAGAAGGGAAAATGACCTAGGAAGGTCAAGTGAATGATCCTACTGGAGATATGCTAGATGAAGGAAGTGACCCGTGTGGTCGGATATCTGGACCTCCGTGAGGAGCTACTTCACCACTGAGAAGTGATGAATGACAAAGGGGAGACCAATGTGGTCTGATGGCTGGACCTTTATTAAAGGCTGCCTCACCACTGAGGAGTGATGAAGGAAGAGGATAACCATTGCGGTCGGATGGCCAGACCTTTATGACAGGCTACCTACGTATCCCGGAGGAATCAAGCCTTGGTCGTAGTTCAGGTATCACTAGATAGTTAGGAACAGTGTCTAGGATCCTTGAGGTTTTGACGATTCATGGAGGAGTCACCTGATTGACAATTAATGGAGGTTGTCACTTGATTTGACAATTAAAGGAGGTTGTCACCTGATTGACAATTAATGGAGGTTGTCACCTGATTGACAATTAATGGAGGTTGTCACCTGATTAAACTAAAGCTTACGTCACTATCGAGGAGATAGGGGTAGCTAAAGTTTGAAGAACTTGAGCGTACTTCACCATCTGTGAGATAGAGGTAGCTAAAGTTTGAAGAACTTGAGCGTACTTCACTATCTGTGAGATAGAGGTAGCTAAAGTTTGAAGAACTTGAGCATACTTCACTATCTGTGAGATAGAGGTAGCTAAAGTTTGGAGAAACTGAAGCGTACTTCACTATCTATGGGATAGAGGTAGCTAAAGTTTGGAAAAACTTGAGCGTACTTCTCAATCTCTTTCGAATCAGAGATAGAGGTAGCTGAAGTTTGGAAAAACTTGAGCGTACTTCTCAATCCCTTTCGAATCAGAGATAGAGGTAGCTGAAGTTTGGAAAAACTTGAGCGTACTTCTCAATCCCTTTCGAATCAGAGATAGAGGTAGCTGAAGTTTGGAAAAACTTGAGCGTACTTCTCAATCCCTTTCGAATCAGAGATAGAGGTAGCTGAAGTTTGGAAAAACTTGAGCGTACTTCTCAATCCCTTTCGAATCAGAGATAGAGGTAGCTAAAGTTTGGAGAAACTGAAGCATACTTCACAATCTCTTTCGAATCAGAGATAGAGGTAGCTGAAGTTTGAAAAAACTTGAGCGTACTTCTCAATATCTTTCGAATCAGAGATAGAGGTAGCTGAAGTTTGGAAAAACTTGAGCGTACTTCTCAATCCCTTTCGAATAAGAGAATCAGAGATAGAGGTAGCTGAAGTTTGGAAAAACTTGAGCGTACTTCTCAATATCTTTCGAACCAGAGATAAAGGTAGCTGAAGTTTGGAAAAACTTGAGCGTACTTCTCAATCCCTTTCGAATCAGAGATAGAGGTAGCTGAAGTTTGGAAAAACTTGAGCGTACTTCTCAATCCCTTTCGAATCAGAGATAAAGGTAGCTGAAGTTTGGAAAAACTTGAGCGTACTTCTCAATCCCTTTCGAATCAGAGATAGAGGTAGTTGAAGTTTGGAAAAACTTGAGCGTACTTCTCAATCCCTTTCAAATCAGAGATAGAGGTAGCTAAAGTTTGGAGAAACTGAAGCGTACTTCACAATCTCTTTCGAATCAGAGATAGAGGTAGCTGAAGTTTGGAAAAACTTGAGCGTACTTCTCAATCCATTTCGAATCAGAGATAGAGGTAGCTGAACTTTGGAAAAACTTGAGCGTACTTCTCAATCCCTTTCGAATCAGAGATAGAGGTAGCTGAAGTTTGGAAAAACTTGAGCGTACTTCTCAATCTCTTTCGAATCAGAGATAGAGGTAGCTGAAGTTTGGAAAAACTTGAGTGTACCTCTCAATCCCTTTCGAATCAGAGATAGAGGTAGCTGAAGTTTGGAAAAACTTGAGCATACCTCTCAATCCCTTTCGAATCAGAGATAGAGGTAGCTGAAGTTTGGAAAAACTTGAGCGTACTTCTCAATCCCTTTCGAATCAGAGATAGAGGTAGCTGAAGTTTGGAAAAACTTGAGCGTACTTCTCAATCCCTTTTGAATCAGAGATAGAGGTAGCTGAAGTTTGGAAAAACTTGAGCGTACTTCTCAATCTCTTTCGAATCAGAGATAAAGGTAGCTGAAGTTTGGAAAAACTTGAGCGTACTTCTCAATCCCTTTCGAATCAGAGATAGAGGTAGCTTAAGTTTGGAAAAACTTGAGCATACTTCTCAATCCCTTTCAAATCAGAGATTGAGGTAGCTAAAGTTTGGAGAAACTGAAGCGTACTTCACAATCTCTTTCGAATCAGAGATAGAGGTAGCTGAAGTTTGGAAAAACTTGAGTGTACTTCTCAATCTCTTTCGAATCAGAGATAGAGGTAGCTGAAGTTTGGAAAAACTTGAGCGTACTTCTCAATCCCTTTCGAATCAGAGATAGAGGTAGCTGAAGTTTGAAAAAACTTGAGCGTACTTCTCAATCCCTTTCGAATCAGAGATAGAGGTAGCTGAAGTTTGGAAAAACTTGAGCGTACTTCTCAATCTCTTTAGAATCAGAGATAGAGGTAGCTGAAGTTTGGAAAAACTTGAGCGTACTTCTCAATCCCTTTCGAATCAGAGATAGAGGTAGCTGAAGTTTGGAAAAACTTGAGCGTACTTCTCAATCCCTTTCGAATCAGAGATAGAGGTAGCTGAAGTTTGGAAAAACTTGAGCATACTTCACTATCTCTTTCGAACCAGAGATAGAGGTTCACCTTATTTGATTTGATTCTAACAGAGATAACAGAGATTTTTGGGAGAAATTTATGCGAGTTGGGAAATTTATACGGTCTTCTGGATCGAGTAATTTATAGCCTTCCGGGCTACGAATGATGATTTGGGAAAATCGTTATTCCATTTGGAGATAACGGGAAATTTCCCGGATGAGACGTTATCCCATTTGGTGATAACGGAGATCGCGAGAGATAGCGAAATGTTATTCCTTCATTCGGGAATAACGGAGATCGCGAAAGAGATCGAAATGTTATTCCTTCCTTCGGGAATAACGGAGATCGAAAGAGATAGCGAAATGTTATTCCTTCATTCGGGAATAACGAAGATCGCGAGATAGCGAAATGTTATTCCTTCATTCGGGAATAACGGAGATCGCGAGAGAGGTCGAAATGTTATTCCTTCCTTCGGGAATAACGGAGATCGAAAGAGATAGCGAAATATTATTTCTTCATTCGGGAATAACGGAGATCGCGAGAGAGGTCGAAATGTTATTCCTTCCTTAGGGAATAACGGAGATCGAAAGAGATAGCGAAATGTTATTCCTTCATTCGGGAATAACGGAGATCGCGAGAGAGGTCGAAATGTTATTCCTTCCTTCGAGAATAACGGAGATTGAAAGAGATAGCGAAATGTTATTCCTTCATTCGGGAATAACGGAGATCGCGAGATAGCGAAATGTTATTACTTCCTTCGGGAATAACGGAGATCACGAAAGAGGTCGAAATGTTATTCCTTCCTTCGGGAATAACGGAGATCGAAAGAGATAGCGAAATGTTATTCCTTCATTCGGGAATAACGAAGATCGTGAGATAGCGAAATGTTATTCCTTCATTCGGGAATAACGGAGATCGCGAGAGAGGTCGAAATGTTATTCCTTCCTTCGGGAATAACGGAGATCGAAAGAGATAGCGAAATGTTATTCCTTCATTCGGGAATAACGGAGATCGCGAGAGAGGTCGAAATGTTATTCCTTCCTTCGGGAATAACGGAGATCTAAAGAGATAGCGAAATGTTATTCCTTCATTCGGGAATAACGGAGATCGCGAGAGAGGTCGAAATGTTATTCCTTCCTTCGGGAATAACGGAGATCGAAAGAGATAGCGAAATGTTATTCCTTCATTCGGGAATAACGGAGATCGCGAGATAGCGAAATGTTATTCCTTCATTCGGGAATAACGGAGATCGCGAGAGAGGTCGTAATGTTATTCTTCCTTCGGGAATAACGGAGATCGAAAAAGATGGTGAAATGTTATTCCTTCATTCGGGAATAACGGAGATCGTGAGAGAGGTCGAAATGTTATTCCTTCATTCGGGAATAACGGAGATCGAAAAAAGATGGCGAAATGTTATTCCTTCATTCGGGAATAACGGAGATCACGAAAGGTCGAAATGTTATTGCCTGCTGGCAATAACTGAGATTTTTAACAAGATACGTTATTCCATTTGGCGCTAACGGAAGGTTTCCTGGAGGAGACAACGTTATATCCGTTTGGATGTAACGGGAAAACTTGGGAGAAAGCGTTATTCCATTTGGAGATAACGAGAATATTTTAGGCAAAAGAGGATTTTTATGAAACAATGTGTTTGGATGCATGTGTTTGGATGTATGTGTTTGGGAACTGTTTAAGATAGGTTTCGAGCAGGTGGGGTCGTATCCCTTGGGTGCGGAATGAGCTGCTGCTATTACTGAGATTTGGCTAATGCTGCTAAAAGGTATCATGTGGACCAAAATTCCCTCTTGGACTGAGACTGGGTTTAAACCTCGTGTCTTGATTAAAGTCCCTTTCTAGCGCTTGAAGCTTGATGCTGACAGGCTTTTAGAACCAAAAACTAAAGCAAATGTCAAAGTGACCAAACCTCTCCTCTGAGGGTGGATGTGTTATCGAAGCCCCGATCTAAGGAAAAATTCTGCAAAGCCCCAGGTTCAATTAAAGCAAGGAAAGATCCTTTCATTTGGCAAAGCCCCGGTTGCAAAGCCCCGGTTGGATGAACTAAGTAGGCGAAGTTTTAGGTTTCGAAGAAGTGACTTGGTGAAGCCCCAATCTGATGACCTAGCAAAAATCCCAATTTGATTGGTACTGCGAAAGTGATCCTGAGTTTAATCTAACCAAGACTGAATCCATCTTGTGACATGGTGAGGAACCCGATGCGGACCCCAAAAATGACTAAAGAAGCCACAGTCTAAAAAATTGCTTGGCAAAGCCCCAACCTTGAAGAGTTTCAAGGCAACCCTAATGCGAATTGTAGCAGAAGAGGGAAAACCTATCCTTTCGTACTTACTTTCTTATTTCCTTTAGTCACTCAGTCAACCTTAAGAAGATGTGTACGAAGATAATTTTAGAAATTTATACATGCAGGGGCATATTTTTCGAAAGGTGGGAATAGATCCCGATTTTGTGTTATTTCAATGGCCTTATTCGACGTAGGCACGAGAACTCGCTTTGGGTTTGACTCTCTTGAGAGAGTATAAGCGTAGAAAGGTTGGTAAAAAGTGTATGGAAACCCCTGCTGACAGAAAATTAGTGCTTAGCACTATTTTTCCTAAGATGTAGAAAAAGAAGACTTGTCAAGACATCTGAAAACTTGTTTTATTTACAATGATCACAAGATTGCCTAAAACCCTTTATTAATGTTCGGGTTGTTCAACCACTAATCTCGATATGAAAAAATATTCTTATTAATCATGAGGAGAAAGTCAATCAATGTCGAGGATCAAGGTTGGCTGGGTGTGAAAGAAAAGCTTGTGTATAGGGAGGTCATTGATGAGATCGGGTTTTCTGGGATTTGGATATGTTTATGGGAAAGGTCATTTGATGAGATCGGATTTTTCTGGAATTTGAATATGTTTATGGGAAAGGCCATTGGTGAGACCGGATTTTTTGGGATTCGAATATGTTTATGAGAAAAGGCCATTGATGAGACCGGATTTTCGGAAATTTGGATGTGCTTATGACCGGACCATTTCTGGTTACCTACGTTCCCCTCATTGTGAGGAACTCAGGTCGCCGTAGTTCGGCTTTGGCCGAACTGTGTTTGGTTTTGGGAAATGGGATTTGAACATTTGTGATTCCTTTGGTGGAAAGGCTCGGATGAGAAGGTTGGATGATGAGGCATGAGCCTCGGGATTATTCCTTGACCAAGTCATTTTTGGACGACTGCTTCAATTGCTTCCTGATTTTCGTCTTTCATTGGGGGAGAAAGAGAAAGGCTTTGCATATGCCTAAAGGCTTATGGAATGTTTCTGCCTTTGCTTTGACCACTCCATTGCTATTGACAACTTTCATTCTTTAAGCTTTGATTTTGCTTGTCCGTCAAGCTTTTGATTGGCGGCGCTGGGTCCTTGGCCTCATTTTTTTAATGCGCAACCCTGTTTTTTGCCTAGACTGTCCCTTTCGGGGTTTTTAGCCTAGCTGGGTATTACTCTTTTTGCACTATATTTTTCTCTTTTTCTTTCTTTTACGTGCAACCCTGTTTTTTTGCCTAGACAACCCTTTACAAGGTTTTTAGCCTAGCTGAGTATTACTCTTTTTGCACTTTATTTTTTTTTGTTTTCTCTTTTTTTCTTTTTTTTTAAAAGCACATGAGGGCCAAGGCGAGCCCCTGCTTGAACTTTCTTGATGCCCTTGAAGTCGAAGGCGAGCTCCTAGGTTGTTGTCGACACGTGGTCAATCTTTCGAAGCTGAGTGGCCTTTTGTTGTTCCTTGATGTTGTCGTCGTCGTTGACTTGGTCAAGGTGATGGCGAGGACATTATTTGGGAGGCGTATGGCTTGATGAAGGCTTTTTGTGAGGTAAGGAAAGTGTATATGGAGAGCATTGGTTGACTTTCTCACACCGATTAATCGGAACGTTAATTATTTCAAGAAATTATTTGTTGAGCAATGCAAGTGATCATATAAAATAAAACCATTTCATTAAATGTAATGTAGGTGTGCAAATAATGTCTTAAGTCTAGCAAGAAAATAAGAAGTCTCTTTTATAGAAGATTGAAGATTAATTACAATGTCCGAAGAGGACTTGATTGAAAGGGAAAGGACTAGAACCTACGAAAGTTGACTGAGTGACTATTTTTTTTATTTTTTCATTTTTTTAAGGATAGGTAACCCCTAGCCTAGCTACTCTTCGCTGGTCGTACTGCCAGGGAACTTGAGCTTTCCTTCGTAGATCAACCCTTGGATTTCTTTCTTCAGATTATGGCACTTGTCTATTGTGTGACCATGATGACTGTGGTATTCACAGAACTTGGTCTTGATAAGGTTAAGTGGGTTTCTCGGCTTATAATTCTCGAGAGGTGTGAGAAGACCTTGTCTCATCAATTCGTCAAAAACTTTGCCCATGGGCACCCCGAAATCATCAACACGACGTTTCTGACCTAGCACTTCCTGAATTGATTTCTTACCATAGCTTTCTGTTTTTGGCCCATGGAGGTTCTCGAGCTTCCCATCTTCTATCAATTTCTGGATCTCATACCTCAAATAGCAGCAGTCATCAGTGTCGTGCCCAGAGTATTGATGGAAAAGACAATGCTTAGACTCATCCAACCGAACGTTGGGGTTCTTGGGCTTCCAATTCTCCAGTGGCTTTATCAGCTTTTCTTTCATCAGCTCTTCCAGCATCTTGCTTAAAGGCATCTCCATGTTGTCATAATGAAGGGAGCGGAGTTTTCGGGGGACATTGTTGTTCTCAAGACTTGGATTTCCATTGTTCAATTGGTTCCATTGTTGGATTTGGCTAAAGGAGGCTATGACACTCTTTCCTTTGTGAGGAACTGGTGCTGAGCTGGGTACAATTCTTTGCTTAGTCTTTGGTGGCATTGGGTTATGTTTGGTGGAATCATTTCTTTGCCTGGTTTGATGTCTTGGGTCAAGGGAGTACTGATACTCATCATGAGGTCAAGCTTTCCTTGCATTTGTTTCACTTGCTCCATCAATATTGCCACATGGGGGTCAATGGGAACTCTCGAGTTATTGGAACTCGCAACGAGACCTTTATCAGTAGAGGGAACCACAGCCGCAGACTGGTGAAACTGACGGGTGAATTCACTAAGTCCGGTAGACGGCAACGGAAAACTTGAGGCATCCGAATTTTCTTTTAGCAACTCATGATTGCATTCAAGTGAGTATAGAGGTCTCAGAACATAGCCACATGGCTCAAACTGATTATGTGAAGCAGGAGCGTGAACTGGCAGGTACTGCTGAAACTGAGGAACAGGTGTGATGAAGCCCAATCCGTTCTGGGGAGCTGAGGGCGATGGAGCCCTGATGGCCTGGGATGTTGGAAAGGACTGAAGAGGAGTAGTCCTTGGTAAGGGATCATATGTTGATGGAGGAATGCATTGGTTGTAGGACGGAGGGTATTAATTATAGGATGAAGGGACTGAAATCACTGTTTTTGGAGTCTCATCTTCGACCATGACCAGAGAACCGTTTGTCTCAACTGTTACTTGAACTCCATGGCGGCGGAGAGCACTGATGAGCATTGACAGCTGCTCTTCATGAACCTTATGGGCATTTTCCAAAGCCAGAACTAACTCTTCCTTCCTAACCATCGAATTTCCTGCACCCTCACTGTTTTCTGTCAAATATGCCATTCTGACTCTCTGAGCTGACAAAACTGACGATTCTGGCGAGCTAATCTGAGGATTCTGCACTGGCAAGCCGCTGACCCAGTATTCTCACCCACTTCTTTCTTGCTGCGGGAAAGGGATAGGCAAGGTTTAGACTCGGGGGTAGGTAAGGTTTAGACTCGGAGGTAAGTATTTAGGCTGAAGGCTCAAGTAACATGCACTTACCGCTTAAGTTTTACTCAAAACACATTTTCTCCTAAGCCTAATCGATCGGGAAAGATTGGACCTTGAAAGGTAGAGATCGAAGATCGGAGATCGGATCGAGGAGGTCGCGACTAGAGATTTGACCGCGAAAGGTCGATATAGAAAATTGGAGATCGGACCGAGGAGGTCGCGATTAGAGATTTGACCGCGAAAGGTCGATATAGAAAATCGGAGATCGGACCGAGGAGGTCGCGATTAGAGATTTGACCGCGAAAGGTCGAGGTAAAAAATCGGAGATCGGACCGAGGAGGTCGCGATCAGGGATTTGATCGCGAAAGGTCGAGATAGAAAATCGGAGATCGGACCAAGGAGGTCGCGATTAGGGATTTGACCGTGAAAGGTCGGGATTGCCTATTTGACCACGAAAGATTGATATAGGAGGTTGGACCGTGACAGGTCTCGGTTGAAGATCGAAGATCAAACCAGGAGGGTCTCGATTGGAAATTTGACCGTGAGAGGTCGAAATCAAAAATTGAGGATTGGACCGTAAAGGTCAGGATTAAAGATTGGAGATCGGACCATGAAGGTCGCGATTGGGGATTTGACCGTGAAAGGTCGGGATTGAAGATCGGAGATCGGACCATGGAGGGTCTCGATTAGAAATTTGAGAAACAGGACCATGCAATTATGATTCCGTTAATTGTTCAAGTTTACTTAAAACAATGCCTTTTATTTATTTCTATTTGGTTGGAAAAGGGGGTTTGCCCTTCTTTTTCGCAACTACTCTAGATCCTGGATCAGTGGGTACCGTCACTACGTCTATAAGCCCCTCGTATTCCACCTGTATTTCGACCTCCCAGGGTGGACAGCCCCCGGCGAGGGTCCTATAGGGCACGCGGATCCCACCGACCGAGAGAGAAGAACGCTCCTAATGGGTCTAGTGGGTCATAGGAACTTTCAACGCACGCGCGATGCAGATTATAGTCAAGGCAATGCCGGGAAAGTCTCGTCTTTCAGCCTTAACGGAATTTCGGCAGAGTTTCGCTTGCGCGATTGACGTTTTGACTTTTGACAATGTCTAAGAAGATAATAGGCATGGGTCGGGCGATAAAAGCCGAATGACTCAGTGTCACATTGAACTTCGTTGCATACGCTGTGCGTGGGTCAAAGTCGAAGTCAATGCCGGGTCAAGATCTTGCCAATTTTTCCTTGTCGGAATTTCGGCAGAGCTCCGCTTGCGCGAAAGATCTTTGGATTTTTGGCACGGACTCGATCTCGACTCTTACGCATCCCGTGCAGGTCAAAGTCAATACCGAGGTCAAGATCTTGCCAATTTTTCCTTGGCGGAATTTCGGCAGAGTTTCGCTTGCGCGAAGTATCTCGACTTCCGATATGGGCTAAGATTTGACCTTTACGTATCCCGTGCGGGTCAAAGTCAAAGTCAATGTCGGGGTCAAGATCTTACCAATTTTTCCTTATCGAAATTTCGGCAGAGCTCCGCTTGCGCGAAAGATCTTGACTCTCGACAGGGGCTAAGGTTTGACCTTTACGGGGGTATGCAACTGGGCTATATGACACGGACTAGACCAAAAACCAACCAAAAGTCACGGCTTTAAAATGTGTGACACACCGTGCATTGTCGACACCGGCCGCCATGGGAGTTTGGGATGATTCCGTGCTCGCCCGGAGCATCGTAATCTTGTCCGCGATCGCAGCTGAACAACCACCCCGGGTTAAAGGGACGTGCGTGCAAAGTGTACATGATATATAAGGTGCGCGTAGTGTGCGGCCTCCTAAAAATATTCCTTTTTGAGTTAAAACAGAAATTTTCAGAAATGTGTTTTAAAGGAATGATTTTTCGGGACGGGGGAAATGCAGCAAATAAGCACGTAAATTTTCTGGGAGCCCCAGTCAGTCTTGGAACTGAATAGCCCCAAGCTGCCAAGGCTGCCAGATTAACCTCAATTTTTGTCCTGGTGGAATTGCCAATGAAGCCGCCCGGTCAGAATCCAGGGAGGATTAAGCCGTACGGCTGCATCAAGCAACTTTCCAGGTTCCATTTTCTTTGATTTGCAGGCTATTTTTCCGGCCTTTTTGGCACTTTTTCAGCTTCCAGCAAGCTTCCTGTTCAGTTTCAGAATATGCACAATTCCCAAAAACCAAATGATGCATGCAATGCAATGCAAAAAAGTAAGGCAATCGTGAAGGTCGGATCCACGACGGAAGGCTAACCCACTCGGAAAAAGCTTTCCTTCTTTTTTTTTCGAAAAGAGATACCGGTACGTGGGATTGTTAGACCACAATTTATCCCAAGCCTCGGGTGAGGAAGCGATACAGGAAGGTTAATGGTTTCCACCTATATACCGGGTATCATTTTTTTATTTTGAAAATGAAAGCTTTCTCCATTGGTTTAGTCCCCAGCGGAGTTGCCAAACTGTGAATGTGGTGCCCAAGATCGCGGCTTTTTTTTTAGATGTTGAACCGCTTTCTCGTATAAGGGGATCACCGCCTCACATCGGTTTGGAAACGTCCGGTTTAATTTGAAAAACGGAGTCGCCTCGCCATTTTGATTTCCTAAAAACTTTGAAAAAAAGGATTTGGGTCTGGAGGTTAAGTTACCCTTTGGGAAGAACGGATCGTCGTTCACCCAAAGAGCCTTGCCGAAGCAAGTCTTCCAAGATCTGATTTTCATGATTGCCTTAGTATTTTCGTGTGTGGGATGTGTGCTTTGAAAAAGGAGGGAATGTTCCAAGTGATCTTCCGGACGTATAAACCATGAGTTGGTTATCGCTCGGGATTCCTTGGATTTTTGATGTGTTAGGGACTTTGGTCCCGTTCTCATCTTGGACTTATGATCATCATGATGAGACCTTGGGTCGCATGAGATCGGAAAAGGGACGCCGTTTTTTATAGTTCAAGGATGAGACTCTTTAGAAAGGAATGACCTTTGCCCATCAATCCTACATCTTGAGACGATTGGATCTTTATCGGGGCCTTTATGCTCGTCTCAAGTGATGATCGGAGATGTGGGGCTCAAGTTCATCCTTTTCTAAAGGATAATCCGTCTATGGCTAGGGCTGTAAACGAGCCGAGCCGAGCCGAGCTTTGAAGTTTCGAGCTCGAGCTCGAATAAAAAATATCGAGCTCGAGCTTTTCTCGAGCTCGAACTCGAGCCCAGAATGCATGTTCGAGCTCGGCTCGAATCAAGTTTCGAGCTTTTCGCGAGCTGGCTCGCGAGCTTTTCGCGAGCTGGCTCGCGAGCTTTTCGCGAGCTGCTTGAACTCGAGTTTTAACGAGCCGAGCTCGAGCTTCGACTTATTTTTTGAAACAAATCTGAAATCAAACGAGCTTTTAACGAGCCGAGCTCGAGCTTCGACTTATTTTTTGAAAAAAAACCTGAAATCAAACGAGCTTTTAACGAGCTGAGCTCGAACTTCGACTTATATATAATATATATACTAAAATTAATTCGAGCTTTTAACGAGCCGAGCCCGAGTCGAGCTCAAACGAGTCGATCTCGAACAGAGCTCGTCGAACATACGAGCCGAACACGAGCCGGCTCGAAAAAAATGACGAGCTTGAGAATCTGTTCGAGCTCGAGCTCGAGTTCACCTCGAGCCCACTCGAACTCGAGCTTTTTACCAGCCGAGCTCGAGCCAAGCTCGAGCTGGCTCAGTTCGTGTAACAGCCCTATCTATGGCATCTTTAAGTGAAGGAAATGATGTAAAGATAGGACCTTTACACCATTAGCTCCAAGAGATGCTCCAAGTACAAAGGGGGACTAAGGGAGGGGTATAAATATTGGATCTTTATACTCATCTTATACCCTTTTGTGCCTTATGAAGGTCACTAGGCAATCCTAGGAGAGAGATCCAACCATGAGGGACATGGGGAATGCATGTTTAAACTAAAGATGACATTTTTATGGAAAAAAATGACATTTTAGGTGCAAAGGATGCTACTTTATGCATAAAAATGACATTTTGAGTGCAAAGGATGCCACTTTATGTGCAAAGATGACATTTTTAATGCAAAGGATGCTATTTTGATGCAAAGGATGCTACTTTGATGCAAAGAATGTTACTTCATATATAAAGATGTCATTTTAAGAGCAAAGGATGCTACTTTTCACATCACCATGTGAGAGATCCACCCTAGAACAAGCCTTTTGAGGTCTTATTGTTCATCCTTGGGTTGGATCTTCCATGGATCCTATGTGATAGGGAAAAAGGGGGTAATATGATTTACATGCCTAAAGATGGGATCTTTAATGACAATATATCAAGTACCAAGCAAGTATATAGCAATATGTAAAGCAAGGAGCAATATATCACATAAATACGAGTATATTTTCAAGGAAAAGGGGAGGAGAGGTTACCAATGGTGGTGTTTCTCTATCTCCTTGAAGTTTGCCTAGTGAATGACCAACTTTGGAAGGTTTTAAGGAGGAGGGAGGTGGTTTTTGACACTCTCAGCTGTCTGGAATTTCGTGGTGGTATTTTGGCAGAGTAACACTACTAAAAATTGTATCAAAATGGGTAGAGGAGGCCTCTATTTATAGGCACTCTGGCAATGGCTAATGAAGCCGTGCGGCTGTAACCCCAGGACTAATGAGGCCGTGCGGTCTTATCCTGAGATGACTCAGCTTATCTCTAGAACCATGCAAGGTGGCCTTCTAGAAGGGCTTTTCCAGCGAAGGACTACATGGAATTTTAATTCCTAGCAAGTCCTTCGCCCCTCAGAAGGTTCTAGAAAGTTCCCAAATTGCCCCTGAACTTTAGGAAAGTCCGGGGAATTGCCGGGAAACTTAACCGGAAGGCATGAGCCAGATTTGGGTACTTACAAGAGGGTGCGGCTCCCATTAGGGTTTCTTCCAGCTTATACCCTAGCCCGTGTGAATCTGAGGCCCTTCAAATTGCCGTTGTTAAATACCAGGCTCAGTTCGTGACCGAGAGGGCTCAGCCCATTTTTGATGTGAGCGCGATTATAGACAGCGAGCCATTGCTGATCTTCGCGGGGGTGGCACCTCAAAGATAAGTTAGCTACTATGCCCAGGGTTGTTATTGAGCCCCAACTCCGTGATCCCGATTGGAGGGTTCATGAGGTTTTTGATTTTGAGTCCAAGTGTGGGACATGCATGATGGGTGCGGTCTGTGAGCCTCCAGCTTGGATCGGTCTCTCTTTTTATCCTTGCTGAATTGTTCTTATTTTTGTTTTTTTTGATTTTATTTGAACTGCGGTCTAATCAGTTACTTCTCTTTCTTTCAATGCAGATCCAACAGATCCTACCATGGCCCACAAGCTATCCCAGAATGCTATTAAGGCGGTCAAAGCGCGCCAGGTGGCAGCGGATAATAAGGCCAACCAAGATGCCTTGAATAAGACTTCTGCCCCCGGAGTTTCGCTGCCCATGGTGGACATTAATACATGCAATCTGTTGTGCGGTGTTTGCGGGGTTCCCGCGAGTAGGGATCTGCCCCCCAGATCGCAATCTACCCGTGATCGCAGCCCCGTTCCTGATCGCAACACTTCCACCGCTCCTTCTGATCGATCAAGGAAGAGGCTGCATGGCTCAAAGGCTGAGGGCGTTGAGAAAGATAAACAACAACGGGTCCAATGATCTGAAGTGGTCATCACTCCTACCCCTAACTCACCAGCTAGAGTAGGGTTAATCTGCTACAGCTCTTATCCAGTTGCACCCTTTGATGTTCGCGAAGCTGCGTGGAGTTTGAGCAATAAGATCGGGTAGGTGTCTCTGGTCCAAGGGGTGGATCTATATTCCCGTAGACGATATAACTCTGTGATAGGGCTTGGACTTTTGAACAGGCTCTATGCTCCTGACTTCTACGATAACATAGGGTCCAATATGAATGCCTCTGCTTTAGCAGGCAATATTGGCTTAATGGCCACAAAGGTAAATTTTTATTCCTTTTCTTTCTTTTTCTGTACTTTCCTTTTGTTAACCGCTGTTCGCTGATCAAGATTTTTTCTCTTGCAGATGTCCAATGATGCCATGAGGCTCAGGGAGATCTCTGATGAGGCATCTGTTGCTTTGACTGATAGAACAAAGGCTTTGGGGAAGGCCATAGAGGAGAACAAGGCATTGACCCTCTCCTTGAGGGAGAAAGAGAGTGACCTCAAACATTTTTGCCAAAAGCATGATGAGGCCCTCAAATCCTTGGAGAAGGCCAAGGGTGCAAGAGATGAGTACCGCAGGCACAAGGAGGTGCTGGAGAAGTATGTGAGCAAGTTGGAGGCCTCCAAAAAATAAATCTTGGCCTTGGAGGCTCAGGTAGATAATTTTTTTGAAAAGCTGCTTCCTGTGAGGCAGTTCCAGTTTGAGAAGGATGCCAAACTTGCTGCTGCTCGCAAGGAAGGTGCTGAGGAGTTTAAGAACTCCCAAGAGTATAAGGATGAACTCTTGGCAGAGTGCACCACTCAGTTTGAGGCTGCTAGCAAGACGCAGCTAAGGAACTTTGCTGCCACGGGTAAATTCTCTGTGGAACAATTGGCCATAATTGACTCTTTGACTGCCACTGATTTGGACTGCCTGCCTGGACATGCCCTGTTCCCTGTGGCTCAGGAAAATATTGATAAGCTGGACGCAGCAGCAGCCTCAAACTTGCCTCCAGTTGTCGCGGTCGCTGCCCCTAGCCTCATCGACCAGATTGATGATATGAGGTTTGGTGAAGAGCAGTTGTCTCTAGACGCCGCTACTACTCGCCTATTTCCCAATGGGCATGCGGTCAGCGAGATATTCATGTCGCGGTCAACTACTGCTCTGGCTCAAGATTCTGCTCCAATTGATGCTCTCCCTTTTCCTACTCCAACTCCTGCCCCTGAAGCCCAAGTTGCTGCAGAGTCTGCTCAACCAATAGTTTAGGATTTTCCTTTTACTTTTTTCTTTGTAATAGAATTTAATATTTTATATAATCTCTTTATCTATTAATTGAAAGTTTGATTCAACTACTGTCTTTTTACTTTATGAGTCTTAGTAGTGTTTGAACGCCTTTTATAAGACTGGAAAGTTTGTATAACTTTGGGAATAACTTGTTCGAAAACTCAATGATTTGGTCGTGTGCAATGTAATGCCTGTTGATCGCGTTTATGAGTTAGTAACTCTTGTTTAAAAAACCCTTTGTGAGTTTTAATCGTTTGAGTTAACCTTTTTCTCTATTATCACAGTTTATTGTGGCCTTTTTTGACTTCGAGGTTTTAACCTCAGTCTGTCTTGTGGGCTTTTACTGCGCATCACTCTCGTCCATTCACTTTTAGTGATGTACGCTTGTCTGGATTTTTTTAAGTCTGTGGCGTATTTCAAAGGATCCAAGGCAAGCTACTTTCATGCGGGCATGTAAAATGTGGCCGTGAGGCTAGTCCGCACATCAGCAGGCATAACCGGTGATGGCTTTCATATCCATTTGTTGATGGTTCACGCGTTTTGGACTCCTTGAGTCTTGTGGCGATCGTGTACAGGCTCAATTTTGGTCTTTGTACATACGGGCATGCGATCAACGACCAATGAGGCCTCCGCGCATCAGCAGGTTTTGGGCCGTGCTGGCTTCTATATCCATTATTTTGATGGTTCACACGTTTGGACTCTATGAGTCTTGTGGCGATCAAGTACGGGCTCAATTTTGGCCTTTGTACATATAGGCGTGCGATCAACAGCCAATGAGGCCTCCGCGCATCAGTAGGTTTGTGACCGTGTGCTGGCAACCTTGCGGGCATGCAATCTGCGATCACGAGGGGATCACCGCGTATCAGCAGGGTTAGTACCGCGTGCTGGCATCCGCTTTTTCTCTCTCTCACTTTTTTTTGCAGGCATTTACTTCTGCATCTTCGGTAGTGAGGATATCACTTTTGTGTTTTTCTAAGTTACAATAGTATGCAAAAAATGTCTTGCTTTTGATACATTTGTTACCTATATCATACTTTTACAATACAAAGATTAAAAATAGTACTTTCTAACGTGATCGCTATTCCAAGCATTTTTTAGGTTTTTTCCTTCTTCTATCTGTAGCTTTTAGGTTCCCTCTTTGATAACTTGGGTAACTTGATACGTACCTTCCCATTTTCGGGAGAGTTTATGGAAGCCGGGTTGGGTCCCTTGTACCTCAGTATTTTTTAACACCCAATCTCCTACTGAGAAACTTCTTTTGCTAACTCTTTTGTCATGATACTTTTTGGCCTTTTGCTTGTAGTTAACCATTTTTTCTGTTTCCCGCATCCTCTTCTCTTCGAGATCATCTAGATCGCCCCTTCTGGTGACCTCATTTCTTGTCTCATCGAAGTAAGTGACTCTGTAAGAGGGGAGGGCTACTTCTATTGGGGTTACTGCTTCTGATCCATAAGTGAGCAAGAAAGGAGTTTCTCCGGTTATGTTTCGGATAGTAGTGCGGACTACCCATAGCGCGGCCTGGAGCTCGTCCAACCAGCGTCCTCCTCGTCCTTCTAATTTTTTCTTTAGGGCAGTAAGTACTAACTTGTTCGCGGCCTCAGCCTGACCGTTTTCTTGAGGATAGGCTACTGCGTACTGGCGGTGTTGGACTTTCATTCTTTCGCATTCAGCTGTGAATTTTGCTGCGAACTGAATGCCATTGTTCGAAACTATTGCTCTTGGTATTCCAAATCGGCACCAGATGTGACTGTATATGAAATTGGTGACATTTTCCTCGGAGATAGTGGCCAAGGCTTTGGCTTCTGTCCATTTTGTGAAATAATCCACGGCCACTACTACGTACTTGATGCTTACTCTATCGATTGGGAACGGTCCTATTAGATCAATCCCCCAAGTATCAAACGGCCACGATGGTATAACCAAATTTTGCTCTGTTGATGGGAGTGTAGGGATGACCACAAACCGCTGGCACTTGTCACATTTTCTCACGTATTCCTCAGCGTCCTTTCTCATGGCTGGCCAATAGAATCCTTGAAATTTAATTTTGTCCGAGAGGTGGCCGCCACAAACTCCTTGAAGGACTTTATAGAGTAAATTGGTGACCATGCGAGTTTTTACACATCTAAGCAAAGGTTTGGTGAATAATCGCCGATAAAGCACTTCGTATATGATCGTATATTTTGCGGCCACCTTTTTGATGAGTCTAGCCTTTGCTTGATCATCGGGGAGGGCTTCTTTCTCGATGTAATCTTGAATTTTATCTACCCAGTCCCTTTCTTGGTCCTCGATGTTGTTAATCTGAATCCGTTCTATGGCCGGCGTTTCTATGAATTCGATTTGTCAGTCCGCGTTTAGATCTTATATCTCTTGCTCGGTAATTCTGGAGAGGAGG
Organism: Adenophora triphylla var. japonica; assembly: GCA_022495995.1. Classification (NCBI taxonomy): domain Eukaryota; kingdom Viridiplantae; phylum Streptophyta; class Magnoliopsida; order Asterales; family Campanulaceae; genus Adenophora; species Adenophora triphylla. Next base: position 758,351 of record JAFEMH010000322.1, read on the forward strand.
TCCTGGTCAGACAGCTCTTCCCTCATAATTTGGTTTAGCTCATAGTATTCGAAGTTTTCGAGAAAGGATTTTGCTAGACCGCAAAAGCATTTCTGGCTAGAATCAAGGTTATTTCAGGTCATACTCCCATTTTATCTGATTTACTATGAGTTAAGAGTCACTATTTATTTCAATATTTGGGACCCCCATATCTCTGTCCAAATCCATGCCTGCAATGATTGCTTCATACTCGGCCTGATTGTTTGATGCTTCAAACTTGAATCTCAAGGCTCTTTCGAATTTCTCCCCGCATGGTGCGATCAGTAGTATGCTTGCGCCGATTAATAGCTTGCTCGCAGATTCGTACTCGAATAGAGTCCACACTTCTTTTGGTCACTCTTTGGTTAGATCTGTACTTGACTCTGAATTTTCTTGGGTTTCCACCCTCTTTTTTTTTCCCAGCTCGCTGTCCGCAAGGTTAAATGATATTTCTGCCACAAAATCAGCTAAGGCTTGCGCTTTGATGGTCCTTCTGGGGGAGTAGGTGATCTGGAACTCAGTGATCTCTATATACCATGCTAGCATTCTTCATGAGGACTCGGGTTTATGCAAAACCTTTCTAAGCGGTGCTTCTGTGAATACAGTTATGGGGTGTGCAGAAAAGTAAGCTCGTAATTTTCGAGCAGCTACAAGCAAGGCATAAGCTATCTTCTCTATATTAAGATAACGACCTTCTATGGCAAACAATGCCTTTGATACATAGTATACTGGTTTTTGGGAGTTATTTTCCTGCCTTACAAGAACAAATGCCACGCTGTGTCAAAGGCCGCTAAAAATAGAAAAAGCTCTTCCCCGGACACCGGGCTGCTGAGGAGAGGGGGCTGGCCGAGGTATTTATTGACTTCTTCAAAAGCTAGATCGCAGTCCTCATTACACGTGAACTCATTAGCTTTCTTCCCCCTTTTAATAGTTTTCAAGAAACTTCTCTGCAGACAGTGATATGAAGCGGCCAAGTGCGGTGATGCGTACATTGAGCTTTTGCACATCTTTTACGCACGCAGGAGGTTTCATGTCTAAGAGCGCTCGGATTTTTTCAGGGTTAGCCTCTATTCCGCGTTGATTGACCATGAATCATAGAAACTTGCCCGCATTTACCCCAAAGGCACATTTGAGGGGGTTAAGCTTCATGTTATTGTGGTGCAAGTTGGAGAAAGTTTATGCCACGTCGAGCTCGTGGGAATTCTCACTCGTCTTTATGACCATCATCTATGTAGGCCTCAAGATTTCTGCCCAACTGGTATTTGAAGACGATATTGACCATCCTTTGGTATGTAACTCCTGCCTTTTTCAGCCCAAAGGGCATCATCGTATAAAAGTACGTTTTGCCCGCGGCGATTAAAGCTACGAAGGCAAAATCTTCAGGAGCCATTTTGATCTGGTGGTAACCAGAATATGCATCGATGAAGCTCAAAACTCGGTGCCCGGCTATAGAGTCTACCAAGCGATCAATTCGAGTAACAGGGAAACAATCATTGGGATAAGCATTGTTGAGGTTTGTGAAGTCAACACACATCCTCCATTTTCCTTTGGATTTTTTCACCATAACAACATTGGCTAGCCACTAGGGATATGATATTTATTTAATTATCCCTGCTTTAAGTAGTTTCTCTACCTCTTCCTTAATCGCGCTCTCCTTTTCTGGAGAAAAATGTCTTGATTTTTGGTGGATGCGTTTGAAGGTGGAGTCATCATTGAGTTTATGCACAATCACGTCCTCGCTTATGCCTTACATATCCTCCACTCTCCATGCCAATACATCACAATTATTTCTGAGGAATTCGATCAAGATCTTTCTTTCCTCGGGGTGAATTTCCATACCAACCTTAACTTTTTGCACGGGATAGTGGATATTAATTATCACTTACTCGAGCTTTTCGTTAGGGCGGAGATCGCTAATTTCACGGTTATAGAGAGAGCCAATACTGATTGGTGATGGGGTGGATCTTGCTCCTGGGAGAGCGAACATGGAATATATGATTTCTCGGTATATGTCTCCCAAGATTCCTCTATCAAAATAACCTCCGTCTATAGCAACCATCCTCTTCGCCTTCCTGCTCTTTATGAGCTCTATTTTGGTGGAATGGAAGGAGAGCATACCCACGAACTCGGGCATCGGTCATTTGTCTTTGCCTTTGATCCGCTTTGCTTCCTCATCTAATTGCGAGCAGGAGGCTTGACTTTTATTCTTCCTTTTCTCCTCCAATGCTCGGAGAAACCTCTCAGGCCGGTTTTTGATGACCGCGATTCCACACGGAGTGTTGAACTTCACCCTTTGATGGGGGATAGATGCAACGATTCCTAATGCGGCCTGAGCAGTTACACCGAGTATCGTGTTGTATTGGGATTGTAGATCTATAACCATGAAAATAACTTTAGCAGTCTTTTGTAGGGGTTTTCCCCTATGGTTACTTCAAAGTATATCGGCCCTTTCACGTGGACAGTGTGATTAATGAATCCCTCGAGCAAACCGGCGTAAGGAGTGAGATGAGCTTCAGACATTTTCATATCCACCAAGGTGTGATAGTAGAGAATGTCTCTGGCCGCGCCGGTGTCAATGAGGACTCTACTAATATTTGCCCGCGAAATTCTCATTCGGACGGTGAGAGGCTGGGTGGAATGGAAGAGAGTGGAGTCTAGTTCACTCCGCTTGAATTCTATTTCTTTCTCTTCTTTTGGAGGTAAGGGGGAATCAAGAAGACCTTTTATAAAGTCTTGATCTGATAGGAGAGCTGTTTATTGGAGGGAGCCTCTATTCCAATGAAACTGATATCATAGGTCCCTTGCTTATCCTTATCATTGTTAGCTCTCTCTCTCTCTTCTCTCTGGGCTACGCTGAGGTCGCGCTCTATGGGTGTTAGCGTTGTTGTTGTTATTATCACCTTGTACCTACTTAGCCAGCTCACCATTATTGATTTTTTTTGCTGAATAATCCTTTTCATCTGGAAGCAATCCTCATTATTGTGACCGTGGTCGTTGTGTTATTCACAAAACATGGCTTTGCTCCTCTCGCTTTGTCACGACCCTAAACCTAGGCACATTTTGGTTACACGTGAAGCACGTGGGGGTTAGGGTGCGTTGCATCTCCTCTTATGTATTATGTGATTTACGGAATGACTATGTGTTCATTCTGGTATTTGAATTGGAAATTGGATTTGGCTATGTGTTATTTTCAAAGTTGATAACTTACTTGATTTTAGATATTAAAATATCAATGGAATATATAATGTCTAAAAGAGATAAATGGGAAATTGTGTAGTAAGATGAGGATATTTGAAATTTGAAATGAAAGTATTATTTAAAGCCTTGAGGTGCTTATGTGTAATTGTAAGTTTAAGGTGGTGGTTTGTAGGAGATTAGAACTTGGAGGAGCTTGGTTGTAAAATTGTTTATATAAATCTCTTCAAAGCTTCTTCAAGAAGCATTTTTCACCTCCTCAGTTTTCTCCCTTCTTCTACGTTCTAGAGAAGTCCCAAAACTTAACTGATCTTTCAAAAATTCCATAAATTCATCCTTTGATCCGTGGTTGAGTCCGTCTTCAAATTAATGCTAAGGGAGTTGAATAGAGCAAGAAGAGCCGATCACATCTTCCTTTTATTTTGGTAAAAATTGGTAAGTTGTTATGGTTCCTTGTTATAACTGTTCATAACATGTTTAATGATGTTATTATGATGTTGTCACTCAATTTGATAAAGGTTGGATCATTCCCTTGGGGTTTGGAATGAAAAGGAACTAAGTTGGTTGAAGGACATGTAAAGGGTGATATAATATGGGTTGAATTGAATTGATAATTTGTTATAGATGTGTTATGTGTTATGGAGGAAGTATATTAGGGTCTAAAACCAGTTTATGCACTGTTGTTGGTACCTTGCAGTAGCTGGAATGAGAACTGAAAGTGTTGTTGTTGTTGCTGCTGATGTTGCTGAAGAACATCAGTTTTTGGGCAAGGGCACGAGTCGTGCCCAGAGGCACGAGTCGTGCCTCAGTCGTGCCCAGAGGCACGAGTCGTGCCTCAGTCATGCCTTGAATCTGTGCCAAGTCGTGCTCAATTGCAGGATGACTGTTTCTGGTGGGGTGTAATAGGGCACGAGCCGTGCCCTACCCTGCAGTCCTTGAACAATGTTTGAAGCCTTGTAAACCTAGTCTAATGGGTATGAATGAAGTCACTCTTTAACTAGGATTCAAGTACAACTTTAGTACAACAATGTGGAACTTGAAATGGTCCAATTGGATAATGGGAAGGTCTTTAAATGTTGACCTGAAAATGCTTGGAAAGCAATTTCCGAACTTGAACCAAAGCTTATAAAATTTGGTATTTGAACTTGGAATCTTTAGGGAAGGTGTTTAAGATTGTATGATGAAAGCGTAGGACTATTTGTATGATATTGTACTCCTACGTGGTGGCCTGTATAGGGTTAATTGCTCTAATAGCGCCTAAAATGTTTAGTGCACTACTTCATTGATTGAGACATGAGTGGTAATACCTTGTTTCTGGATTATATATGTGTAAGGAATGAGTAGGCCTCATATGTGATATATGGTGCCTTACGTGATTGTATTTACTTGGTTGAAACCTTGATGGAAAGTGTTCAACCTTAGTGCATGAATGCGTAGGACTACTTATATTATACTAGCTTAAGCCCGTGTCCAAGGCCACGTTTTTTGTTTTTTTTTTTTTTTTAAAATTAAAAAAAAATTTAAATTTTTTTTAAGGGCAAAATGGGAAAGTGACAAAATAGTGAGGGCAAAATGGTAAAACACCCACTTGGTACTGTAGAGAGTACTGTAGCAAACCCAGGTATGATTTATAATATAGATTTTTAAAATTAAATTTTTTTTTTAAGGGCAAAATGGAAAAGGGACAAAATAGTGAGGGCAAAATGGTAAAACACCCACTTGATACTGTAGAGAGTACTGTAGCAAACCCATGTATAATTTATAATATAGATTGTACCCCTACGTGGTTACCTATATGTGGTTATAGGTTTAGATAGTGCGTGAAATATATCTTGCACTGCATTATGGGATTGATAACGAATGTGTAGGACTTATGTCAGATACGTTGTGCCATAAGTGTTTACATATTCATAATTAATTGTGCACATAATTTTTAAATACGTGTTGCACTGTTTCATTGGTTTAACATGAGTTGCAGTAACATGTTATATTTATATGTGTTGATGTCCCATTGGGTGGACTTAATTTCAAGTATATGTTATGTGCTTGAATACGGTTATATCAGCTGATCTTAGGGGGTATAGAGAATCCCATCACTTATGAGAAAATATTTCATAAGGTGATTGGATGTCTTTATACTTAAACCGTTCACCCCCTTCTGTGGCCATGGATTGAGGGGTTCAGCTTCTGTGGATATGTGCAGCCATGCCACAAGATAGCGAGGCAGCTTATATGGATCTCTATAAGGGGTCGTATAAGATGTGGATAAGCACTAGCAGTTCACAAAAATGAGTGGAGTATAAGTATAACTCCCACCGTAGTACTACATATGATCCAGATGGGGAAAATGTAAAGGGAAAGGCAACGTAAAGTGTTTACTATTTCCCAATGTGATATTTGGGCAACCTGTTTGGTGTTGCATAATTGTTGTTGAGCAATCTGTGTGTGTTGCATATTATATGAGCAACCTGTTTATGTGTTGCCTATTGTAGAACTTGCTGATCAAGCGGAAAAGGTAACGTAAAGTGTTTACTGTTTTCCAACGTGATTGTGAGCAACCTGTTATGTGTTGCATATTGTATGGCATATTGTTGCATACATAATAGCTTGCTGAGATTTTTTCTCACCCCTTCTCCCTTTACTGTTTTAGATTCAGCTGAGACAAGTGGACCATACCGGTGAGGCCGGGAAGGAGTTTGGATCGTATTTTGGGTCATCAGAGTATGTATATATTTGTTTGGGAGTTGGGAATAGTTGTGATTTTGTTATGTTGTAATTAATCTTGGGAATAGGTTTGTTTTAAAGTTGGCTTGTGTAAGCCGTTACAGTTGTAGTACTTGTAAATGATACAGGTTATAACTGGTAGAAGCAGGTTTATAATTTACCTCCAAGTAGGGAGGTTATTTTGAAAATTGTTTTGAAAATGGGTTGTTATACTTTTCAAGTTCGTTTAAAGAAAAGTTTTTTTTTGAAAAAGGGTGTTTTGGGACCCTCCATCCTGGGAAACGGGTTTTTGGTTCCGGGAGTTGGGAGTCGGCCACAGTTGGTATCAGAGCCCAGGTTAGAAGTCAAGGGTAGATGTCTAGCCTAAGGGGTAGTGTGTGATATCTGACGCCGAGTGTTGAATGCAGGAACTTGTTCAATGGCGGGAAATGGTGATGATCAACATAGGGATCACGGAAAGGTGGATAATATGATGCTGAAGGAAACCAGAATATAGAAATGACGAAGATGTTCAGGGTCTTTCTGCAGAATATGGCAGCTCAGGGGCAAGCTCAACAGCAACCTAAGGTACGACCAAAACCTGGAATAGAGGATTTTGTAAGGATGAATCCGCCAAGTTTTAATGGAAATCCGAATCCGGGGAAGGCAGAAAATTGGTTAGAAGCAATGACTAAAATTTTTGAGGCTATAGGTATTCCTGATGAAGAAAAGGTTAGGTGTGCTATTTTCAAGCTGAAAGGTCCAGCGAATCATTGGTGGCAAGGGTTGCATGAATATTGGGAGCGGGCTCATACGCCCCAAACTTGGGATAATTTCACTCGGAATTTCGAGGATTATTTTGTTACCATGGTTACCCGAGATAAGATGGAGGTGGAGTTCTTACGTCTAAAACAGAGAACCATGACGGTAGCTTAGTATTCGGCAAGGTTCGCGGAATTGGCTCAATATTGTCCTCACTTGGTAACCCATGAAGGGAGGAGAGTTTATCATTTTATAAAAGGATTGAGGCACGCGTTTAGGAAGCGATTAGCGACTTATGACTTTGCCGGTTATCAGACGACCTGGGATAGGGCGTTTCATATTGAGAATGACCTTGAGAAGCACCAAGGGGAATTGAAAAGGGATGGAAGCAAGTTAAAGTATCAAGGACAAGGCTTCAAACTGCTCAAAGGACAGCCAAGTTCTTCATTTTTTGGAAGTGTTCGAGGAGTACAGATCGCAGTTTCTATGGCTCAGCCCATACCTGGTCAATCTAGTAGGGGTTGTAAATTTTGCCCGCGGTTTGGGCATACAGAAGAGACGTGTTGGAAAAAACAAGGGAGATGTATGAATTGTGGGAAATTGGGGCATTTCAGAAAAGATTGTCCTAAATCTAGACTTCAACAAGGATAGACATCAGGCAGTGGCCAACAAAAAGGGCAACAAAGTGATGGTACAAAGAGAGATACTGAAGGGAAAGAAAAAGAGAAAGTCTAAGGCAAAGTCTTGCCTTGGGATTGTGGAGAGATAGATTCCTCCGCAGTTATTAGAGATATTCCCTGTCTCAGGAAATAGGGGTCATATTTTTATAGATCTCAGTTTATCCCATTCTTATGTGGCATTACATTTTTGCTTTTACTTGCATAAATGGTCTAAGAGTTGCTTTATGTGTTAGAGGTTTCAACTCCTATGGGAGAGTACTTCGAATTTTCTTTGATTATCATGGTTGTAACATGATTATATGTGGGCATGGATTGCTAGTAGATTTGGTAGAATTACCAATTCGTGGTATGGTTGTTATACTTGGCCTGCAGTGGTTAAGTAGTTGTTGTGTTTTGGGTAGACTGTCGCCAAAAAGCGAGTCTCCTTTTCTATGTTTGACTTGCCTCTGGTTATGATTGAGGCGAATAAGTCATTATTTGATATTGTGTCGTATATGCATTAAAGGCCTAAATGTATGGTCTAAAGAATGTGAATGTTATTTGATTTCTGTGTTAGACTTGAATAAAAAGTCACCTGAAATATCTTAATTACCGGTGGTAAGTGAAATAGTGAGGTGTTTCCTCAGAGTATTTCTTGATGCCAGTTAGGGCAGTCGAATTTCATATTGATGTAATGTCAAGTTAGTATCATATCCAAGAGCACCTTGCGGAAGGGCACCAGATGTGTTGGTGAATATGATAAGTAGAGTTTTAAACCTGATTCTGATAACTTTGTGATAATCTTTATGGATGAGATCTTGGGTTATTCAGAGTTACGAAGAGATATGGGAATTATTTGCAAGTTATGTATCTGTTTTTTGTGAGAATCAATTGGTTGCAGAATTCAGGAAGTGTGAGTTGTGACTCAAGAAAATTTTAATGTTGGGCCTTATAGTTTCAAGCCTGGGGCATGGTTACTATTTTCTCGGATATTGAGACCCTGGTCAAATGGAACAACCTTTGACAGTGTTAGAATCCCGTAGTTTTCTGGGTTGACAGATTGTTACCAGATAATAGTTGATGGACTTTCGAGGGTGATTTACTCGGAAGAAGATATTTGAGATGGAATGCAAAAGGGTGAAACCAGTTTTGCAGAGTTAAAGAATAGAGTGGCTATAGTTCGATCCTTACCTTGCTTGATGGAGGTGAGAACTTGTGATTTTAGTTGCACGCCAAAAGAAGGGTTTGGGTTGTATTCCTATGCAGAATGGGAAAGGAATATCTTATGCTTCGAAGAAGTGAGTACTATCAGAGCAGAATTTTTCCTATTCTTGTCATGAAATTGATTGTGATTTTTTTTGTTACCTAAGTGGAACATTATCTATATGAAGTTAAAATTGAGATTTTTATCAACCAGAAGAGTTGCAGTACCTGGTTACTTAAAAGAAATTGAACAACAGGTAGAGAAATGGCTAGAAGTACTACAAGACTATGATTGCGGTATTTTATACTATCTGGGAAGCTAGTGTGATTCTGGATGCGATTAGCCGAAAGGCTTCATTGTCAACATTTTGGGTCTTGGGAATTGCAAGATAAGACATAAATTGCGAGTTTGAATATCCCTACAGTTTATGGAAGCTTATGGAGGTTCCACAAATTGATCCTGAATTAAAGAAGATGGATGCGTTTGAGTAATAGTGGATAGATTGACCAGGTTGGTTCATTTCTACCTAGATACTGAAGGATTGAAAATGGAAAAGGTTAGTATAATCATAGAGGCGAGAGATTCCTATTGCGATCTAGGAAGGCTTAGTATGAGGCTTGGGCTCCGAGCTGAGTTTCAGTTCTGCTTTTCATTTGCAGGTGGATGGGCAGATAGAGAGAACTATCCAGATTTTGAGGATATGTTGCATGTGTATATGATGGATTTCCTTCACTTTGAGAGGTTTATTCAACCTTAGTAGAAATTGCGTATATCATCAGTTATCAGTTTAGTATTGAATTGGCACTGTATGGAACTTGGTATGGGAGGAAGTATCTTGATGATCTTATCCCGATATTGAATTCTTCAACTGGGGATCTTCAGGTTGAATTGAATTGAGTGGAAGATTCATGTCATTGAGAAAGTCATTTGGAGAATTCGAGATGCTTGAGTAGTATGTGTGATTGTTTGATCACTCAGGTAAGTATGTCTAAAATTCGGGACGAATTTTATTTAAGGGGGAGTGAGTGTCACGACCCTAAACCTAGGCACATTTTGGTTACACGTGAAGCACGTGGGGGTTGGGGTGCGTTGCATCTCCTCTTATGTATTATGTGATTTACGGAATGACTATGTGTTCATTCTGGTATTTGAATTGGAAATTTGATTTGGCTATGTGTTATTTTCAAAGTTGATAACTTACTTGATTTTAGATATTAAAATATCAATGGAATATATAATGTCTAAAATAGATAAATGGGAAATTGTGTAGTAAGATGAGGTTATTTGAAATTTGAAATGAAAGTATTATTTAAAGCCTTGAGGTGCTTATGTGTAATTGTAAGTTTAAGGTGGTGGTTTGTAGGAGATTAGAACTTGGAGGAGCTTGGTTGTAAAATTGTTTATATAAATCTCTTCAAAGCTTCTTCAAGAAGCATTTTTCACCTCCTCAGTTTTCTCCCTTCTTCTACGTTCTAGAGAAGTCCCAAAACCTAACTGATCTTTCAAAAATTCCATAAATTCATCCTTTGATCCGTGGTTGATTCCGTCTTCAAATTAATGCTAAGGGAGTTGAATAGAGCAAGAAGAGCCGATCACATCTTCCTTTTATTTTGGTAAAAATTGGTAAGTTGTTATGGTTCCTTGTTATAACTGTTCATAACATGTTTAATGATGTTATTATGATGTTGTCACTCAATTTTATAAAGGTTGGATCATTCCCTTGGGGTTTGGAATGAAAAGGAACTAAGTTGGTTGAAGGACATGTAAAGGGTGATATAATATGGGTTGAATTGAATTGATAATTTGTTATAGATGTGTTATGTGTTATGGAGGAAGTATATTAGGGTCTAAAACCAGTTTATGCACTGTTGTTGGTACCTTGCAGTAGCTGGAATGAGAACTGAAAGTGTTGTTGTTGTTGCTGCTGATGTTGCTGAAGAACATCAGTTTCTGGGCAAGGGCACGAGTCGTGCCCAGAGGCACGAGTCGTGCCTCAGTCGTGCCTTGAATCTGTACCAAGTCGTGCTCAATTGCAGGACGACTATTTCTGGTGGGGTGTAATAGGGCACGAGCCGTGCCCTACCCTGTAGTCCTTGAACAATGTTTGAAGCCTTGTGAACCTAGTCTAATGGGTATGAATGAAGTCACTCTTTAACTAGGATTCAAGTACAACTTTAGTTCAACAATGTGGAACTTGAAATGGTCCAATTGGATAATGTGAAGGTCTTTAAATGTTGACCTGAAAATGCTTGGAAAGCAATTTCCGAACTTGAACCAAAGCTTATAAAATTTGGTATTTGAACTTGGAACCTTTAGGGAAGGTGTTTAAGATTGTATGATGAAAGCGTAGGACTATTTGTATGATATTGTACTCCTACGTGGTGTCCTGTATAGGGTTAATTGCTCTAATAGCGCCTAAAATGTTTAGTGCACTACTTCATTGATTGAGACAGGAGTGGTAATACCCTGTTTCTGGATTATATATATGTAAGGAATGAGTAGGCCTCATATGTGATATATGGTGCCTTACGTGATTGTATTTACTTGGTTGAAACCTTGATGGAAAGTGTTCAACCTTAGTGCATGAATGCGTAGGACTACTTATATTATATTGTACCTCTACGTGGTTACCTATATGTGGTTATAGGTTTAGATAGTGCGTGAAATATATCTTGCACTGCATTATGGGATTGATAACGAATGTGTAGGACTTATGTCAGATACGTTGTGCCATAAATGTTTACATATTCATAATTAATTGTGCACATAATTTTTAAATACGTGTTGCACTGTTTCATTGGTTTAACATGAGTTGCAGTAACATGTTATATTTATATGTGTTGATGTCCCATTGGGTGGACTTAATTTCAAGTATCTGTTATGTGCTTGAATACGGTTATATCAGCTGATCTTCGGGGGTATAGAGAATCCCATCACTTATGAGAAAATATTTCATAAGGTGATTGGATGTCTTTATACTTGAACCGTTCACCCCCTTCTGTGGCCATGGATTGAGGGGTTCAGCTTCTGTGGATATGTGCAGTCATGCCACAAGATAGCGAGGCAGCTTATATGGATCTCTATAAGGGGTCGTATAAGGTGTGGATAAGCACTAGCATTTCACAAAAATGAGTGGAGTATAAGTATAACTCCCACCGTAGTACTACATATGATCCAGATGGGGAAAAGGTAAAGGGAAAGGTAACGTAAAGTGTTTACTATTTCCCAATGTGATATTTGGGCAACCTGTTTGGTGTTGCATAATTGTTGTTGAGCAATCTGTGTGTGTTGCATATTATATGAGCAACCTGTTTATGTGTTGCCTATTGTAGGACTTGCTGATCAAGCGGAAAAGGTAACGTAAAGTGTTTACTGTTTTCCAACGTGATTGTGAGCAACCTGTTATGTGTTGCATATTGTATGGCACATTGTTGCATACATAATAGCTTGCTGAGATTTTTTCTCACCCCCTTCTCCCTTTACTGTTTTAGATTCAGCTGAGACAGGTGGACCATACCGGTGAGGCCGGGAAGGAGTTTGGATCGTATTTTGGGTCGTCAGAGTATGTATATATTTGTTTGGGAGTTGGGAATAGTTGTGATTTTGTTATGTTGTAATTAATCTTGGGAATAGGTTTATTTTAAAGTTGGCTTGTGTAAGCCGTTACAGTTGTAGTACTTGTAAATGATACAGGTTATAACTGATAGAAGCAGGTTTATAATTTACCTCCAAGTAGGGAGGTTATTTTGAAAATTGTTTTGAAAATGGGTTGTTATACTTTTCAAGTTCGTATAAAGAAAAGTTTTTTTTTTTAAAAAAGGGTGTTTTGGGACCCTCCATCCTAGGACACGGGTTTTAGGTTCCGGGAGTTGGGAGGCGGCCACACGCTTGGCTTTCGGCCCATTGGTGGAGGAGGGGGTACTTCCATTGCTTTTAAAATTGTTACCCGCGGCGCGGTCAGGGTTGTATAAAATGTTTCGTTTGCCAACCTTCTGAGTTTATCAGTGTTGCGGTTTCTATTATTTCCCTGACCTTGACTGCGGCTGGGCCCTTGGCCGGCATACCTCACATGCTCAATTCTGTCATTTGCAGGCCTGTGGGCAACTATTTCATTGGGCTCTTCTGCCGAGGCAATAGCAGAGGCCCTCTTGTACATCTCCTCCACATTTTTAGGCTTGTCCGAGGCAAAATTCATTTTCAAAAAGATGTATGATAAACCGCCCTCAAAGCGGAGTTGAATATCGATCTCGGTCAGGTCTACAATCTGCTCGGACATCTTCCTGAACCGAGTGATATATTATTTGGTGGTTTCTGCGGTGGCCTGCCTGACTTTTATAAGACCAGTCTTTGGCCTCGCGGGCTCACCCTCTCCGGCAAAATAGTTCAAAAAGCTATGAATGAACTGATTATAGCTTTTGATGGATTTTAGTTTAAGGGCCAGTATGCAAGACAATGCCTTGCCCGTGAAAGAAGCAGCTAAGACTTTGCATATCACGGCCTCATTCGAGAAGAACAGGTCCATCTATCCTTCAAACCTTCCCATATGGCACTTTACGTTGGTGGAGCCATTATAGGTCTCTATTTGTGAAGGTTTTCCCATTTAGATTGGCGCGAGGGTAATCTTGTACTCAAAAGCATCCATCGTGCGACCACAATTCGTGGAGCTTTACTTATGGTTTTCACCACATTTGGTGCATGAACTTGATAAGCTCAGGGTTCGTGCTATCTATCTTGAGATTTTTGGAGGGAGAAATCACGGCCTTCCCCTTGGCTTTGGCCAGGGGTTGGGCTTTGAATTTCTCAGAGAGAGGAGTAGATTATGCTCCCTCTCCCATCTCCTCATCCTCCTCAATTTCCTCGTGACCGCGGTCAACAAATGTTGGCTCTACCCTTTTTGTCCCCCTATGTTGACTAGCCAGAAATTTCGTAGGGACTATTTGGGAGAACCTTAGTGAGCCTTCCTTTAGGGGGACACCACCATTGACCTCCAACTCAACCAACTCGAGTTGGGCATCATTTATAGCCATAGCCTCAGCAACTACCTTAGACCTTGCAGCTGGAGCTTGGTTTATTTTGAGTATCAACTTAGGAGTGATAGAAGAGGAGGAGTTTTTTGGACTTGAATTTTGGGGGGATTTATCCTTACGGGCAGGCTCAAACTTTTCCATAAGGTCTCTTTGAAAAGGAGTGAGAGACCTTACACTGTCAAAACGGTCACCAAACCTATTAAATGTTGAGGTAATTGGTCTGGTAGAATTTAGTTGAAAGGGAGAAACCTGATCATTACCTTGAGGAGTAAGAAAGCCAGCGTTTTGAAGAGTAATATCAGTCATTTTCGACAGAGAAAAGTGAAAAGTGTTTGGACAAGGTGTTTGTTTTTGAAAAATACACAAGTATACACGAGAAAAAACTAGACAGTTCCCGGCAATGGAACCGCTGATGACGCTACGATTTTCGGGGTCTCACTGTTATAGGGATATCTGGCTTGTATATTGGTTTGTACCTAGAAAACAATAAATACAATAAGCACCGTTAGAGAACAAGCCGAAGTTTAATACAGCTCAGGCGCTCGGGTGTGAGAGTAAGATCTCTTAGAGTTTATAACTGAAAAATAAGAGTTGAAATGTGTTAGTGATTTGTGTGTTTAGGGTTTGGACAATGTGGCTTACAAATAATGATTTTGCACTTACCTTGTTCATGTGAACAAAGATTGATATTTATAATAAGGAGCTGCTTGATGATGTCAGCCCTTTAGGATATCTTTGTCTTTAACCTATTAAACGTGTCCGCACCTGCTGGACTCGTACAATAAAAAAGGATTTACTGAAAAGTGATGTCGCTGAATGGACAGATACAGAGGAAACAGACGATAGTTGGCGCTGTGCCTTATTTGCGTAGTGGGCGCCTGAGCCACCATTCAATGCGATGGGGATAAGCCGGCTTCTTGGTGTTGGTGTCAGTGTAGGTACATGCTTTGGTACCACTAGCTTTGGCTTTAACCGGGAGTATAGTGAAATAACCGGGAGTCTGATATAATACTGCGGTCAATATGTTGAGCGCGGTCAATATGTTGAGCGCGGTTAACGTGGTTGGCGCGGTTATATATATCGCGGTTATTACAGTCACGGTCACCTTGCTGACGGTATATCTGTCCGCGGTCTTGACTCGTACGGCATTAGGAGATCGTGATATTTACTCTAGCGCTCTATTTGTCCGCGGTCTTTACTATATCGGTCTACTTGTACGCGGTATTGACTCTAACTGTTGTTATTAACTCTATGGCGGTATATGATATGCCATGTCACTTGACCTTTGGATCGGACTTGACCTGATGGCCAGAGCATTGGGACACCAACACGGAGGTCCTGGGTTCGACTCCCCCCAGTGGTTAGAGTGGATGATTATCCCTCCCTAGTTAATATTAGGCGCCTCTGGGGGGATTTTAAGGGAATTTCAAGTGAATTGTAGGACTTATTAGTAAATTGACTTAAAAAAAAAAAAAAAAAAAAAAAAAAAAGATCGATTTTTTAGCACAGTTTGAAAGTTCCCGACTCATTAGGAAACAAGATGTGACTCTCTCCCAATCGAGAGTGAACGGAGGCATGTAGGGGCAAGGAGGGGTCACTGTCCCTCCTTGACAATTTTTTTTTTTTTGGTACTATATACAATACAATTTTCTTAAAAAAATAATTATACGTATTGTGACTATATTTTCTTTGTCTCACTAAAATTATATTTTTATTTTAAACACAGAGATTAAATTAGGTGTACTTTCTCCATCTCATTAAAAATTTTATTTTTATTTTAAACACAAAAATTAAATGTAATTGGGTTGTTAGTATAAAAAGTGAGGTATGAGAGAGAAAATTGATAGAAAAGTGTAATGTTTAATGAGAAATTTGATAAATAATTTAACATTTAGTGGGATGAAAGAAGTATATTTTGAAAAAAAAATGTTTTATATTTATAATTTTCTTTTAATATAATAGATGTGATTTGTAGACGTTAAATAAATATACATGTTGAACTTTTTGATATGTGCAATTATGTTATATGTGTGTCAAATTTTATAAGATACCAATGAATGAATTATTGACACAATTAAAACAAAAACAGATAATTTACTATGTCTAAAATTATACTCCCTCCGTCCCACAATAATCCGTAAAAAGACCACTTTTGGGCGTTCCACAATAATTTGCACTTTTTCAAAATGGAAATGAGACCCACTTCTCTTTACTCACAACACTTTTCAAATTTACTATTTTCTCCACTCATTCTCTCTCCTATTTTACTTTTACACTCACAACACATTATTTTTATCACCTTTTACCTTAATTTCCGTATCGACACAAAAAGTGCTTAGATTAGAATTGTGGGACCGGAGTACTCCCTCCGTCCCACGTGAATACAAACTTATTTTCTTTTTGGTCCGTCCCACGTGAATACAAACTGCCCAAAATGGAAATAAATTTATTATTTTATATTCACCCTACCCCACCCACTCATTCTCTCTCTTCATTTCCTACCACACAATTTATTCAACCAACTCCACTCATTCTTTCTCTTCATTTCCTACCACACATTTTCATTATCTTAGGCTATCTACAACGGAAGATTGAATTGTGGGATGAAATGGGTTTAAGGTGAATGAAATGGTGCAATGGGTAGTTGAAAGAGGGGTAAATGAATTGGCTGAATTAAAAGTTTCATCCGGGTTGAAATGTTTTTTTTTTTTTTAATAAGACACGTGTCGGCGTGTAATTAGCCTGGCGTGGCGAGTGCACCTCACGCCCAGGCGCGTGAGTGCGGTGGTTTTCCTTTTTTTTTTTTTTTCCTGGATGTGACAAGTGGCAGCTTCTTATTGGTTAGTTCGAATTTCAAAATTTTTTTTATCCCAAATCTTTGAGCTTAATTATCACCTAGTAAATTATTATTTTTTTAATTTTTTTTTTCACCAAAATTCATTTTTTTTTCCCTACAAAATGATATAAGTTTCATTTGATTTGGACAAAAAAAAAAATACTCATTTTTCAATTTGAGCTTAATTATCACCTAGTAAATTATTTTTTTTTAATTTTTTTTTCTCCAAAATTCATCATTTTTTTTCCCTACAAATTGATATAAGTTTCATTTGATTTGGACACAAAAAAAAAATACTCAAAGTGATGGGGTATAAAATGATGAGTTGGAGGGAGTTGAAATTTAATTTAAGTTAGTTATTGTAGGGGGTTAAATGAAATGGGTAGATAAAATATTAGGTGGATGAGAAAATGTGTAAAAAGTGTTGGATGAAATGGGAAGGTGGTATGAAATCATTGTGAGTAGTCTTAATAATATTTCTTAATTATTGTGCCCGAAAAAATGGTTTGTAATAAGGTGGAATGGAGGGAGTATACGATATGAAAAAATACACCAATTTTTTTTTTTTTCGGGGCCATTCCTTCGCTCCAAAATTTCTTCCCCTCCCCCCCCCCTCACTAAATTTCTGCTCCGCCACTGAACGGAGGGTCTAGGGTTCGACGAGACTCACGGCCAGTGTGTCTTTGTTTGAAGGCGGCGTCGGAACGGAGGAATCTCTACAGTAGTAGCAGCAGCTCGTGAGAATGACTACGGATGCCGATATGAGTAGCTGGACCGATCTCTTACATTCATCCTCCAAGCTCGTCGAACAAGCTGCTCCTTCCGCTCAATTCCCTCCCCTCCAGGTTTCTCACTCTTTTGAATTTGTACTAAACATCAGCTTCCATTTTGTGTTTGTTGTTGCTTATTATTTTTAGCATAGTTGAAATGCACCTAAAACCTATAAAATTTGATTACTCTGCATTAAAATTGACTGTTTATTTCGTCAAATTTTGACATACATTCTCTAGTTATCGAAAATAAACTTAATACTTTTATGAGAATTAGAGTGTTCGGTACTCTGCCTGTGGGCGTGCTTAGAAATTTGTCATTCTGTAAGTTGTTGATTCATTGTTTTTGTTCCTCAGAGAAACTTGGATCAGTTAGAAGCCTTATCGAAGAAGCTCAAGTCGAAAACCCTAAGAACGGAAGCCCCTTCTCAATCAATTGCAGCTACTAGGTACATACTGAGTTATATTGGTGATTTGGTAGCCCTAAATAACCACCTTAGTTCTAACTTCTAGCTGATGTGCAAAGATAGGATTGAGTTCTCAGCGGTTACACCCTCAAGTTAGTGATTTGGTGCATGATAGTAAACATATGCTGCAAATCAAAGCTTGGAATATGTACGTTTTTGATATTAACTTTGAAGCTGAAAATTTGTTTTTAAACAAGACTGAGATCATATAATAATAATTTGTTGGGTTTGATATGAATGCCATGAAATTCAAAGAGTTACTACTCCCTTAACCTGGTTGGAGAACTTCTGTGCAAGTGTAATCTATTATAAGAGCTACTTCAATAACCTTAGAATATTAGTTATAGAAGAATATGTTAATGCTTTTTTGGTTACTAGAATGGTCAAGAAATTCCCAGCCATTCGAGCGACCCTCGATTATAATTGTGCTAAAAGTACATGGAAATGAGTGTCATTTTTGCATACTAACGGTCACCAAGCATAGCCAACTTGTTTATATAGTATACGAGGGACAGTGTTGTAACATTAGTGTTGCCATTAAGCCTAAACAGGTGATCTTTAAGTGAGGCATGTCAATATAACAATGACTTTCTCACTAGGATGGGGAAATAGTTATTGTTTCATCCAACTATCTGCTTGAAGAGAAATTTGCTGCCCTTATGTATTCTCAATGCTACTTCCTTTCTCAGGCTACTTGCTCGTGAAGGAATAAATGCAGAGCAACTAGCTCGGGATCTTAAATCATTTGAGTTAAAGGTAGAACTTCATATCTTTCTATTTGACGCATAATGTATGCCCTTTCTTGTGTCTCTAGTGTTTTGCCTCAATATCTGTTCTCTGATTTTGAAGTTCTAGCAAGCTATGTGAATGTTTGAACATTCAAACAAGTGTCTTCCTTTGTGAGGGGGGGGGGGGGCTTAAACTAGTTATTACATAAATCCTTTCTAATTTGCAAAGTTTTTAAGTATTGTTTTTTTTTTCCGATGTCAAGATGTAAAGTAGGAGTAAAATGATTGGCCAGCGCAACACCTAGCTTGATATTAATTCTACATCTGTCCCAAGTGAGGGCCGTTTTCAAGCATACAATTATATCATTCTGCATAGAGCTGACCTTGTTACCGAAAGATGAATTGTTCAAGTAGGAGATAAGACTTGCTTTAATCCTCATGTATCTTGATTTTAATTTCCACATTATTTTTTGTTTTAGTGCACTAGGTTACTTAATTTTCAGGGATTTTGTACAGTTGTGCTTTCCCCCCAAATTATCTATTTATAAAACTTTTAGATCCAGCTTCTGATGTGTTTAGTATGCCTTCACTATAGTTTTTTGGGGTTTTACACTCATTATTCAAACTATCAGTTGAGTTTTTTGTTTTCTTCTTGAAGACAACTTTTGAGGATGTTTTCCCTGCTGAAGCAACAAGCGTTGAGGAGTATCTGCAACAGGTACATTACCCTTCTAGTTTTGTTTTTGACGAATTATTGTTTACCTTCTGTTGTCCTGAATCTAGGCATGGCCATTTACGGTTCCGGTTCCGAAAAAAGTGAAACCGGAACCGAACCGTCGGTTCAAGGTTCCGGTTCCGGTTCGGAACCAGCGGTTCACGGTTCGTAACCGGCGGTTTAATGGTTTTTTTTTTTTTTTTGAATAGAAAAAACTGTTTTATAATTTTTTTATTACTGGCTTTTTTGCAAAAAGTTAAATAAAAAAAGATAGAAAAAACTAAACAAATGAAAGTATATAAAAGAAAATAGGGACGGACACGGACTACCCTTTATTTTTTTCATTTTATTTTTATTTTTTATTAATTAGGAAATAATATTTTAGACTTTTTTATTAGTGATTTTTTTTACAAAAAGGTATATAAAAAAAGATAGAAAAAAACTAAACAAATGAAATTATACAGAAGAAAAGAGGGACGGACTAACCTATATTTATTTTTTATTTTCTTTTAATTTTTTATTTACTAGAAAATATTATTTTAGACTTTTTTTAATAGTGATTTTTTTTTTTTACAAAAAGGTATATAAAAAAAGATAGAAAAAACTAAACAAATGAAAGTATATAGAAGAAAAAGGGTACGGACTACCATATATTTATTTTTTCTTTTCTTTTAATTTTTTATTGACTAGGAAATAATATTTTAGACTTTTTTTATTAGTGATATTTTTTACAAAAAGGTATATAAAAATGATAGAAAAAAAACTAAACAAATGAAAGTATATAGAAGAAAATAGGAACAGACTACCCTATATTTATTTTTTATTTTCTTTTAATTTTTTATTGACTAGGAAATACTCCCTCCGTCCCGCTACAAACCGCACACTTTCCTTTTTGGGCGTCCCATTACAAACCGCACACTCCCAAAAAGGAAACTTTATATTAATAAAATATTCACCCTACTCCACTCATTCTCTCTCCTATATTATTTTAATACTCACAACACCATTATAATTTACTATTCCCTCCACTCATTCTCTCTCCTATTTTACTTTTACACTCACAACATTTTATTAAAATATCATATTCCTTAATTCCCGCGCAAACAGTGTTAGTGCGGATATTAGCGGGACGGAGGGAGTAATATTTTAGACTTTTTTTATTAGTGATTTTATTTACAAAAAGGTACATAAAAAAAAGATAGAAAAAAACTAAACGGATATATTATGACGGTTTCTAACGGTTTTTAACGGTTCGGTTAACGGTTTCTAACGGTTCCGGTTAGGGCGGTTCGAAACCGCCGGTTCACGGTTTTTAAAAAGTGGAAACCGGAACTGGACCACCAAACCGCCGGTTCCGGTTCGTGACGGTTCCACGGTTCCGGGCCGGTTCCGGTTTTTAATGCATCTCTTACAAATTTTCTGTTAGTATTATGTTCTCTTCTACATTGCTGTTGAGTTTTTCTGAAAATCTATACCTGGCGGTCCTGGCCATACTTCATTTGTCCAAATACAATGTATAAAGTTGTTTCGTCAGAAATTTCATGGAAGAATCATCAACAATTTTAGATCATTCTTAGTAGACATTTTTGTTCGGCGTGCACAATTAGACAGAGATATCTTTCTGAAATTCCTGAATGATCAGATAATAGACTTATAACATGAACGGTTTGGTGAACTGCTGAGTACTTGTCTTGCTGTTATTGTAAAAGACTATATAGAAGAATAAAGTATTTTACCTGCTAGAATTGGCATTTTACTTTTTGGATTTTAGCCTTTTTGGAAATCTAAGATCATTTTCTGTGGGATTCTTAATATCTTTTATGATGATGAAAAAGTCTGGTGCCTGATCTTCTCTAGGTTCTTCTTAAGTGATTAGAGTGACTGCTGTTAATTGTTTTTTTCCCTGACTGCTACTAATCGCATTATTGGATTGAAAGTAAAAATAAGCAGCTATAGCCTATAATTACTATCGTCAGCTTGAAAGCCCTAGGAGAATTGCTATTTGGAATGACAAATGTATCGTTTGGATATATATTAACAAATTTTGCTCATATTAGGCTAGTTTGCCGATTGAATTTGGCTGACATCATGGTGGAAGCGTGTTATTTATGTTTTGGTGGAGTCTGCTTAAACTGATGTTATTAGTCTGATTTGGTAGTTGCCGGACCTGGCCCCCTGATGTGACCTGTCAGTCTTGTTCTGATTGGAGAAGTTTGACTTTGACAGTTAATCCGACTGTAACTACTTACGACCAAAAAGGGATCACGGAATGAAAATTTTACATTGTGTAAATGCTTTTGCGTGTCCTTTGTAATGATCAACTTATGATTTATGAATATCTGGTTCTCATATGGAACCAAGGGCAGAGAAAAAGTTTTATTCTGATGATTTTTTGCATTTTTCCAAGGAAATTTTAATCTCAATAGAAGGTACAGCAGTCCAAAAATCCCTACTTTATGTAAATTCATTAAGGGATTGAAAATGATATGAAAACTAGGGCTATCACTTTGGGCGGGCTACCCATGAACGGACTCGAGTTCGACCAGCCATATGCCTATTCTCCTCAATCTGTATATAGAAGGCGGGTCGGATTCGGCAGTTTCTTTTGGGCGAGTCGGGAGTGAGGCCCTCGTGGGTTCACTCGAGTTGGTTCGTATTCGATCTGTCCAGATGGACCCGCATAGTGCTATCACCCAAATTCAATCGGCACAGATGATAAGAGAGATTGAACTTTCCATCTACGATGTTCATTTACCTATCAGAAGAAGATATAAGTACATTTTCCATTAGACTTCTTTTGGGTATAAAATAAAGGTATAACTTACGAATGTGTCCTCTAGGATTTGTTGTGTAGTATTTCTGTCTTCTCATTGTGTCCCATGACTGTGTCAGATTTGTTCCGAGTTTGTGCATGCTGTAATGATACTAGCTACTTTAATACATCGGTCACTTATGATGCATGGTAATGCCAATTGCGCAGGTCCACGAGATGGCAATGGTCTCTGCTGTTCAGGAAGCTCAGAAGGACAACCTACGAAGTTTTGATGATTATATGATGACAGTATTGGAGGTTAGTCTGCTAGAAGTACTGCAGTCTTTCAGTATGAACCGGCTTAATCTACATAAAGACTATCATCTTAGGAGCATGCTGCATCTTAAAAGAGGCAATTTGTCACAGTTTGTTACAAGAGAATTCTAGCAGCTTGAGAGTCCTGGTATTTTGTTTATTCCTTGTGTGTTAAACCTTGATTAAATCTGTCAGGAGGATTGGCAGAAGGAAAACGAGACTTCCTTCAGAGTCTGAGCCGAATTTCAACGTTACCGAGAACGAATATAAGTAATTCAAGCACAGGGGTTACTCGTTCACGTCAAATAGTTTCTGTGACTTCCAGTCCTCAGGTTTCACCCTGTCCTTCTAACATGGAGCTTGTACCTCTGGTCGATAGGCCGACTATTGAGAAAAAGCTACAGTATATGCCGAAGTTGTGAAGAATCTCAATGACACAAGACAGCGTGGCTTACCTTATAAAGTAAGGAATCTTTATTTTTCTGGTACCATCTGAACTGCTGATTCTTTTTAGTTTCCATCTTTTCTTGGTTCCATGGTCGTACATTTTCTGACAGCTCAAATCACAACTTGAGGCGGCAAGTAAATGATCGATAAATCATCTTGAATAGTTTTAAATCATAAGTGTCATTTGACGTCGGTATAGCCAATAGCTTTCATGCTACTTACTGTACTGTGGTTTGTTTTCATTTTCTGGGAAGGGGAAGGTCGATGTGTCTGTCTAATTGAAGCTGGATGATGATTTGTTCAGTCAACTGATTTTGTTTTTTATTTTATATCTTTACATTGACTTGTTCTTGCTAGCCTGCTACTGCGTTCAAGATTGCTTATGAAGGTCTTGGTCTGGACTCATCTGGTCGAAAGTCAGTTACCATGGTGAAAATTTGGCATCTAATTCAGGTACATTCTCTATTTGTCGGAACATTCCACGGAAATAAATGGATAAATGGTGCAAATGCTTGCAGCTGTATGTTGACAACTTTTGTTATAATTTCATGTTTATGGGGCTCGTATTGCAAACACTTACATGAGTTTAACTGACAGACGTTGATGGGTGAAAATTCAACTGTCCAAAGAAACGTTTCAAAGAAAATGTCACTAGTTATTGGTGCAAGGCGCCACCTTGAATGGGGACATGAGAAGTATGTCATGGAAACGATTCGAGAGTCATCCGGACAAGTAATGAATTAGTTTTCTGTTACTCACAATTGTCGTTAATTCTTATGATGTTATGGTCATTTGGCAATTCTTATTTGGTGATGGCCAAATGGATATCTTGGCCAGCTTGTTTTCCGAGTATTATCTTAAATGCTGCTTTATGCATTTTTTGGACAAAGTTGTTGATTTCCCGGTTATTGTGGTTTTTCGATTGTAGGCTGCTCTTGGCGGAGCTGTTGGAAATGTGCAACGAATCCATGCCTTTCTCCGGGTTTGTCAACATCTTTTACATTCACTTATAAGGAACCCTATGTAGGGGAATATGGGGTCTTGATCTTGATACAGAGGCCGGATATGTGATTGAATCGTGTATAATCCACTTTCCGAATAAAGTATTTCGACCCTTAATGCCTGGGTTACACAAAATCTTTATTGGGATAAGACAATCACGCAATTTGTTTTCTAGGCAAAGAGAACAAATCAAAACTTGAGAATTGTGTTGCTTTTGTTATTGTTGTATTACTTGTGTTTTTCATATTTTTTACAACTGAGATCAATCTCTGTATATATACAGATGGGGAGGTATTAGTTAAAGGGTACAATCAAAAGACATGACTTTAGCCAAGCAATGTGTCTCTTCATTTTGAAAAGGCATCTGTACAGGAACTGCACGGCCGTGTCTTATGAAGCCGCACGGCCGTGTTGTTCATACTCGCACGGCCGTGTCATATGAAGCACGGCCGTCTTTGTTCATACTGATCAGAAAAGAGCTACCCTTTAACTTTTACTTCTATATCGAGGTTGACTTCGTTTTAGCTCAAACGAGTGTGTACTCCACACTTTCCACTTACTCGTATCCGAGTCTAATACGAATCACATTGATCTCTTAGTAAATCACCATTACAATAAAACAAGTTGATGACACTAAAATCACCAACAAATCCCCTCCATTTTAGTGTAATCCTTTGATTTACTAAAGCTGTATAAATAACGAAACAAACGAATGCATAAATGAAAATGTCTTGCGATTGAATTTTCATCTTAGTATAATACACATTTCAAATACTCGAGAATCGGGGTGTCGTAACGATTGAACCCGTCAACTCATATGAATACCGAAGATACTATACACATAAGTTCGATACAATTCTCTTTGTTTAATCTTGACACTTTTACAAGCCATTGTGTCCATATCCATTAGTGAGCATATAGGAAGCCAAGTCCTAGCTTGAAGCGGCGAAACTTCATGTCCGTATAGGTAGTTCCTTTAATCTTGCTCCCGCATTTGCAATTTTTCAAAGGAACTATTAAGAAGATATTCTTCAACCTAACCTTTACTTGTGTCCGAACACATACCTTGGGAAATAATAACATGTGTTCCAATCTCCAACCGCGAGCTTTCCACATTGAATTCAAGCTTCTAACGTTGTATTAGAAGGGAATTGGGTATCTCACAATTAGAGGATTAAATGGACTTTAATCCCATTCCCATTGCGAGACTTATTTACCAAGTCTCTGGCTAACCCCTTCGTCAAGTGGTCGCCCAAATTTTGTTGCGACCGAACAAACTCAACTCGATATCACACCATTCATGATTAACTCCCGAATCATACTATGTCTCGACACCCAAGTGTCTAGACTTGCCATTATAAATCGACTATAGGCCCTAGCCAAGGTGGCAAAGACTATCACAATGGATAGGCATTGGTGATATCGGTTTTGGCCATAATGGAATCTCATATATCAAGTTCAAGCCACTCCGCTTCTTTTCCAAAGCCAGCCCAATGCTACAAACTCGCATTCCATTGTAGAATGCGTAATACATGTCTCGCTTTTTGGAAGCCCAAGAAATGGCACCTCCTCCAAGCAAGAACACCCAACCACTAGTAGAAGATGAATCTTCTTGGTTGATCCAACTAGCGTCGGTATAACCTTCTAATATAGAAGGATGTCCACTATAACACAAACCATAGTCCATAGTACCTTTTAAGTACTTGAACACCCTTGTTATAGCATGCCAATGTCGTCTACTAGGATTACTAGTGAACCTGCTCAATCTTCCAACCGCATAAGCAATATCGGTCGAGTGCCTGTCATAGCATACATCAAATCGCCGATGGCTTTTGAGTATTCGAGCCGTGACACAGTTTACCAAGATTTGATACAAGTTTCTCGTAGGATCCATGGGAGTACTAACTTTAGAACAATTATCACAATTAAATCTCTTGAGAATTTTCTCAATATAATGAGATTGTGATATTGCAATTCCCTTGTTCATCCGTTTAATCTTTATACCAAGAATTACATCGGCTTCTCCCATGTCCTTCATCGAAAACTTTGATGACAAAAACTTCTTAGTTTTATCAACTACATTTTGGTCGGTGCGAAAATCAACATGTCATCTACATATAGACAGATGATTACACCTTTACCGGATTCATCAAATCTGCTATATACACATTTGTCGGACCGATTTAATACAAAACCATTCGACAAAACAACCTCATCAAATTTTTGATGCCACCGCTAGGTGCTTGCTTGCCCATACAATGACTTAATTAACTTACATACCTTATGCTCATTACCTGGCATAACAAATCCTTCGGTTGCTTCATATACACTTCTTCTTCCAAATCACCATTTAAAAATGTTGTTTTGACATCCATTTGATGGATCAATAGATTCTCGAATAGCCGCCAAAGCTATCGAAATCTAATAGTAGTGATACGAGCAACCGGTGCATAGGTATCAAAGTAATCGATCCCTTCCTTTTGTCTAAAGCCTTGGATTACCAATCGAGCTTTAAACTTGTCGATAGTTCCATCGACTTTCATCTTCTTTTTGAAGATCCATTTGCACCCCAAAGGTTTACAGCCTGGTGGTAAATCGACAAGACCCATGTATTATTTTCCACAATAGAACCAATCTCATCATCGATGGCTTCTTTCCAAAAACCGGCGTCTCGAGATTTTATTGCTTCATCATAGGTTCTTGGATCCTCCTCTATACTATAACAAGAAGAGTATTGAGATTCAATTTGATCTCTTGATCCCATAACTAAATATAGTTGAAAATCGAACCATATGATTTAGCTTTCCTTACTCTTGTACTCTTACGAGGTTCGGGTGTCTCACTTGGTACATCAATTGAATGATCATCCATTTGAGATTCAAATTGACATTGGTATAATATCCTTGGGTCTAGGTATAGAAGAGAAACGATTCTCATCAAAGATTGCATCTCTTGATTCTATAATTGTGTTTATAGAAATGAATTCATTAGGTTCTATAACATAAAACCTATATGCCTTGGAATGCTCAAAGATATCCAACAAAGATGCAATCAATACCTTTTTCTCCCAACTTTTTCCTTTTAGGGTCCGGAAGTCTAACCACGGCCCTACATCCCCAAACTCACAAAAATGTCAAGTTTGGTCTTTTCTTATACCAAAGCTCATATGGGGTAATCTTGTTCCTTTTATTAGGAACTCTATTCAATAGATGACAAGCCGTTAACACGGCTTCACCCCAAAACCCGTCACTCAAGCCGAGTAAGACAACATGGCGTTAACCATTTCTTCAAGAGTTCTATTCTTCCTTTCACCACACCATTTTGTTGTGGTACATAAGGAGCCGTAGTCTCATGAATTATCCCTACGGATTGGAAATATGTAGGATCATAATATTCGCCACCTCTATCCGTACGTAAGGTTTTAATCAAGCCATTAAGTTGAAGTTCAACTTCGCTTTATAAATTTTAAATTTATCTAGGGCTTCATCTTTTGCATGCAAAGCAAATAAATATAGCAAAACCTAGAGGCATCATCTATAAAAGTGACAATATACTTTTTATTGCTCTAAAGATGGAGTTGCATGAAAATCACATAAATCACTATGTATCAATTCAAGTTTCTACTGTAATTCCTTGTAACACTTTTAAAAGGTTTCCTAGTGATTTTTGTTAACATGCAAGTATTACACCTTTCCGTATTATTATCAATAACAGTGAATCAAACCATCTTTGGACATTTCAAGCATTCTTTTATAGTGCACATGTCCTAACCGAGCATGCCATAATGAGGAATTAACAACAACAGAGGAAGTCATATAAACAGAACTAGAGTTAACGAATTTTATTCAAATTCAACATAAACATCCCATTGTTATAATAACCAAATCCTACAAATACACCCGACTTCGATAAGATATACTTATCGGATTCATAAACTTGTTTATAACCACACTTGTTCAAGACAGACTGTAAATTAAATTCTTACGAAGTTTAGGTACATATAAAACATTAAACAAAGAAATCGTTTTTCCCGAACTAAATTCCAATACCACACTTCCTCTTCCTTGAATAGGAGCGGAATGGTCATCACCCATGTAAAGGACAGATCCGTCTTCCATTGGTTCGTATGTCTTAAACCAACAACGATCTTTACAAACATGAGCAAAAGGCACCGGAATCAATCCACCACGCAATAGCATCATCCCGCACATAAAATGCCTCGTAAATTATTGAAACAGAATTTTTAATAAATCTGCTCCAACTATGAATTAAATTCTCGACCTTGGTTTTGAGAATGGTCCTTAGACCCCTTTCCCGAACCACTTGTGCTTGCGCCTTTCTTGTTGTTTCCAACACGACAATCCTTCTTAAAGTGACCGTATTTGCCACACTTCCAACAAGCCAATTTAGGCTTCTTGTTGGGACCGTAACCATTGTCATTGAAACCGCGTTTCTTTCCTTTGTTTTTGTTTCTACCATCATCAATCATATTGGCCGATGGTCCACCAACTTCCTTTCCTTTGCCTTTGTCATTCTCTTGCGCCCTTAGAGATTCCTCTATGCGCAGTGACTACCAAGTTGAACCAAAGACAGATCATCTTTACCATGTTTCAAAGTGTGTTTGAAATCCTTCCAGAGGGAGGCAACTTATCAATCACACTTGAAACCGATATTGACTCATCCATCTTCAACCCATGTTGAGCATATTGTCCAAGGATTCTAAGGAGTTCATTGAATTGTTCCATGACAGTGTCTAGCATCGACCATCTTGTAATTGTTAAAATTACTCACAAGGAACTTCTTACTAGAAGCATCCTCTGCCATGTACTTGGATTCAAGAGAATCCCATAATTCTTTAGCAGACTCCTCATTTTGATAAATGTCAAATAAAGGATCAGACATACCGTTCAATATGTGTCCTCTGCAGATGTAGTCATCGTTCTCCCACTTCGATCTACGTCTGACGGCCTCCAAGTTATCCTCTTCAAGCAATTCTGGAATTGGAG
Organism: Adenophora triphylla var. japonica; assembly: GCA_022495995.1. Taxonomy (NCBI): domain Eukaryota; kingdom Viridiplantae; phylum Streptophyta; class Magnoliopsida; order Asterales; family Campanulaceae; genus Adenophora; species Adenophora triphylla. The sequence goes on from JAFEMH010000322.1 coordinate 786,957, forward strand.
TAGATAGAACATACACCACCTTTAATGTTGTCAAAAGGAAGTGCATCTTCTTTTGCCAACGTCTGAAATCTTGCCCTTCAAACTTGTCTAGCTTTCCAAACTTTGTTGTCATCTCCTTCACAGTAGCCATGAGTATCACCAAATACTTTATTCGTTTGTAGGGGAATATGGGGTCTTGATCTTGATACAGAGGCCGGATATGTGATTGAATCGTGTATAATCCACTTTCCGAATAAAGTATTTCGACCCTTAATGCCTGGGTTACACAAAATCTTTATTGGGATAAGACAATCACGCAATTTGTTTTCTAGGCAAAGAGAACAAATCAAAACTTGAGAATTGTGTTGCTTTTGTTATTGTTGTATTACTTGTGTTTTTCATATTTTTTACAACTGAGATCAATCTCTGTATATATACAGATGGGGAGGTATTAGTTAAAGGGTACAATCAAAAGACATGACTTTAGCCAAGCAATGTGTCTCTTCATTTTGAAAAGGCATCTCGTACAGAACCGCACGGCCAGTGTCTTATGAACCGCACGGCCGTGTTGTTCATACTCGCACGGCCGTGTCATATGAATCGCACGGCCGTCTGTTCATACCGATCGGCCAAAAAGAGCTACCCTTTAACTTTTACTTCTATATCGAGGTTGACTTCGTTTTAGCTCAAACGAGTGTGTACTCCACACTTTCCCTTACTCGTATCCGAGTCTAATACGAATCACATTGATCTCTTAGTAAATCACCATTACAATAAAACAAGTTGATGACACTAAAATCACCAACACCCTATACGGCCAGCTAGGAGCCTAAATATCCAATTCGATTTGCTTTTATTTTGTACTTGTTACTAACTTCTTTTATCCATGCAGATTCGTTTAAGAGATTATGGGGTTCTTGATTTTGATGCTGGTGATGCTCGTAGACAACCTCCCATTGATACTACCTGGCAGCAGGTATTTGGCACTTACAATCTTAACTGTTTATTACTAGAAATCCTGAAACCTTCCACCCCTAATATGCCAAGCGGTTGATCAGCCAATCTAATTGTTTACATAAAAATTATATGTGCCAAGATGTAAGCATCAACATGCTTTCATATCAGCCTTTTGAGCTTATTCCTGGAATTCTCTGTGCACTGGGAAGGATGAGGATATCTCTCTTTAATATGACATGCATGTTCAGGCTTGTCAACTGGTCAACTTATACTTTTCAGTTCTTTTTCTTTCCTCAAAAAAAGGTAATGTGAGAAGTGCTGAGCCTATTAATGAGGGGTCGCTTCAGTTTTGGCTATCAATAACATCACAATAATCAAACGAATCTAAGTGAAGTTTTAAGAAAAGGTTCTGTAATATAATACCTAAATGTTCCTCGGTGTTACTATCCTCCTTTTTAAGGGACATCCCCTGGAGATTGATGTAATTTAATGAATATAGTTCAACATAGTCCTTTTGCATTCATGTATATGACCTTCACAGAGTAACTTCGAAGCTTCTGAAGCTTGAGCTATACTTGTTCTTACATCCCTTTATGAGGGGGACATCTTGTCATTGCCACTGTAGGTTTTGTTATCAGTAACTCTTATCATAGCAATCAATCATATGTAAGGGAAGTTTTAGGAGAAGGCACAGTTATTTAAGACCTAAATTTGCTCGTTAGTCTATATATCCTCCTTTTTGAAGTACATCCGCAGGATATTGAGGCAATATATTGAATTTAGTTAGACCTGCGGTGTTTTTGTGTATGGTCTTTTAACTTTGAACCTTCTGAAGCTTGAGTTGTACCTGTTCCTGCATCCCTATTAAGATATATCCTGTTGTGCTTACAGAAATGAATGAGATAAATGATATTTCTGTTATTATAATCACTGGAAAGGACTTAGTGCTCTTATTAGCTTGAAAAAAGAAGGTATATACATTCTCTTTAAAAGCAGTAAAAGAGGCAAACCACATATCAGTTATTGCAATTACTCTAATCTGCTAGAAATATATTTCGTAATATGCCGACTTCAAAAATGGCTTCATGGTCAATTATTCCACAAGTTCTATCCTTATTCACGTTTTTTGAGATATGATGGTTATTATTTATCATATTCCGGTTTGGTTTCTCTCTCTCAATGATATATCGTCTATACTTATGCTCAAAGAAGTCTTTTCTTTTTCTGTGTCTTTTAGTAGTGCAAAGCTGTTTGATTTTAATATATTATCAGTGTTTATCTCAAAATGGCGACTTGGAAAGACATGCAACAAAACTAAAATGCCTTCTCAGATTCTATCTTTTTTGGTCAAGTTATAAAGATGGAGTGAACATGGAGCTAAAAGAGATGGGATGGCATACTTGGTTGTCTATAGTGATAGTGGATTTGGTCAGGGTTGCTCATGTATTGAGAATATGATTTAACTAGTTTCTCTTCTGACATCTGTCAACAGATCTATTTCTGCTTGAGGACTGGTTTTTATGATGATGCAAGAGAAGTTGCTCTAAGGTCTCGAGTTTCACATCAGTTTGCCCTCAGGTACTGAATATTCATTGTATATCTATATATGAGGGTTTCCCCAACACTAAACCTTTTGCCTGACAGCTTACAGAGTGGATTACCACTGGAGGTATGGTGTCTGCAGAGACTGCAACTGTTGCTACAGAAGAATGTGAAAAGATGTTGAGAATGGGTGATCGTGTGGGTCGAGCTGCCTATGATAAGAAAAAGTTACTTCTATACGCGATCATATCTGGTTCACGTAGGCAGATTGACCGTATACTCAGAGAACAACCTACACCATTCAATACTATTGAGGATTTTTTGTGGTTCAAATTAGCTGCTGTACGAGACTGTTCTAGTGGATCCTCTTCTGCTGTCCTGAATGAAGGATTATCTCCCTACAGTCTGGATGATTTACAGGTGTACCTAAATAAATTTGAACCATCATATTATACAAAGAACGGAAAGGATCCGCTGGTGTATCCGTACGTTTTGCTTCTGAGCATACAGTTGCTACCAGCTGTTCTATATTTGTCCAAGGACATGGGAGATGAGGGTTATAACATAGATGCTGTTCACATATCTATTGTGCTGGCAGACCATGGCGTCCTCTCTGAAGGTGCAGGTGTAGGTCAGAAACTTGGGGTCATGGATGCTTTCGCTGAGGCAGCTAGCATAATTCGGCATTATGGTTCATTGTACCTACGGAATGGTAATCTCTCTATGGCTTTGGAATACTATGCACAAGCTGCTGCAACTGTGGGTGGAGGACAATTGTCTTGGTCTGGGAGGGGTAATGTTGATCAGCAAAGACAAAGAAATTTGATGCAGAAGCAGCTACTCATGGAACTGTTGTTACATGACGGTGGGATATTTCTTTTACTCGGACAAAGAGGTGCGGGAGAAGAAGGTGAACTGGGTAGATTTTTGACTGATGGAAAGCTGAGGCAACAGTTTCTGCTTGAAGCTGCTCGCCATTGTCAGGAAGCTGGTCTTTATGACCAGGTAATACTTCATTTCTTTACTTATTAATACTGTTTGACCTGCTACCATATGGGCGAATGTATCTTTTTCTTCTTCCTGGGTATGTACGCGCCCTGTTTTTAATTTGCGCCTTTTCTTCAGCGTTAATCATGCGGTCTCAATAAGTGGCTTGATTGATCTATTTGGTCTAGAGTTCCCTGACATGCATGTGTATATCTTTCAGTTGGCTCTATTACTGTAGTAGATAACCTTCTTCCATTTTTCTTTCTTAAAAAAATTATCTTTATAATCTTCATGGAGAATTATCATAATTGCTGTGCTTGTTTTTGTTAATGGAAGGCTTAGATTTACATGAGTTTTATATTATTTCATCATAAGCTCTATACTATATTTGTTTCACTTTGATTCTTTTCTTGTGGACCTTTGTAATCTCCGTTCTTCTCTCATATTCATTGCCTCTAAGCAGAAGGATAGTAGTGCGTGAAATGATAATAAGGACTAAGAAAAGAGAGAACATCTGTTTCATCCTAATTTCTCCGGAAAGTGCTGAGGGAGTACTCACTGAGCTCAAACTCATATATTATTTGCTAGTCACCTTGATAAGAAGTCCTGCAAGTCAAGCTGTTAGTGTTTAGAGAAAACACCAGTTGAAAGTGAAAATGCTGGAGTCGATACAAATAAGGATTATTGGAAAATCTCTTGGTAAAGTTCCTTGGTTTTGAATGAAGTTATTTTAGATATTGGCTGAGTTGGATCCAAGAACTGTCTTAGAATTATTCCGGGGAAGAAGTTTGAGAGTTACCGCATTCCGGGTGTTTTGTTCATATGACTTAACATACTTGCATATAGGGCTTTACTATTGTGTTTACCCTCATTTTTCTACTTTGAAGATGGGATTTTCGCTATCTCCTGTCTTTCCGAGAGATTGTAGGGAAAATTAAGGCTAATTTTTTCACTTTGTGGATACTTTTCCATGTTAGAGAAGAGCGTGAGCTGATTTTCTGATTTTCTTAATATTTGCATATGCATTATGAAGTACAATCCTCACTTGAGTTTACAACTTAATTTGACATGGAGCTCTATTTTACTTATCTGATGTTTTATTTTTCATCAAAGAAGCATATGCTGATAGCCACCACTTAAGTTCCCTTCACAAGTATCAAATTTATCTGATATTCCATGTAATAAGGTAAAGTCTCGTGGTCAATGGCGAAGGGTTTTGTAGCTCAGCTACAAGTACTAATCATGCTGTTTTCACATTGTTGGAAGAGATGCAAACACAAAGAGAAAGAGCACAACAGGAATTGTTGCTGTAGCTCCTCAATTTTGATAGGCATGGGGGAGTGATATGGTGTCTTAGAAATGCTATTTTCAAAGTTCCTTACGACGAATTTGTTCAAATTATATTGAAGTTCCAATTGGTGATTATCATCACCAATGAACCTGCTGGGGGACTGTATGCATCTGATATCGTCACATAATAAGCTATATTGAAGTTCCTCAAGTGATGTACGTTGTGGTTCTTATGAAATGATTAAGCTGTCGATAGAGATTAAAATTGGAAGGAAACTTTATGCTGTGTGATGTTTTGGCAGCAGAATCACCCAGAGTGATCTGTTTCTGCACTGCTGTGTCGTTTGAAAGTTATGGTCTAAACTTAATTAAGATTCTTGATGAGGGATGGGTTAGTCCTTGTTTGATTGAGGCATGTTGCTATGAATTATATTTTAAGGATTTCAAGGGTAGAAAGTGTGCTCATCTTCTGTTACACTGTAAGTTTGTTACGCACATTATGATGCATTTCCTCCAAGAGAGATTCCCACATTTTCGAGTCCTTTGCTATATTTAGAATCGGAGGGATAAAATTGTTTCTTATGCTTCACTCAGAATGTGTGCTGGGTGCTTTTCAAGCAGTGTGTGTCACTATATTAAGAGATTGGAAGCGCAGTTGCATTAGTCTCTCTTACATTTTTTTCTTCAGTTTTTCGTTTTCTATAGGCGGATTATATTTTTTAGTGTGTGTTCTCATCCTTCTATAAGATTTTTTTTTCTGTTATCGGAATAAAAAGAAGGAAAAAGAAAAAAGTGGATACTTGAATTCTATTCTTGAAGTTTTAATGCCTTCTATATGGACATGTGAGCTTCTATGATACTTGGTGCAGCACGGCTGTTTCATAGTGATACCAGATTGTTTTAGTACTTGGCTACTTGTGGCTTGTCATTTCAATCTTCATTTTACAGATCATAAGTAGGCTTGGGGCATTCTTTTTCCCTTTACGTGTTATCTCAATCACTGCTTATCTGGCTAACTGACAGATCCATTTCTCATTCCATCTCTACTTTGCAGTCTATTGAAATTCAGAAAAGAGTTGGAGCATTTTCATCGGCTTTGGATACAATAAATAAGTGTCTCTCTGAAGCTATTTGTTCTCTTTCACGCGGTAGATTGGATGGTGAGAGCAGGACCACTGGGCTTCTTCATTCTGGAAATGAGCTGCTGGAGACGTTCAAATATTATCCTGAAGTCAGGTTATTAAGATGTCAATTATTTAGTAATTATTTTATGCTTATTCAACCTGATCTTACTGATGCCCTTTTTAGAAATTGTTCTGCGTAAAGCACAGATGAGAAACCTGTTACTCTTGGCTATATCAGAGATGTCCCCTTTGAACAAAATTACCAAGCCTTGTTAAGTCAAACTCCTTGATTCATCCTTGACGTTTATGCGTAAACACTATATAATTTTTGAAATTATCTTTACAAGAAAAATGTGGCTTCTCAGACTGGTCCGGGTTTACTATTCTTACAAGCTCCAAGTGACTGGATTGTATGTGTGAATTTTGAATATGGGAGCAACCATTTGGTGCAAATAATGTGAAAGGTGCTTGACTTATCGATATGGAAACAAATTTATTTTTACATGAATACATGATACAATGTACTTGCTAATAATAATAAAAAACAATCTGATTCACTTTTAGCTTGTCTACTTCACCCCTTTGCAGACCGTCATGCATTTCTTGCTATTTTGTTACATCACAATTTTATTTTAAAATTAATCAAATAATTGATTAATTAATTTTCTACTATTAAAATAGTTGTTTCAAACCCTTACCAATGCTAACAGGCCATGTGTTAACCTCCTAAAATAGGAAAATACCCGCCCGACCAAAAGTATCTTTTTGAAAATAATTTTAAATTAAAGTAAAGAAATTGAAAAGGTTATTAATAGGGAAAAATGGTTTACTATACCATTACATTTTACCAATTGTTAGTTTTGTTATCTCACATTTTTTGGGTCAATTTTGCTACTATACTTTTATAAATGGTTGCAATGTCTTCACTCTCTCTCAGTGATCAATAAATAACGGAAGTTATATGCATGCACTTCCCTAGTTTTCTGTGGTAAGTTGGGTACTCTTAAACATTACTGCCCAATAATCAAGTTAAGCTTGATAGTAATTGACAGATAATATCTCTTTTAGCATTCTATTTTTACAATTATATAATGAAAGTATATTTATATCATTTTTTTCTTATTCAATAAAGACATTAACATATAATTTCAATTCTTAATATTCATTCGTCACGAATATCACTTCGAAACCATTTTTTTTAATTATAACATGGCACTACTAATATGAATGCAACAAGAAGTTGATTTTTCAATTATAGTAACCGATCTCCGTTATCTAACATCCAATACTCTCGTTGCCATTACTTCGCTACAATTACAGTACATATCACATTTCCACAGTCAAACCATGGTGCATGCATTATAGAACCAACTCAGCTCTCCCTTAGTTCCAATCACCTGGGTTTGCTTCATGAATCCCAATACTCTCGTTGCCATTACTTCGCAACAATTACCGTACATATCACATTTCCACAGTCAAACCATGGTGCATTATAGAACCAACTCAGCTCTCCCTTAGTTCCAATCACCTGGGCTTCATGAATCCTTGTCCACAATTAGATTCAGTCCAAAGCCACGTCATGTAATATGTCATGCTCATTTATGTCTCAGATCCATCATATACCTCTTGCATAATTCAAATGTTAAGCATTATGTTGACATATCAAGTAAGAAAATTTTCGAATCCTTATGTTGACATATCACGGGTTCGAACCTTGTGTTAAGCATTATGTTAAGCATAATCCTTATGTTAAGCATTATGTTAAGCATTATGTTGACATATCACGGGTTCGAACCTTGGCGAACAGCCTCTTGGCAATTGTCAGGGGAAGACTCTAGAAAATGGTTCCCTCTCCCAACCCCCGCTTGGCGGGGAGCGCTTGGCGCACCGGGGTTTGCCCTTTATACTCTTTCTTTATGATTAGAATCTTATTTTTCATTGTGCAGTCTTCAAGAGAGAGAACACGTTTTAGCACAAGAAACTGTCTTGCGACAGCTTGAGACGATTTTATCAATCCATAGATTGGCAAGGTTGGGCGATCATCTAGATGCTTTGAGGGAGGTTGCCAAACTTCCATTTCTTCCATTAGATCCACGGGCACCGGATGTGGCAACTGATATCTTCTACACTTTATCTCCCCATGTTCAAGCATGTGTGCCGGATCTTCTTAAAGTTGCGCTTCAATGTATCGACAGTGTTGTCGATTCTGATGGATCTCTTCGTGCCTTACGGACCAAGGTATGTTTGACACATGTGGATCTTTTCTCACCATTTTCATTGTCTGTTGTGGCTGCATTCTTGTTCTGGGGTTTTTCAATATGTTCTCATCATAGGTAAATTCTAGTTCATTAGACATGTCTTACTGTATGTTTCCACGTTTTGACTCGTACAACCGTCATATGTGCTGCAATATTTAGGTTATACTCCCTTAGTCTTGGAAAGTTTGTCCCACTTTGACTTTCATGATCAACCCAATCAAATTTTGACCATAATTTTATGAAAACCTAATTATCCCTGTACAATTCTAAGAATTGTTATTGATATTATTCCTAATGGTGAATAACAACAACAACATTACCCCAGTGCCGCAAAGGCTCCCACCTACATGGGGTAAGGGGGGGGGTCGGATGTACGCAGCCTTGCCCCTGTATTAAAGCACTAAGAGACTGTTTCCGGATGACCGATGATGAAAGTTGCGTCGAAAATTACGGAATAACTGTAGTTTCATAACAAAGATGCGCGAACAGTTTAGTGAGCCATTTTGCTTTATTCCATCATATTCCCAAACCAAAAAAATAATGAGTATTTGGTGAATCAATAACAATTTTTAAAATTGTATAGTGATAGCTAGATTTTCATAAAGTTATGGTCAAAGTTTCGTTGAGTTGACCATGAAAGTCAAAGTGAGACAAACTTTCCTGGGCAGAGGGAGTATCTATCAGAATTAGTTGAATCACAATCCTAAATCAGACCCCCTGGCTGGGTGTGCTTGCATTTATCATTATGCAGTTTTGGGGTAAATCGGTACTTATTCATGGACTGTGAAGAACGTTCGTCACATATAGTATTAATACCTATAACCTATCATCTTCTAGTCAATGGACGGATATGAGATATCATTTGTAAGACTACCATGCATGAATTGGAGGAACTTCTGATTGGGATTTAGGAAGTAGGCTTTGTTTGTTGATCAAGGAAGGGTCTAACAGTTAACCAACTTAATTTTCAATCTGCTATGTATTTTTCTTCACGGGCTGGAACAAAGGTACTGGTTAACGTGTCCTTTCCCTTGTGCTTGTTTTTGCACCATATCTAGAAAAATGTTTCATTGAGGATCTTTTAGTTAGCCCTTACCCGTCTACTACCATGGTTATTATATTTGCTGTTTGGGGCTTGAGATTTTAAATTCAGCAATATTGTCATGCAGCCACTATTGGTTGACGTGGTGCTGGAAACTCATTCTGTTGAAACTGAACATCATATGAATAATATTAACTACTCCCTCCGTCCAAAATGAATGTCCAAAAAAATATCAAATTTGCTCTTGATCAAGTGCAAATTTAGGAAGTTTTTGGACATTCATTTTGGGACATAGGGAGTACTATTTTTTCTTGGGTGCATGTTGGCACAAACGATTCTCCTTCCAGGTCTTGTTTAGTTGGTTAGACAATCCGATAGTTTCTATTGTTTGTTTGTGTTCTTGCCTTTTTTTTATTAAGATATGTTGCAATCCGTCGTAGTGAAAGAACGTCGGTCACTGATTCAAATTTGCTTTTTGATCAAGAGCAAATTTGAAACTTTTTTCGACAATTATTAAGGGACAAAGAGCAAATTTGAAACTTTTTTCGACATTTAACAAGGGACAGAGGGAGTAGTTTTTTTTTTTTTTGTAAACAAGATAGTCTGTTCTGGCCATTACCTGATTGTTGAATACATCATATCACTGTTAATTCTGCATTACGTTCTTGTGTTATTGATGGATGGCTATTTGACCTCTGCAGATTGCCAATTTCCTTGCAAACAATGTGAACCAAAACTGGCCTCGTGATTTGTACGAGAGAGTTGCTCGGACCTTATGAAGCTGAGTTCTATATGAATTTTCTTGTCCCTTGATTTTTGTTGATACGTTCTGTTGTGTGCAAGATTGATACATCTGGTCACTTTGACTTAACTGTTAGTATGGATGTACTCTCTGCCTCTCTCTCTCTAACACACACATCCCTTGATGTCCATAGACAATGTTTATTGGTAGAGTTTGTGGGATTTGCTGTTCCATAATGTTTTGTGTGATATAATTTGATGAGCTTGGGAAACTTGTCCTGGGAGTTCCTTAAGGCTAGTAGATTATCATTAACATTGCTTGGAACAAAATTATACTGGGTCGAAGTATCTTAGCCAGAAGGGTTCAAGTGGTGGAAGTTATTTTTGACATGTTCCATAATCGAGATGCGGAAGGAAGGGTGCTTGATAGGAAATGCTCAGGTTTTCCAAAACAAAAATAATGCAATATTTATTTTGAGAGAGATGAAGTAATACATAATGAATTGGTGTTTGACAATCATTGACCATTTGACCCCTCTAGTAGCCAACGTTTTGTTTTTTTCTTACTCCACTTGTTCTCCACCGTTTAATGATTTTTGTTTTTGTTTCATGGTTAAGAATATTTTTGTTTCATTTTATTGAAGCTTAAAATTATTTTCGCCTATGCACCACAAGTAGGATTGAATGCATCTATTAAACAAGTGTTTTGGGAAGATTTGGAGGAGGTAGTGCAACGAGTACTTAGTGGTGAGAAATTAGTCATTGGTGGGGATCTGAACGGGCATGTGGGGTCTAGTCGGCATGGCTTTGAGAGCATACATGGAGGTTTTGATTTTAGGGAGAGGAATGAAGCAGGAAATGGTATCCTGGATTTTGCGATAGTATATGACTTGAGTATAATGAACACTTGGTTCAAGAAGAGAGAATCTCACTTGGTGTCCTATAGGAGGGGAGGTAATGCGAGTCAGATTGACTACATCTTAGTAAGAAATGCTTGTCTGAAAGAGTTATACATATTGCAAGGTTATTCCGGGTGAGAGCACAACAACTCAACATAGACTTGTGGTACTTGATGTTCGAAGTAAGGGAATTTTGAGAAAGAGAAAACCACAGGTAGACCCTAGAATCAAGTGGTGGAGACTCCAAGGCGAGAATCAACAGAAATTTGTGGCTAAGATGGTCGATACCGGTATTTGGTCGGATAATATGGAGGATATGGATATAGATTCGACTTGGACTAAGATGGAACATACCATAAAGGAGGTGGCGAAAGAAGTCCTTGGAGAATCTAGAGGAAACGTGCCACCAAGTGAGGACACATCATGATGGGACGAGGAAGCAAAACAAGCAATAAAGGGCAAGCGAGAATGCTACAAATTATTGGGGAAATGTAGGAGCGACGAGAACTATGAGAAGTATAAGAAAGTTAGAAGAGATGCTAAGAAAGCAGTAAGAGACGCAAGAGCAAAGGTGAATCATGAACTTTATGATAAGTTGGATACAAAAGAAGGGGAAAAGGATATCCACAGACTCGCTCACATGAGGGATAAGAGGACACGAGATATTGGGACGGTTAAATGTGTGAAGGATGTAGACCAAAGAGTTCTAGTCGGGGATAAAGAGATAAAAGATAGATGGAGTTCGTACTTTGATACCTTGTTCAATGTCGGTCAAGAGCAGGATATTGGAGATTTAAATATCTATTCGAGTATGGTTAATCGAGATTTTATGTGGAGAATTCAAAAGGGTGAAGTGGAAATGACAATGAAAAAGATGGGATTGAAGAAAGTTGTAGGACCGGATGGAATACCAATTGAGGTTTGGAGATGTTTCGGGGAGAGGGGAATAGATTGGTTAACAACGCTAATTAACAAGATATGGAGAATTAACACAATGCCATTGGAGTGGCGGAAGAGTACTCTGATCCCTTTGTATAAGAACAAAGGTGATGTCCAAGATTGTGCCAACTATCGGGGGATCAAACTAATGAGCCACACTATGAAACTTTGGGAAAGAGTGATTGCACAAAGGCTGAGAAAAATTGTGGATATTTCGGATAACCAATTTGGGTTTATGTCGGGGAGATCGACTATGGAAGCAATACTCCCTCCGTCCCATTATTTACTTCACCATTTTGGCTTCGGAACGCAAATTAAGAAAATGGGTGGGAAGAAAAAATATTGTGAGTGTAATTTGAAAATAGGAGAGAGAAATTTGAAAATAGGAGAGAGAATGAGTGGAGGGAATAATAAATTATAATGGTGTTGTGAGTATTAAAATAATGTAGGAGAGAGAATGAGTGGAGAGAATAGTAAAGATTCTTTGCCAAAAAAGGAAAGGTAAAGCTTTCAATGGGACACCCAAAATGGCAAAAAGTGAAGTTATTAATGGGACGGGGAGAGTATATCTTATGTGACAAACCATTGAGAAATATCGGGATCAAAAGAAAGATTTACATATGATTTTCATTGATCTAGAGAAGGCGTATGATAAAGTGTCAAGAGAGGTACTTTGGTGGGCATTAACAAAGAAGGGTGCTTCAAAGAAATATATTGATATTATCAAGGACATGTATAATGGAGTTAGTACTTGTGTACAGACTAGTGTTGAGAAGACTGAAGAGTTTCCTATAAAGATTGGAGTGCATCAATGTTTCGCACTTAACCCTTTTCTTTTTTACTTTGATAATGGACGAATTGACGAGGTTAGTCCAAGATGATATACCAAGATGTATGTTGTTCGCAGATGATATTGTGCTGATTGATGAGACAAGAGATGGTGTTGAAAGTAAATTGGAGTTGTGGAGACACACTTTGGAATCTCGAGGTTTTAGACTGAGCAGAAGTAAGACTGAATATTTGGAGTGTAAGTTTAGCAGAGTTGAAAGTAGGGAGGCAGAGGCGGTTACATTTGATGGAAATATTGTCCAAGCTTCTGAGTTTTTTCGCTATCTTGGATCCATTATCCAAAAGGATGGAGAGTTAGATGGAGATGTGACTCATAAAATTAAAGCAGGTTGGTTGAAGTGGAAAAGTACCACAGGGTGTCTATGTGATCGTGGCATGTCCCATAGATTAAAGGGAAAATTCTACCGCACAACAATTAGACCGGCACTGCTTTACGACACTGAATGTTGGGCCATGAAACAGTGTCACGTGCATAAGATTAATGTGGCGGAGATACGTATGGTTCGATGGATGTGCGGTCATACAAGAAATGATCGATTGGGGAATGAGGTGATCAGAGGTAAAGTAGGATTTGCGTCCATTGAGGATAAAATGAGGGAACATCGTCTAAGGTGGTATGGACATGTGAGAAGGAGACCGACTGATGCACCGGTTAGGAGGCTGGAACAGTGATGAAATGATAAAATGATGAGTGGTAGGGAAAGACCCAAACAAACTTGAATTAGAGTGATTGAAAATGATATGAGTTTACTTAGAGTGGATGAAAGTATGATGTTGAAGAGGCCGGAGCGGAGGGCAAAAATCCATGTTGGGGGTTAATTTTTTTTTTCTCCAATAGTCTTTTTACACGATGATATATGAAAATTCATATTAGTCAATTTCAAATTATTTTAAAACTAAGGCTTTATTGTTGTTGTTGATAGAAGCTTCAACCTTTTCGATGCTCGATTTATGCGTGAGATTATTATTCAAGGTTAAGGACTCTTTTTAACAACTTTGCCCAAAAGCTAGTCAAAGGTTGCGGCTGTTAAAGGCTAAGGTGTAGATATTTAACAAACAAATATTCTCACTTATGAGTAAGAATTATCATTATAATTATAGGGAGCATTCGTAGTCATAAAATTTCAAAGTTATTCATCTTTTCTTCAATTCAGTTTTATGTCATCAGTCATCAATAACACAATTTTAAATAATTTTATCTTTATTCATGATGAGCCCGGATTTACTGGATCGGGCCCGCACTCGGTCTGGTCCAAGGAACCAGTGACGTGGCAGTTCCTAGACCGCTGGGGGGGGGGAGACCGCGGACAGATAGGCCCTTGAGGTCAAGACCGCGTCCCTCCCCGCATTAATCCTATCAAAGACTGGAAGGATCCTGCGATCTATTCGTGCCCGCACAACCTATGACCGTTGGGTTCGTGCCCGCAGATTGTATGCCCGTCGGGACCCATGCCCGCAGGAGGCATGACCGCTCCATCTGTGCCCGCGTCAAATACCTTTGACCGCGACCACAATGTTGACCGCGGACACATGTCTGCTTCCCGGTTAATATCAAGTCTTACTGAGCAAGTTAGCTTACTGGCTCTGACATGCAAGTTGCCGGCTCCCCCATCACGCATTTAATGCGGCTCAGTCAGGCGCCTACTATTTCATTTAATGCGCCAAGCCATCTACACGGCTCATGTCCCTTTCAGCCATGCCCCCTCTGACAGTCAATGTTCCCTCCCTGACAGGGCCAATTAGCTGCGGACACGTGTAGCTGGTCAAATACCAAAGTGCCCCCTAGGGCTGATCTCATTGCTTACATCAACAAGCACCACTACATTGCCTATAAATAGAAGGTCTTTGTCCCCTTGGGCAAGGTAAGTTCCAAATATATTGAGTAAGCCATATTACTTTAAAACACTAAACACACACACACACACTCCAAGGTATTCAAAGCCTTATTATCTCAGTATTCTTACTCTCACACCCGAGGGCCTGAGTTGGAGTAACATCCAACTTTGACCTTAACGGTGCTCATTTGTGTTGTGATCTAGGTACAAGCAAACCATCAAAATATCCTAGCCAGATATCCTTGAACCGCTCCTGACCCTGAAAAGCTTGGCGTCATCAGTGGTTCCATTGCCGGGAAGAGATACTTTCATTAGTTTTTCCCGTTTAAAATCTTTGTTTCCAGATACACCTTGTATTCTAAAACAACTGACTGTCAAAAGCTCTCCTTTTCAGTCATATTCCTTCTCTTCCAAACATGTCTAGAATATTGCAAAACGCTGGTCATTTGACCCTAGAGGAGGAAAATCAGGCCTCACCTTCTAATGTCAATAAGGGAAAGGCTACGACCTCTGTTTTTAACCGTATAGGGGCCCGTTCCTCGCCGCTCATACCCTTTCCCCGCCGTATAGCTATACGCAACCGACAGACGAGGCCCGAGCCGAAAAAGCCCAAGTCCTCCTAAATAATAGCCCAAAAACCCCCAATCTCCTCCTCGAAAAATATCGCCTTAAACACTCCACTCTCCCGGAGCAAATCCCGAGAAGGACGTAGAATCCCGGCCTCCAAGGAGAAGCTGGTCGCGGAGGCCATGGCCATCGCCGACGCCCAATTGGAGATGTTTGAGATAGAGGCCAACGGAGAGCTCCAGTTCCCTCAGGGGTCACTAAGGTTCTCCCAACGAGCTCCCCCTAAATCACTTGCCAGTCAAGCTAGGGGGGCAAACCGGGTTGAACCAACCTCGAGCGCGGACAGCCTGCCAAGCGCACGGTGGTGCAAGTGAAAGATAGCGAGGAGGTTGGAGAAGAGGCCCAATCCAATCTACGTGCGAAGTCCAAAGCCAGATCCTTGGCTCCGGCCAAGGAGAAGGCCGTGACTCCACGAGCTAAGAGGCAGAAGGTTGATAGTCAGAACCCTGAGTTTGCGGATTTCATGCAAAGATGTGGGAAACCCATCGAAGGCCGCCTGTAAATGTGGCCGCACCATGGACGCCTTCGCCGACAAAATTGCGCTGGCACCTATTCGAGGGCAAGCCCCCGTATGGACACCTATGATGGCTTCAAAAATGCCAAGAGTCATATGGGACGATTTGAGGGACAAATGGCTTTATTCTCCTGATGAGTCCGTGATGTGCAAAGCCTCGTCGCGACCTTCACGGCAAGGCCCTATCCCGGATGCCGGCTCTCAAACCTCGGTCCATCAAATCATTCAACCAGCTCAGAGCATCTTTCTTAATGCCTTTGGCTGCGCCGGTGTGCCCGCTAGATCAAAGACGGACCTTGTCCGTGTCAAGCAGCCCCGGCGAAGCAACAAAAGATTACATCTCTCGCCTCGTAAAGGTGAGCGAGGAGATTGTAAACTTAGAGGAAGGAGATATCGACTGCTTGAGGGCGGCCTCACCTCCTCTTTCCTCAAGATGAATTTTGCTTCCACCCGCCAAAACCGCGGAGGAGGAGATGTATGAAAGAGCCTCGGCCATAAGCATTCGCCGAAGAGCCAAGCGTGCCCGCTCCCCGAGCCTCCACTAAGGAGAGAATAAGCCAAGTCCAGGAGACCACCCCGGAGCCTGCCCGCACCAATAATCAGGGCAAAAACAGAGGTCGTGGGTCAGACAAACTCCGGAAAGCAGTAGATAGTACACCTTTCACCGAGCTCACCGATCCAAGAGTTGTAATAATGAGAGCCTCAGATTTTCCTCCTCCTCCCCCAATGCTCAGAAAACCAAATGAGAGGAGTAGGGCTAAGTTCGTGAGTATCACAACGACCACTGGCACCTGCATCGAAGATTGCTTCCAACTAAAGAGAATAATCCAGCAGAAAATCAATAACGGGGAGCTGACCCAGTGGGTTAAAGGGAACAACAACAATGCCTCCAACAATAATAACCAGCAGCGGGCACGAAATACACGTGGCCCCGAAAGGAATGAGAGAGATAACTATGATGATGATCTGGAGGATTATGACATTCATTTCATCGCGAGGAGCCTCCCTCCAATAAACAACTCTCCCTTCAAATTCGCACTTTGGAGAAAGTTTTTCCGATTCCCCCACGACTCCTAAGAAGAGCAGAAATAGGGTTCAAA
The DNA here is from genome assembly GCA_022495995.1 of Adenophora triphylla var. japonica. NCBI lineage: Eukaryota > Viridiplantae > Streptophyta > Magnoliopsida > Asterales > Campanulaceae > Adenophora > Adenophora triphylla. Next base: position 803,640 of record JAFEMH010000322.1, read on the forward strand.
AAGAGTGAACTTGCCTCCTCCCTATTCCACTCTACTCAAATTTCATTACCATCCCAACGAAGATAAACCGGCCAACATACACCGAGTCCTAATTGATACGGGCGCGGCCGCAGACATCCTCTACTACCACACGTTGGTTAGCATGAAGATGACCGAGGCTAACCCGACTCCTTACGCGGGCATGTTGGAAGGCTTCACAAATCACGCAGTGGGGGTAAAGGGGACGATTGTGTTTGAAGTAACTATTGGGGAAAAACCCATGCAGAAGACGGCCAAAATCACTTTCATGGTGGTCGATCTTCCTTTCCAATACAATGCCATTCTCGGCCTAACTGCTCAGGCCGAATTGGAAATAGTTGCTTCCGTTCCCCACCAAAGGGTGAAATTTAACACCCCGGGCGGGGTTGCTACCATCAAGAACCAGCCCGGGAGATTCCTCCGAGCACTCGAGGAGAAGAGAAAGGCAGATAAAGGCCAGACATCCTGCCCGCAGATAGAGGGCGAGGACAAAACAAAGAAAGGGAAGGCCCTATCACTTGTGCCGCCACCCATTCCAATTGGCATGCTTTCTTTCCATTCCACTAAGGTGGAGCTCAAGACGAGCAAAAAATTCAAACAGTTGGCCCCTATTGAGGGAGGATACATTGATCGAGGAATTGAGGGAGAGATTGACCGCGATGTCATATACTCTATGGCAACACTGAACGGAGCTCAGGTCAACCCCCCAACTATTATCATTGACTCCTTGCACAATCGTGAAATCAGCGACCTTCAACCTAACGACGAGCTCGAGGAGGTGGTAATCAACCCCCACTTCCCCGAGCAAACTGTTAAGGTTGGACTGGAAATTCACTGCGAGGAGAGAAGGATACTCATCGAGTTCCTTAGAGCAAATTGTGATGTGTTCGCTTGGAGGGTGGAGGATATGCAAGGAATCAGCGAGGACGTGATCCTCCATAAAATCAATGATGACCCATCCTTCAAGAACATCCATCAAAAATCAAGGTACTTCTCTCCGGAGAAAGAAATGGCAATCAAGGAAGAGGTGAAAAAATTACTCAAAGCGGGGATAATAAAGGAGATTACCTACCCAAAATGGCTAGCCAATGTGGTTATGGTCAAAAAATCCAACGGCAAGTGGAGGATGTGTGTTGATTTCACGGATCTCAACAAGGCATACCCCAAAGACTGCTTCCCTCTTTCTCGCATAGACAGATTGGTGGATTCTATAGCCGGCCACAGAGTATTGAGCTTCATTGATGCATACTCCGGCTACCATCAGATCCAAATGGCTCCTGAAGATGTCCGCTCCGTTGCTTTCATCGCTGCGGGCAAGACTTATTGTTATAAAATGATGTCCTTCGGGCTAAAAAATGCAGGAGCCACATATCAATGAATGGTCAATCTGGTCTTCAAAAACCAACTAGGCAGAAATCTTGAGGCCTACATTGACGATATGGTTATAAAGACTAAGGAAAACTCCCACGAGCTCGACGTGGAGGAAACCTTCAAAAACTTGCGCCGCAATAACATGAAGCTAAATCCCCTTAAGTGCGCTTTTGGGGTCAAGGCGGGCAAGTTCCTCGGATTCATGGTCAATCAAAGAGGGATAGAGACTAATCCAGAAAAAATCCAAGCCCTGTTGGACATGAAACCTCCTGCTTGCGTGAAGAATGTACAAAAGCTCAATGGTCGCATCACCGCACTTGGCCGCTTCATCTCGCGGTCAGCAGAGAGATGCCTCCCCTTCTTCAAAACTCTAAAAGGGGGGAAGAAGCCTGATGAATTTGCATGGAATCAAGAATGCCATCAAGCTTTTGAAAAAGTCAAGACATACCTCGGGCAACCACCTCTACTCAGCTTCTGCGTCTAAAGAGCTTTTTCTGCTTTTGCAGCATCGATCCGACAAAGAGTCAGCCGTCTTGTAAGGGAGGATAATAATTTCCAAAACCCAGTTTATTATGTATCTAAGGCGTTGTCCGCCGTAGAAGGGCGTTATCTTAATATAGAAAAGTTAGCTTACGCCTTGCTTGTATCTGCTCGAAAATTAAGAGCTTACTTTTCGCACACCCTATAACCGTACCGACCGAGGCCCCGCTTAGAAAGATTTTACACAAACCAGAGTCCTCTGGGAGAATGCTAGCTTGGTCTATCGAGCTCACCGAGTTCCGCATCACCTACTCCCGAGAAAGACAATCAAAGCGCAGCCTTAGTAGATTTTGTGGTAGAATCATCATTCGTAATGGCGGACAATGACTGGGAAAAAGAAAGCGGACGTAATCGAAGAAGTCCTAAGTAGCCCGAGCACGAAATTATACAAACAAGGGAGCGTCCGAGGAGGTATGGATTTTATACGTGGACGGCTCAAGCGAGCAAGCTAATTAGTGGCGCGGGCATACTTCGATCGCACCCGCGGGGAGAAATTTAAGAGGGCCTTAAGGTTCAAGTTCGAGGCATCCAACAATCAGCCGAGTATGAAGCGATTATAGCGAGTATGGAATTGGCAAGAGACTTGAGAGTTCATAATATAGAGATCAATAGTGACTCTCGGCTCATAGTTAATCAAATTAGGGGGAGTATGATACTATCAACCCGACTAACTCGATCTTGCGGCCTTGCAAAAACCCTCATCAAAAATTTCACCTACTATGAGCCGAACCAAGTCATGAGAGAGGATAATGTGGAAGCCGACCTCCTCTCGTAATAACCGATCAAGAAATTGAAGAATTAGAAACAGTGCCGATTGAGTTCACAGAAAGACCTGCTATAGATCGAATTCAGATAAACAATCTTGAGGATCGAGTAAGGGACTGGGTAGATGAGATCAAGGATTACATCGAGAAACAGACCCTCCCCGAGGATCCAGTAAAGGCTAGAGCCATCAGAGCGGTGTCCGCGAAATACCTTGTCCTCGAAGGGGTACTATTTCGACGATCGTTCACCAAGCCTTTGCTGAGATGTGTCAAAACTCACATGGTCACCAACTTACTCTATGAGGTCCATGAAGGAGTTTGTGGCGGACATCCGGGTGCTCGCACTCTCTCAGACAAAATCAAATTCCAAGGCTTCTATGGCCTACGATGAGGAGGGATGCACAAGAGTACGTCAGAAAGTGTGATAAGTGCCAGAGATTTGCGGATATTCCTAGACTACCATCAACAGAGCAGACTTTGGTAGTACCATCATGGCCGTTTGATACGTGGGGGATAGATCTTATTGGGCCATTTCCAACTGCTAGAGGAAACATTAAGTATGCTGTTGTGGCCGTGGATTATTTTACTAAATGGACAGGAGCCAAGGGCTTAGCTACCATCTCCGAGGAGAATACTATCAATTTCGTCCACGACCACATCTATTGCCGATTTGGAGTTCCCTTGCCGATTTGGAGTTCCCCGAGCAATAATTTCAGACAATGGCACTCAGTTCTCCGCAAAGTTCACCGCGGAGTGTGAGAGAATGAAAGTACAACACCGCAAATCTGCAGTTGCCTATCCTCAAGGAAACGGCCAGGCTGAGGCCGCAAACAAGCTAGTCCTGACCGCCCTAAAGAAAAATTTGGAGGGGCGAGGAGGACGATGGTTGGACGAGCTCCAGACCGCATTATGGGTTGTCCGCACAACTATAAGAAATTCTATAGGAGAAACTCCTTTCTCGCTCACGTATGGGTCAGAGGCAATGGCTCCAGTTGAGGTTGCCCTACCCTCGTACAGAGTCACATACTTCGACGAGTCTCAAAACGAGGCAAACAGAAGGTGTGACCTAGACGATCTCGAAGGAAAGAGAATGCGGGCATATGAAAAAATGTTGAACTACAAACAGAAAGTTAAGAAGCACCACGATAAAAGGGTGAATAGGAGGAGTTTTTCTGTTGGAGATTGGGTACTTAGAAGCGTAGAGGTCCAAGGGGCCCAACCTGGTTTCAATAAACTGTCCCTGAAATGGGAGGGAGCATATGAGGTTACCAAAATAGTCAAGGAGGGTACCTACATATTGCGACCAAGAGAAGGAGCAGAGCTCAAGCACGCTTGGAATAGCGATCACCTTAAAAGATACTTCTTTTGAAATCTTTGTAATTTTTAGAGGGAGTATAGACCCCTATATATATATAAGTGAGAAGTTATCATCATATTTTGATGCAAAAACCTATTCCCACCAAACAAAAGCTAAAGTGGATGCCCGCAAGCGGATGCCGCAGGTTAAAGAGCCAACATATGAGCTCCTACCTACTGATGCGCAAAGATCCTTTAAGATCCGCAAGCCTATATGTGTACAAAGGGCCATTACGTCCGTACTAGATCGCGGGGAGGATACTCCGTCCTGCCCGTGTGACACCACCAAAAATAAGTGGATATAGATGCCAGCGGGGACAAAGACCAAAAGTCCGCCCCGCTCAGTGCGCGAAGGTCCTCGTTAGGGCCGTTACTCGTATGCCTGTATGTGACAAAGGCCTACATATAAGCCCGTTCACCTGATCGCCACAAGACCCTCACAAAAAACCTCAAGAGGTTTTGAATAAAGGGTCAAAAAGCGTGAACCTCCAATAAGGGGATACGATTCTTAGGTAGGTTAAAGGGCCTCTATGCTAAATATGCTCCTACCTACTGATGCGTAGACAATAGCCTCACGGCCACCTTCTGCATGCCCTATGAAAGTAGCTTGCCTTGGTTACTTTTGACTTGCACCACGGCTCGCAAGGCTGGGAATAAGTGTAAATGGATGGGAGTGATCAAAAGAGTTTAACAAAGCCAAATAGACAAACTGGGGTCAAGACCCCTAAATTTGCCACAAGACTAAACAAACGCGGTCACAAAGAAATAGGGCTGACTCTCACTAAAAACTTCAAGGGATTTTGAATAAAGAGTTAGAAAAACTCAAAAAATGCGGGCAAAGGGCCTATTAAGCTTTTGACTGCAGAAGGAGAGTATAAAATTTAATTGTTAGTCAAAAACGCTGAAAAAAGTAAGAAGCAAGAAGGCAAGTACTAAGGTGCTCAAAAGTTGTTAACTACTCAAAATAGCCTACAAGACAAGCAATTAAGATAAACAAATGCAAGAGCCAAGGGAAGAGATATTCTTGTATTAATGAAAGATCAATATTTACAAGGGTCCTAATCTATTACAAAAAAGAAACAAAAAAGACCTATACTAAAGAAGTTTGGTCCTGGGGGTCCTCGGTGGATGCACCCTCTGTGCCCGCTTCTCTGGCTGGAGTTGGAGAGGGAAGGCTAGTCACGAGCACCTCTGTAGTAGGATCAGAGGAGGGCTCAGAAGAGGCCGGAGCAGGGGCTGCCCGCTGAGGAAAAAGATCACCTATGACAGGCCCATCTGGAAGAACGCGAGCAAGGGCATCCCCCAGTGATATCGGGTTCTCCCCAAATCGCACTCATCCAGCTCGCCGATCAGCCGAGGGCGCTTACTTTCGCCACAGGGGGCAAGGAGGCCGCAGCGGACAGCTCCAAACCTTTAATCTCATCCTCGGAAAGAGGAACTAACGCGTGCCCGGGCAGGCATTCAACATCTGTAGCAACAAGCGAGCCAATCACGGCCAACTCCTGCACAGAAAACTTGCCCGTGGCCGCGAAGTTCCGAATCTGTGTCCGGACCCCGGCCTCATACTGAGCCAGATTCTCAGCAATGAGCCAGTTTTTGAACTCCTCGGAGTTCTTATATTCTTACACCGCCTCCTTGCGGACATCATCCAGAGCGGACTTCCCCTCCGCCTCCAACCGTTTGTATGGAAGCAGCTGCTCGGACAGCTCATCCACCTTCTTCTCCAAGGTCTCTACGGTCACCTTCATGGCCTCCAGCTTGGCCGCGAGCTCTTTGTTCCTAGGCTCCCACTCGGCCTTATGCCCGCGGAGCTCATCCCGCTGACTCTTCGCCTTTTCAAGGGCCTTCTCCAACTCTGTCACCCTATCCTGGAAACCCTTCAGGTCGGCCTCCTGAGTGGACAGGGTTTTATCCTTGGCATCAATAAGGGAGTTCAAAGTCCCAACCCTCTCTTGAGCCTGCTCCAGCTCGCGGAGTTCGGCCGCCAAAATGGAGGTCTTATTCTCCACATCGGCGGACAAGCTATCGCAGCTCTCCCGCAACCGCAACACTTTATTGCTCACCTACGGGGAGGGAGAGTAAGAGTTAGACAAAGATTGAAAGGGGGAGGGGGAAAGGGTGAAGGCAAAGAGAAAAATGATTATCTATCTCGGTCAGAGCAAGGCCTATATCCCCCACCAGGGCAGAGGCATTCTCCTCGGCAACCACATTTTTGTAGAAGTCCGGGGAGTAGAGACGATTCACCAGCCCGATCCCCACTGAGGCATTGGCTGAATTCCGGGTGTAAATGTCCACCCCAGTTACAGCGGGCACATCAGATAACTTTCTTCTGACGGCCAGAGTCTCCTCGCGGGTGGTCAGAGGGGCCACCGGGTAAGCAACCGAGCAGATTGTCCCCCCAATGGGGGAGAAGTGGATGAGGCGGCAACTGGAGCAGTGGTAGTCCGGGGAGGAGCATCCCCAACTCCTCCCCATCCCTTTCATTCCTCTTCCGGGAATCCACGTGATGGCCGGAAGAAATGGTGCGGCCTGGAGAGGGAACTCGGACAGCGTTGGCTGGAGGAGGACTCTTGGGGGGTGGAGGCAGATTCCCCGTGGTGTTGATAACCTTGGGAGCAGACAGAGGCTCCCCGCTTCTTCTGCTTATCACGGGCACAGTTTTGTCCTTGCCCGGGACACCTCCCAATTCATTTTGCCTCTTCAAGGCAGCTTCCCTATTGGCCTTGTTGTTCCTGGCCTTCATCTGAGCAGCACTTAGGGGGGCCATCAGAAATTGTACTCTTCTGGATCTACTCTGGAGGAAAAGAAAAATGGTTAGAAGACAGTTCGAAAAATCAAAGGCAAAATAAATTAGCAACAGTTTTATAAAAGAATCAGAGACCGATGAGTTCTGGAGGATCGCATTCAGCGCCCAGCATACAGGTCCTACAGTCGGCCTCAAATTGGTAGTGCTCGTGCACCCTCCAATCAGGGTCACGGGGCAAGGGCTCTATTTCTACTCTGGGGGCATGTGGGGCGCCCTCCCTGCGAGGAGCCACCCCCGAGTAGATCAAGAGAGGCTCGTCTTCAACGATAGAACCCACATCATAAACAGGCTCCTCCCCGCGGTCGAGATAGGTGGCCAGATGTTTCTCTAAGGCACAGCGCATCCCGTCGGCAGAGGACGGGTCCGGATAACTACTAGCGGCCACCTTCATCGGGACTGGGCTTGAGGGTTTGGAGAAGGGCCAACCAAATCTAGACTCGATGACCAAAATATCCCTCTGGTTCCATTGGTCAAATTTGTTCGATGGGGGAGAGAAGGTCCTGGTAGAGTAATTCCTAGCCTTCAAGCTCAGGATACCCCGGCTGATTTGGTTCTGATAATAGGCGTAAAGCCCGGCCAGGGTAGGTTCATAACCCAAGAATCTGCAAACAGCTATGAAGGAAACAATAGCCCTGATGGCGTTAGGAGTCAGGTGCATGGGTAGGCAGTGGTTGAACTCAAGGAAGAAGTAAAAGAAGGGGTCCAAAGGCGACCTCAAGCCATTCTCAAGCCCCAGGCTCCCATAGAGACGCGAGCTCTGTTGTCCTCGCGGACATCCGCTTTGGTTTTACAGCCGCAGCTTATCCTTATCCTTCAAATGGACATGCCCAAGGGTGCGGACACGGAAGGCGTTGCGGTCAACGTTGTAGACCTCATAGATATCCTCCTCCCAGTCAATAGAAGCCACCTCCTTGGCTTTCTTATCGCGGCCACGGCCGTGGTTCACCTCAGCCGGCCTCTTGCCTTTATTCCGGCGGGGGCCACCACTATCTCCTCCTCGAGTCGTGGTCGAAAAAGCATCAACTATGTTCGTAGTCTCATTAGCCCTCCAGGAGGTCCCCGCACCCTCCTATCCTCGACCTCGCGGTCATCCTCCTCGGTCTCCGAGCTCGACGAGCCAAAGAGACGGGTGGCATCACCACGGGCGGAGGTTACTTGACCTCATTCTCTCCGCCCCGGCCGTCTCAAAATTCGAGAGGCTCCAGCTCCTCGCTGCTACTCAGATCGATTGGGTTATTAGGGGCCGCGGGCACATTGGGAAATATGGTCCTCAGGGGCAAAACATCTAAAGGGTCATTCAGGTCCGTGCCCGGTGCCCGCGAATCATTGGTTTGTTCAGATCCATCGCTCACACTTTTCCGATCACAAATTACTTCGGGGACGCGAATCGCTCTCCTCACTAATTCAACGGCGTTCAAAGCTTTGATCTCTCGCGGGGAAACCCGCACAAAACCCCCATCACAAAATTTCTTAGCCTACGGTGATCCCCCAACACCAGTACATCACGGTTATAAATGTACTTCCTCTTGACCTCCCACAACCGGGGTGGGACGAACGACCCCCAATCATCTTTCTCACAGAAATACAAAAAACTATGCAGGGATAGCCTTATCTACCCTAGCCCTACCTTCCTAAAGATTCCCCCCGTCCGTTTACAAACGGCAAAGGTATCAGGGGTGGATCCATCTCCTAATTCTATGGGACGGCGGGGTCTAAACTCACGAGTAGCCATTTTACAAAACCTTAAAAGAAAAACAGAAAGAGATGAAGAAGAAGCACCCCAATAATTACTTACGAAGAAAGACTGGAAGGTTGGATTCGGAGGACACTAGCAACGCAATTCGCGGAAGAAATTTCTCTCTCAAAGGCTCTCTGAAGGTTTGGAAACGGTAAAAGGGTTTGAGGTTTAAGGGTTTGGTATTTATAAGGCCTACCTATACGGGTTAACCCATTAACCCGTATTAATTAGCCCACAAACCATGCCTTGAACCCTGAACCGTCTCCAAACGTTTGAAAATTTGAAAATTCCGCCGGTTAAGCATTTATTGCCCCCCTTGGATGACTAACACGTACCCCTGTACGTACCACGCCCCGTCTTTTCATCTTCCCAGGGGCCCACTTGATTAATCGGGAGGCACAGCATGCAAGGGGCCACGTGTCTCTCACTGGTGCCTCCCGAACGTTCCCCTAGGCCCATGGGGCGAAGCAACAACCAACAAAAATGCTAACACTGGTGTTCGCCAAAACGGCAGTCTAATCCAACCGAGCTTCTAGTACCTCCTCGCTCAGACCATAAATAATCACACTCGGAGCTAGGGGCCATTGATGAGCCCGGATCTACTGGACCGGGCCCGCGCCGGCCTGGTCCAAGGAACCAGTGACGTGGCAGCCCTAGACCGCTGGGGAAGACCGCGGACGAGATAGACCTCGAGGTCAAGCACCGCGTCCCTCCCCGCATTAATCCTATCAAAGACTCGGAAGGATCCTCGCGATCTATTCGTGCCGCACGACATGGCGACCGCTGGGTCCGTGCCCGCATATTGTATGCCGCAGGACCCACGCCCGCAGGAGGCATGGCCAGCTCCATCCGTGCCCGCGTCAAATATCTTTGGCCGCGACCACAATGTTGACCGCGGGCACATGTCTCGCTTCCGGTTAATATCAAGCCTTACCGAGCAGCAAGTTAGCTTACCGGCTCGACATGCAAGTTGCAGGCTCCCCATCACGCATTTAATGCGGCTCGCCAGTGCGCCTACTATTTCATTTAATGCGCCAAGCCATCTACACGGCTCATGTCCCTTTCAGCCATGCCCCCTCTGACAGTCAATGTTCCCTCCCTGACAGGGCCAATTAGCTGCGGACACGTGTAGCTGGTCAAATACCGAAGTGCCCCCTAGGGCTGATCTCATTGCTTACATCAACAAGCACCACTACATTGCCTATAAATAGAAGGTCTTTGTCCCCTTGGGCAAGGTAAGTTCCAAATATATTGAGTAAGCCATATTACTTTAAAACACTAAACACACACACTCCAATGTATTCAAAGCCTTATTATCTCAGTATTCTTACTCTCACACTCGAGGGCCTGAGTTGGAGTAACATCCAACTTTGACCTTAACGGTGCTCATTTGTGTTGTGATCTAGGTACTAGCAAACCATCAAAATATCCTAGCCAAATATCCTTGAACCGCTCCTGACCCTTAAAAGCTTGGCGTCATCAATTCATAACAAAAGTCATCAGTTTTTCTCTCCTACTTTTTATTATACCTCACTATATTTTCTCTTTTCTACTCATTTATATTACATTTATTACTACTATATATAATTATTAATTATTGTACTATATAAATAATTAATTATAAATTTCATTATAATTAATTATTCTATTTTTTAATTATAGAGATTGATAAAATATTAATAATGATAGTTTTTTCAATATTCTTGTATTTTTATTATTTTTTATATGTTAAAATTATAGAAATATTTAAAATTATTTTATTAATATGTTTTATTTTTTATGTGTCAGCTACTTTTTTTTTATTTTTGTAGTCTACATCAACAAATTCCACGCTACTTATAATAATGTGGGGTGCACTACATGGTTTGAATGGTCATTGAGTGTGGGTGAAAGACAAACGCAAGTGGGAAGAAAAGCAACTATTTTGCATGACTTCTATTCATACTATAAACGAAAATTATAAAATGTCATCCATGAATATTTCAAAAGTCATGAATGGGAAATGTCATGAAGCCACGTCAGCCCACGCCATGAATTTGTGCCATGACTGTAAATGCTCTAAATATCTCTTCATTTATTTAATAAATAAAAAATACTTAATTTAAAGTAGTTGTAGAAAAAAATTATTAATCAACAAATATTAAATACTCTATTCGTCCCATTGAAAGCTTCACCTTTTGTCAAAACGGGTGTTCCGTTAAAAGCTTCACCTTTTCTAAAATAGCAAAGAATCTTTACTATTTCACCCACTAATTCTCTCTCCTACTTTACTTTTATACTCATAACATCAATCAACTTTACTATTCGCTTCACTCATTCTTTCTCTTATTTTATTTTTATACTCATAACACTTTTTTCACTAATCTTTTTTTTCTTAATTTGCGTGCTATGTTTAAAAAGGTGAAGTTATAAACGGGACAGAGGGAGTATTTGATACTACCAAATACAACTTGAATCTACATATTAAACAAAATCAGTTGAATTTATCAAGTGTGCCTTTCACATCACATGGACGTATCAAAAGATATACCCAAAAGCTTATCACAATGAAATAGAAAGAAATGAGTTGTCTTGCAAAAAACTAATTTTTCTTAATGCTCAAAACATGAAATTTTCAAAAATGTGCATATGTTCTTCGTTAGTGAGTGCTAATTTTATAAATTATGTATCATTGTTTTATATTTGCATTTAAACATTCAAACTCATTCTTGCATTCAAAAGAAGTTTAACACTTGTTAAAAGAGTATCACTACAAATAAATACATGTATTATTGAGTGTATAGTAGTACAAATAAATACATGTATTATTGAATGCATAGTTGTAATGTTAAAGAATGTATATGGTAGCGTGACGAAACCAAAAATATTGCAAGAGAGGCTCAAGTTTGCTTTACAAATAAATATTATTCGAATCTACGAAAGTAGGGGGTCAAAAAAGTTATATACTCCTTTTGCATTTTATTTGAAAAATCATAAAATTGATCTTATACGAGAATTAGTGAAAGTGTAAAGTGGAATAAATGTTGTGAATATGAAAAATAAGGTATGATAGAGAATGTGAGGTAGTAAATAATAAGTGAATAATTATTGGGAGTATGATAAGTGAGTATAATGAATAAAGAAGTATTAGTTTTTTTTCTCATTTTTTGGGTGTCATTTTAAATGAGATACAAAAAATGAAAATTTATATATTTTCAGGTGGAATGGAGGGAATAATGCATATTCAACTCAAAATGGGACGGAGGGAATAGTGCATATTCAACTCAAAATCAAAATTAGGGGGGGGGGGAGCAAACTCAATAAATTTATTTGTTTTAGTATTTTTTTTTTTAATTTAAAGGTGCAAAAATTTGACAATTATAAAGATTGAAGGGTTCAAGTGACCTCATTTGCTATAAGCTAGGATAGTGAGCGAAGATGTTAAAGAGGACGAACTACACACTTTTTAAAATGAAAATATTTTATTACTTTTATATTAATAGGGCCCATATATTATACTCACGACAACAATTTAATTATTATTTCGTACCCTATTTTTTCTCCAACCTCCCTTTTCATACTTTCAATACCTACTCCATTAACAATTTTCCTTAATTACCGTGCGATAGTTAATGTGTAAATTGTAGTGGAATTGAGGGAATATATGTGATAGTGTTAAAATAAGTCAGTGATAGTTTTAGCGTATCTCCAACCCACTCTATTTTTCACACTATTTCTCTATTTTTCTCACTATTCTCAACTCCAATCCACTCTTATTTCTTACCACAAATTTAATGTTTTGAATAGTATTACACCAAATTTGGTGTAACACTATTCATCACACCAAATTTGGTTTCATACATTTTTATTTGCAATTTAGTCCCTTTACTTTTTTAAAATTACAAATGTATAGTATAAATTGAAATAATATAATATTTTTTAAAAATTATTAAATAATTTATTTAAAATTTTAATACCTCAATTAAAAAAGAGGAATTAATATGTAAGAATAATAAATTTTGAGTATTATTTGAGAAATAATGAAAGTAGTATAAGGATGAGGTGAAAGGAAATATGGTAGGAATATTCATTTTAGTGTAAAATTTGGTGTTATGGGTTGAAGAGAAAAAAAAATAGTGTAAAATATAGTGCAAAATTGCACCAAATTTGGTATAATGGGTTGGAGATGCTCTTACAATAGTTTTAGTGGCTATGTTAAAATAAGTTTAAGCCATTTTTCTAAAATATGTTTTATTAATTGTTTTTTTTTCCTAATATTTTGGAAAAATAATAATTATACCCATTTTCAAAAGAGTTGGTCTTATGAAAAATGCGTTTTTTCTGTCACTTAGAAAAAACGTGTTTTGGGTTCCCCGTTTATGCCAGTGCCTGTTTAACAAAGTGCCAGTGTGATAAAATGCCAGTGCATGTGTAACAAAATGCCAGTAAAAAAAGTGTCAGTACCAATTTAACAAAGTGCCAGTGTAAACTGGCACTGACACTTTGTTAAACTGGCACTGGCACTTTTACACGGGCACTTTTATATACATGAACTGGCACTCTTCACACTGGCACTTTGTTACACTAATATTTTTGCTGGCTCTCAAAAACACAAGCACTGACATTCAAAAAAAATATGGACTGGCATTCAAAATCACGTACACTGGCACTCAAAATACACATAAACTGGCACTCAAAAAATACTGGTAATCATTTTTGCAGGCATTCAAAAAAACATGGACTGACATTCAAAAAAACATGGACTGGCATTCAAAAATACATTGACACTCAATTACGCACTTACTGACACTTTATCATACACTAACTGGCACTCTATTATACATCAACTGGCACTTGATTAATCACCAACTGGAACTTGATTAATCACCAACTGGCTCTCAAAAACACAAGCACTGGCACTCCAAAATACATGAACTGGCACTCAAAAAAACAAACACTGGCATTAGTTTACACTGGAACTGGCACATTAAATCCCCCCAGCAACCCCTTTGTCCTTCTTCTTCCAAGAACTGCACTGGCCCCCAAATCCAACAAGTACTTGTAAGCAAATCAAGAAATAACAACATAGCACTATTCACTAACCACTAACTAACATTTATGCTGATAAACCAAATTTCAATATTGAAATTGGACAACTTAAGAACAACCAATAAAGAAGAACCTCAAACTACTGTTGATTTTGGGAATTGGGCTGTGGGGGAGTATTAAAAGAAGATCCCCTGGCCTTATCTTCAGCTCGAGCCAAAACCCCATTTCGGTGCAGTAAGTTTGGGGCGCCGAATTTGAAGCACTGGAGATTGAAGCGAAGGTGAGGTTCCCGGCGACGGCGGACGGTTTTCGCCGGGAGAGAGGTGGAAGAGATCTGGAATGTTAACCGGTGGTGGTGAAGTCCTCTTTGCGTTTAGAGAGAGAGAGAGAGTCCGTTAGTTTAGAGAGAGAATGAAAAACACGTTTTTTGTTAAGGTTCAAAAAAATACATTTTTTACAAGTTTTTGGCTTCTCAAAATGATAATATTTCGAATGTCTAAATTTAAATGACAAATTCACAAGAACAAATGGAAATTGGCCAATATGGAAATTGGCCAATATTGTATTTTTGCCAACTCAATTTATAATTTGGTGTAAAAATGGATAAAACATTTTTTTTTTTTGATGAGAACTTAATAAGTTTCTTTTATTAAAAAATATATTGTTCAACTAATCAATATTTTATGATGAAGGAAGGAATCGGGTGTTGGTATATAAGTAGGGTAAAATGCTTGAGGCTTAAATTCAAATAAAATAACATATAAATAAAGGTATAATTGTAGTTTGAACCCTAATTAATAGATTTATTTATGTCACAAAATTCAAACCAAAGCACGCACGCAAAAAATATGAAAATATTTAAACCCCATTCCATTCAATTCATTGACTAATGGGGAGTAACAAACACCTAACAAAGTGGGCCACATTACATTTATTAAATGTCAGATTTAATATTAATTACACCACAGGATTGAGAGAGAATTTTCAACAACAATAAAATACTCAAGTAATTCTTTATTTATTCTGTTCAAACATCAATAAATTAATCTTCCCTCCCTCCCTCACTCCATTCACACCCCACCTCAGTTATAAAGATTGTTGGTTGGATTTCTTATTAAATGCGCCTACTTTCTGTCTTGCAAACCTCACTTGAACAGTTCAACATTCACACAGTATACGCACAGTGTTCGTACAGAACTCCCAAAAATTGAAATTAATTAACCGAACAAGAAAAGGGGAATTTTTTTTAGTCAAGCTTTGGATTCTTGCAATACCCAGAAAATCAAAAAGGAATCTTTATTTCTTGTTTGGATGATTGAGAAAAATATGGGTAGTGCGAGTGTTGATGTTTTGTGGGCTCAGTCAATTTCCTTTCTGGATCAAAAGGTACTTTTTCACCTTGCACTGTGTGTTTTTACTTTTTGAGGATTTTCTTCATTGTTGTGGTGGTACAATGTGTGATTCTTGTTCAGCTTTAGCTCTAAAATTTATGTTCTTTGTGCTGGTTTAATGGTGTGTTTGTGCTGAATCTACCTGGGTTTTCGTGAAGGTTTTTGGGTTTTTGACATTTGTTGATGTTCTTCGGTGGTTTTATGAACTGGGTTTTCAATTGCAGAATAGGGTTTTCATTCTTTAAGGTAAATTAAGTTATTTTCTTGAGGTTTGAGAATAATGGTTGGGGTTTTAAAATCTTTGTTGTGATGACTTTTGGAATTACTAGTGCAATCAAATTTTCATATTATGGGATTTTGAGTTTTGATTGCATAAGCAGGCTTCTCATTGCAGTTCCAAAGAATTTGAATTTTGAATGCTTCATTGTAGATTTTGTAGGGTTCAAGACTTGAGCTTGTTCTCAAACAGGAAAGAAAAATAATCTACATGCATATTTTTTTCTGACTTTCTAAAATGAAGTTTATTTCTTGTTTTTTTTTTCCCTTTCTTTCTTCTGGTTGTTGTTGTTGTGTGTGTGTGTGTGTGTTTGGGGGGAGGGTTTGGTATTGCTAGCTAGGTTCTTCACTTTGTTCATGACATTATAAAAGAAGTGAAAAGCTAAATATATGGAACAGAGGGTCTCTAATCTTCTCCTTTTTAATTTTTTTTTGTGTTCACAAGATATTGAGTGGGATTAAACAGAATGAAAATAAGAAATTGGATTGACAGACAGAAAACCGGCTTTACTTGGAAACTCAGAAAGATGATGAAATGCTTCTATTCAGGCGAACATTTAAGAAACGAAGGAATTCCTTCGTCAGAATCACTTGCCACTAGGGACTTTTCAGCAAGTGGTTATTCTTCTCGAGCCGGTGATCCCGATCCTAAGTTGGATACTAGCAATATAGAAGAGGCTGAATCCTCCCTCCGTGAGAGTGAATTTCTCAACTATGAGGTCAATCTCACCTTTTTTTCTTGGATTTTATTATTACCTTTTATGTTGAAGATATAATTTTAGGGAATAGTTACTACTGTTAAGTTATACTAAACAAATAGTTATGTTTCTTATTTCTCTGTAACCATCTTATTCTATATAGGAATTATATAGAGCCCATGAATCAGAATATTCCATCACCAATATGTTAGCTATTCTCTATACTACTCCCTCCGTCCCTAAATGAATGTCCAAATTTCACTTTGAGGGATTTTTGCGAAATTGTTAAAGCCTTTTTAGTAACATAAGTACATAAAAACCCTTAAATCATCTCACTATATTGCATTGCAAGTCTAAGTGTGAATTAGAACTTGTTGTATGATGAGGGAGGATTTGGTAACTTCTCCAAAAATTGGATATGCACTTTGGGACAAATTTCTTGGAAATTTGGACATTCCTTTAGGGACAGAGGGAGTAGTATAACTATATTGTCAATTTTCTGTATGATGGGCAATTCTGGGAGAGTAGATTAACCATCTTAAAGAGAAGTCATTAACAGAAGATTGGAAGCCAAAGGACAGATGTCTAGAATGATTAATTAACATTTAATATGATTTTTGGTAATTTTAAATTTAGTTAGTTAATTATAATTAATTTTGTCAAAAGCAAGCACATCTAAAATCCCTATCAACTTGATGGCATTGGTTTGGTGATAATATCTTTCCATAAGGTTATGGGGACTGTATTATAATGTTCTTGAGTGGCGTATTTCATAATAATGGTAATGCTTTTTTTTTTGAATCAATAAACTAATGACGAACCATGAAATCGTGGACTTCTTCCTCTAAAGCGCTATTTAACTTTAAAAAGTTCAAAAAGTTCTGGAATCATGCTCTTCTCAGTTTTTATCATAGTCGTTCATAATCTGAGAGATCTTTTTCTGACCATTAGGAAGCTAGAGCATTATTGGGTCGACTTGAGTATCAAAAAGGGAACATCGAGGCTGCTCTTCATGTATTTGAAGGAATCGACATTGCTGCTGTTACCTCAAAGATTAAAATTTCAATTGCTAGAAGAAGCGAACTACCTAGACGTCATTCCCAAAGTGAGGCTGGCCCACCCATGTCAATGCATGCTGTCAGTTTACTCTTTGAAGCAATTTTTCTCAAAGCAAAATCATTGCAGGCCCTAGGCCAGTTTAGAGGTATTGCAATCTCTATTCTCACTCGTCAGTACTTCTCTTAGCACTCTTCATAATTGCTAGTGGCGAAGCCAGAAATTTTTGAGAAGGGGGTCAAGATTGTTTGGGAATTTTTTTATGCTTATCATATAGAAATTTGGAATATAAGCGGGTCAAAATGATATCGTAGTACAAATTTTACCAAGAATGAAGGGGGAGGGTCAAAACAGACAAAAATAATACTTTTAGTGTCCTTTTCCAAAACTTAAGAGGCACTAAAATGACATTTCCTGAAAGTCAAGGGGGTTGAGTGACCCCCCCCCCCCCCTTCTATGTGGCTTCACCACTGATAGTGGCACAGCTAAAACTAATCTGTTTGTCCAATTGGTTTTTGCAGAAGCTGCTGAATCGTGCAAAATAATTTTGGACACAGTTGAATCTACATTACCTGATGGACTACTTAATTTCTCCCCCGATTATAAAATGCAGGATACCTTGAACAAGGCCGTTGGGTTACTACCAGAGCTGTGGAAACTTGCTTGGGACCCACAAGAAATGATAT
This sequence comes from Adenophora triphylla var. japonica, assembly GCA_022495995.1. Classification (NCBI taxonomy): domain Eukaryota; kingdom Viridiplantae; phylum Streptophyta; class Magnoliopsida; order Asterales; family Campanulaceae; genus Adenophora; species Adenophora triphylla. Next base: position 821,368 of record JAFEMH010000322.1, read on the forward strand.
TATCTTATAGGCGGGCACTCCTCTATCATTGGAATCTCGATAGTGAAACCAGAATGAACATCGAAAAGGGTTTCGCAATTTTCCTCTTGTACAGTGGCTGCGATGCAAGTCCCCCAAATCTCCGCTCACAGACTGAAGGTTCCTATGTACCAAGGAACAACATAGAAGAGGCCATTCTTTTGCTACTAATTCTTATTCGAAAGTCTGTTCTTAGAAAAGTTGGGTGGGACCCGTCAATCTTTTATCATCTTTCTTTTGCACTATCCATTGCTGGTGAATTAAGGGCACTTGCCCATCAAGTTGAGGAGTTTACTCCTGGGATCATTGGAAGAAAAGAACGATACACTACTTTGGCATTAAGTTATTATGGGGACGGAGAGGACATGGTGGCTTTAAATCTATTGAGAAACTTGTTAAATAACAGAGAGAATCACGATGATTGCACATTTGAGGTTTTACTGGCTTCAAAAATTTGTGGGGAAAATTCTATTTGCCTAGAAGAAGGAATAGGCCACTTGCGAAAACTGCTCCTAAATTTTACGGGTCGATGTGATGAAATGGTAAGTATTGCAAATTTCTTACTTGGAGTTTCACTTTCATCTCAATCGAGGCAAGTTGCCTCTGATTTTCAGACAATTTCAAGACAATCTGAAGCACTCGAAGTATTAAAAACTGCTCAAAGAACTACGAAAGAGAAGAATCCCAATCCCAATATCCTTTTTCATCTTAGCATAGAAAATGCAGAACAAAGAAAGTTGGATGTTGCTCTTTATTATGCAAACCAACTAGTAAAAATTGAAGCGGGATCTAGTGTTAAAGGATGGATACTTTTAGCTCGTATCTTGTCAGCTCAAAAGCGGTATATGGATGCTGAAAACATAGTTAATGCTGCTATAGATGAGACGGGAAAGTGGGATCAGGGAGAATTGTTGCGAACAAAAGCTAAGCTGCAGATTGCACAGGGCCATCTTAATAAGGCTATTCAGACATATACTCATCTTCTTGCAGTTCTTCAAGTTCACAATAAAAGCTTTGGGCTTCAAAAAAAGCTTTTAAGGGTAAGGGGAAATTCCTATTGTTTATTGCTGCATGATTTTCATGTGTGATGACTGAGTTGCTTGTATTGTCCTTTAGATGTTATTTTCTTCCCATTAACATAAAGTATGACACAAGCAGAGGGTGGGGAGGTTTTTTGGCCACCCCTAAGGTTTAGACAAGTATCACTGCCCCCGCCCCGAGGTTTGACTTTGTCTCACTTCCCCTTTTTGTCAACTTTTTAAAATCAAATGGCTATGTTACCCCTAAATTTTAAAGTGATTAATATAATATTACTCCCTCCGTCCAAAAATGAATGTCCATTTGGGATTTAAGGGTCATTTTGAAAAGGTTGATTTTTAATAGAAAAAACCATAAACATTCTCGTTATTTACTTTCAAAATTTTAGTTTGCAAAAATATTATGAATTATGAAAAAAGTAATTTAGGACAAAGTTATTTGAAGGTAAAGTTTGAAAAGGTCATTCATTTTGGGACAAAACAGAACATTCAATTTGGGATATAGGGAGTATGACTTTGCATTTGAGATTTATGGGTAACATAGTCATTTCATTGAATAAAGTTGACAAAAGGAAGAAAGTGAGACGAAACTAACCTTGGGGGGGGGGGAGTGGCACTTCTCCAAAGCTCAGGGGTGGGAGTGGAATTAACACTTTTTCCCCCTAAAGATAACAAGCTAGTGTGGAAGTTAGCTCTTTGCTAGATTAATATTTCTGGGTTCATTCCGTCTTATATTAATCCTTGGTGGATAATATACATTTATAACATTGTATTTCTATTTTTGGACACGTAGAAGACGAGCGATAACAATGAAAGAAGCCTGGAAATGGAAACATGGCATGATCTTGCTAATGTTTATACCAGATTATCACAGTGGCGGGATGCTGAAGTCTGTCTATCTAAATCCAAGGCGATAAATCCCCATTCTGCTTCTAGATGGCATTCTGCAGGTAGTATTATGCTTCACTAGTATCTCTTTTACCCTACACTTCTATTAGCTCCATCCCACTACAATTCTAGTTTCACATACAGGTTCATTCTTTTAGTTGCAATTCCGTAAGTAAGATCACAACTCTCTTAAAGTTCCAATTTTACCCCCAACATAAAGGTTTAGCAAGCTAAACATCCGTCCACAATATGGTTTCTCAAGTTCTTTGAACATGGTTTGACTTTTTGACTTTGGTAGGTTTACTATATCAAGCAAAGGGTCAAAAAGATGAAGCACTGAAATCATTTCAGCAGGCATTAGATGTTGAACCCAACCATGTTCCTAGCTTAATATCAACTGCCGTCGTTCTGAGAAAATTCAGCGAAAACTCACTTCCGGCTGCAAAAAGCTTTCTGACAGATGCGATAAGGATTGATAGAACAAACTCTTCTGCTTGGTATAATCTTGGTATGCTTTATAGGTCTGATAAAATTGGTTCATCAACACTTGAAGAAGCTGCTGAATGTTTTGAAGCTGCAGCTCTTCTCCAGGATACTGAACCCATTGAACCCTTCAGATGAAGAGTTTTTGCAAGTCAAACCGCACATTTTTGACGTAATAGCTGTCCCATACGGGCATGTACATGTATTATATATATATATATATATATATATATATATATATATATATATATATATATATATATATATATATAAACTTGGGGATCTTTTTGCTTTGTATTTTGTTCATGTGCTGAATGTGTACATTAGATTCATATTTATAGTATGTAGTTCATATGCATATAAAGAGGTGATTTGATTGCTGTGTATTAACGGATTTCGCATCGCTCATGCGGTCATTTTTCTGTTAAAAAATCAGTCACATCACACCCATATTTGCTGGTAATCGGGCACCGCTCCAGCGCTCAGCCGGTGCGATTCAGCCATGTCGGCCCATTTTTCCAATCAATGGCTAATATAAATTTGACATTGTGTGGGTCTCACTTTCATCAAATTAATCCTGCTCGTCCCCTGCAAATAAGGGGGCATGTGTCTCCCATCCCGTGGTTGGCACTTGGCAGGAGCACACGAGGAGAGGAGGGGAATGAGCGTTGCCCATTCCGTGTACAGTTGGATTAATTTTGTACAAATGGGACCCACACTAACTCAAATTAATATTTGATTAAAAAAGAAAAAAAGATGTCAAAATTTGAACCGCTCAGTAGAAGGCGAGGCCATACGAATAATAAAAACAATGTAAAACTTTCATTAACAAAGAAAATCTGGAGATACAAAAATACAACTGAAAAGTTGTGCTGATTAAACAGCGAAAGGCACTTCGTCATGACAACATTCTAACAACATCAGAGATATGAAAATTATTTATAGGGAATTTTTGTTAGTTCGATTCCAGCTTTCTTGGCCATGGCATGAAGCCCGTGCTTTTCTATGGTCTTTAATGCCTTGGTGGATAGGCGGAGTTTAACAAACCGCTTACCTTCCTCCCACCATAGTCTCTTGTACTGTAGGTTCACATACTGCAACTTCTTTGTCTTGTGGTTAGAGTGAGAAACTAGGTTCTTGTTGTTGGATTTCTTTCCAGTGAAGGGGCATATTCTACCTGAAATATATTTCAATTGGTCAAAGTGAGCAACATTCACAATCAGTTCTGAACTGTGTTACGGAAAAGTATTTTGCCTATGCTTTTACTCTCAAGACAACTTTGCCCTTTAAGTATACTATATAGTTAGAGGTATAGAGTTGTTAAGTCAAACATCAAAACTCAATACACTTTGCACAGAACCTAAATGTAAGGAGTCTACTGGATTTTAAGGACTAAGCCACACACTGTTTTATCATACAACACGAAAAAAAATCAATAAGAAAGGAGTACCATCTTTTTACTTCAATCAAGATAAAACCTAGTCAAAACAACTGGTGTCTAGGAAATTGGCTTAAAGAAAGATCAGTTCCTGTGATCTATAAATCAACATTCATTATTAACTTAGACCTAAGTACTCGTGAGCATCCGGTTTTAGACTACTTTTGAGTTATTCTTCACCAGCGTCCCATGAATTCCTAAAGAAGCAACTTTGAATAAATATAAAACACGACCAGCTTATGATGACTAAAGCTCTAGGAAATGCACTTCAAAAATAATCAAATGCATCCCCAAAGTTGATCAACGTTGAACTTTAAATCCCAATCACTTTCATTTGCTCAATAAACCTTGGAGGAATTGAGTAAACATGTCCCATAAAACCTCAGCACAAACTCCACAAAAAGAAAAAATTCTTTCAACTCTCCATGGTAATTTAGTTTGAAGCATAAGTAACGAGTATGAGATATGATAGTTGAAGTGGGATGTAGTCTCTTACTGTCGATCTCAGTTAGCTGGAAAGGATATTGAAATGGAATGATGATTACATAACTATGTTGATCCAAAATGGACTAACCCCCGTTCCAGAAGTTTACTTGGCATAAGAAATTGGCATTCCTTCGCCCAAGGAATTAATTGCAGAATTTTTCAAAATCTGCTTTTTAATGGAGTAATAAAAACCTGCCATGTGCTCAGGCCAGTACACCATTTTGTATGTTCAAACAGAACCAGAATTCTACGATCTCTTGTTTCCATCGCATATTCTTTCAGAAACATCTACAGCCACCAGCAGAGATAAAAAAAATCAAGTGGGCCAACTGTCACCAATCCACATTTTAAACATCTCGAGCAGACTTGCGTGTTTTAGTCACTACTTGTGGGCCAACTATCACCATATTTTAAGCATCTCGAGCAGACTTACACGCTGAAATTTTTGGATACTTGTTAGTTAGTTGGTTATTGAAAGATCGATGATAATTCGACTAATGGATCCATGCCAAAATAGTGCACAGTGTACCATACTTTTCAGTTGTTTCATATCAACTGCATCACTATAAAGTCTGGCTATCTGATGTAATTTTGCAGCCATTTTAGAGCTTTTAAGATGTCGAAAATATACCACAGGAAGAAAACTAATAGTTGTCTTGGCCTTCAGGAATCAAAAAGAGAACAAGTGGATATCAGAAATGTTTAGACCACAATCCTAAATACCATTCTAAGAAATTCGGAAGTGAGAGGGAGAGAAAGGCAAGAGAGACTGGATAAAGAAACCTATGGCCTAGTCTCAATCAAAACATGTCACTAATGCGATATTTCTTCTGCATAAGGAGAAAGCATTTCCCAATATGATGAAGCACACATTCTCTCTTCTTAGTTACTGGAGTTTAGAGATCAAAATAAAAATAAAAAATTCCTGGCCATACACAAGTTTCACATTTTAAATTATTCAGCATCATTCACTTCACCATGACCAGCTTGTAGTTGAAGCCAATCCAGGCAATAAGATTGTCATGGGTATATTTCATTCTTTTCTATGTGCAAGATTTGGGTTTCTGAACCAAACAATGACAATTTACCAACTTCCATAAGTTCCAAAGGACTAGAAGAGGTGCATAAGAACTAAAATTCAGAATCTTCAGATTCTATTTTCTTCAGCTACTCAACTCATTTCAACCTTTTATCCAAGTACTTGTGGTCAACTTTATCTTAAGTACTTGTGGTCAACTGTTTGATCCAATACAAAATCATCAATATGACTTTTAGTCACTAATCCTGTCCAAGTTACTCGCTGTTAGCTTTGTCCTTTGCACTTTTTTATGAAAGACCATTGTGCCTTCAAATATTTAAGCTAATCACGCGGAATGAAAATTATGAAATTACTCGCATCCCCTCTGTAAATTCAGCAAAACACCTTTAAAGCGTTGTCTGGAAGCATACAAGCCATGCCTCAGAATTCAAACCCGTGGAAAAAAAAATCTTAACTTTTTGAACTAGCTAGCAAAATTATACTTCAATTTTAACTTAAAAAGCTTTAAATTTTATGCTACTAAACACAGCACTAATTTCAAAATCCAGTTCAAATATTTACTACTTACTCCCTCCGTCCCATTTCAAGCTTCACTTTTTGCCAAAATGGATATCCCGTTAAAAGCTTCACCTTTCCTAAAATGACAAAGAATTTTTACTATTCCACCCACTAATTCTCTCTCCTATTTCACTATTATACTCACAACACTTTTCAAATTTACTATTTCCTCCACTCATTCTCTCTCCTATTTTACTTTTACAATCACAATATTTTTTCCACTACCTTTTTCCTTAATTCGCGTGCGTGGCCAAAAGTGTGAAGCATGAAGTGGGACGGAGGGAGTATATTGTTTTAGCATTGTCATGCTGTGCATATGGCATAGCCGAAATTTCAATTAATTCAAATAATCAACCAAGCAACACTAAAAATAATAACAGCACGCACACACACACACAAAAAAAAAAAAAAAAAAAAAACCATTAAATTGAACAAGTGAGATAAGAGAGAGGGATAATTACGAGCAACAGGTTGAATAGGGGACCGGAAAGGAGCGGAAACCGGTATGACATGGCCAATCGGATCAAATGAAATTCTGAGGCCACTAAATTGAGAAGATAGAAACCCTAGCTGAGAAGCCACCTCACCCTTGTTCTTCAACGCCGAAGAAGACGATGCTCTGTAAACAGAAGGTAGATGTGCCCTGATATAGGTTACATTCGAGGTTCTGCCCATCGTCATTCCCGACGAAGCCGTTACTACCGCCATTTTTGAAACCGGATTGTGTTTCTTCTCTTATCGGCTGTTGGAAATGCCTGTATCTGTGTTTGGATAAGAGATGAACCATATCAATATTTTGAGGTTCCCGTCCTTTAGTTACTCTCTACGTTAAAATTTAAATTTTAACCGTTTTTTTTACAATTTACGTATTTCCTCTGGGTCTGGGGAGTAAAATACATCCCAGTATTCAGTTTTAACAGGGTTATTCTTAAGAAAAAACTCATTTTTTTCGGACACTTAAGAAAAAAAGCGTTTTTAAAAATATAGATCGTAAATAGCAAGAACTTATTTTTTGAATGTACGAATGACATTTTTGCAAATAGGTCTGTACTTTGGCAATATCATAAATAGCTGGAACTTAGTAACACAATGACACTTAGAAATGCCATTATTACTGGTACAATAAAACACTATGATTGACACTCAAAAATACTATATCTTACACTAAAAAAATACTGTTATTGGCGCTCAACAAACGCTGACACTCAGCAAATATTTTCACCTGCACTAAAAAAACACTAGCACAAAAAATATTTATATTGATGTTGGTTCTGTCATTGTAGTAACTTGTAAGGGCCGTTTGGTAACCCTTCTTAGACTGGATAGGATTATTAAGCCAATAAGTTTGGTGTTTGGTACATTAAATGCAACCACTATATTATTTCTAACAACCTGGATAGTAACCTCTTATTCCCTCTTATTCCCTCTTATCCTCTTCTTATTAATTGCAAAAAAAGGGTGATATTATTAATCCCCTGATTAATAATTCCCTCACTATTAATACATGCTAATCCTATCGGCCTACCAAACGAGCCTAAGTGATAAAGAGCGCCTATATTTTATTTCAATAACTTAAGAATTCACTACACCCCATATTGATGACATTTAAATATTTGAGACCCATTAAAGCATTCATTGTGTGAATTTTACCCAAAATTTGAATTATGTTTTGTCATTTGATATTTTTACAACACGTGAGTTTTGGGATGTCCGATGGATATTTACTTGTCAATTCGGATTCTCCGATTTATTGAGTTTCTGAGCAAAATATTATTCAATGGAGATTTTTTGAATGCTGAAATGAAACAGTTTCCATGTTTTACTTGAAGTGGAATTCAAATATCTCCATATTTAGATCGAAAATGTACTTTTGTTGTATTTAGATCAAAAATGTACTTTTGTTGTATTTTTAGAGATGAACATATTATTGATATTTAGGGTGAGTCTCTGACATATGTGGTATGTTATCTCTTTTCTTATTATTGTGAATGAAATTGATTTGTCGTTGCTAAAATAAAACCCTTTTTTATTTCTAACTTTAATATAAATTCAATTATGGACATTATTCTCTTTCGCCCCCCTCTTCATCCTTGGTCAATAATATTAAAAAATTAATAATTTTAATCTATCAATTTTAAAAATAAAATTATTTTTTTAAATAAATAACAATAACAAATGGAACTATCATTTTAAATTTTTTGAATAGGGGAGTAAAGTTACTTGTCATCTCCATAAGTGAATGTTGATTAAAAATACCCCTAAATAAATGTATATTTTTTGGAGAAATTATTAAATTATCATTCTTCAAATATTATATTTTAACTAACACATATAATAATGGTGTTATATTATGAGATTATTAAGAATGTTTATATACTTAAATTAAACTCCCTCCGTTCCAAAATGATTGTCTCACTTTTTTTGCTTTTATTATGAAGGAACTTTGAACAATAATTTTAGGTTTATTTAACTATACAAATGAAAATCTAAAATTCATTATTGATACACCATCAATAATACTATCAATTGCAAGTTTTAGATCTTCATTTGTATAATTAAATCAACCTAAAATTATTGTTCAAAGTTTCTTCGTAATAAATACAAAAAAAGTGGGACAATCATTTTGAGACGGAGGTAATAAATAACACTCAAAAATAGACTTTCTCAAATGCATCTTATACACATTTTCTTCAATACGAACTTATTTGGCCATATTTAAGGTCTTATGACTCTGAATTTTCTATGTCAGACTTACAAATAAAGATCTTTAAATAAACAATATTGTACATGATTAATGTTAGAATAATGTTAGAACAGAGTCTATGTAGAAATAGAAACAAGCAACAATCACACAATACAAGAATATACGTAGTTCACTAACTTGGCTATGTCCACGGGCAGAGGGAGAGTATATTATTATCTTCTGGAAATCAACCGATTACAATCTCTAATCTAGTGCACGAATTCTTAACAAAGAATTCACAGCTGTACAAACTCTAGATCTCGAGAAACAGATGAGTAAAAGGAACTAGCTAATATGGTTAGGGGTATGCTATATTTATATGCCCTACTCCTAACCCTGTAGGGTTTTTAACCCTAAATCAGATCTGACCGCTCAAAAACTCGGATCCGCCTACCGCGCGATCGCCCGCTTCAACAAGGGCGCGATCGCCCCCTGGGGCGCGCGATCGCTCGATTTGTCCAGTAGCTTAGCGCGACCGCTCCCTCAGCTGTGCGCGACCGCTCCCATCAAATGTTCAGGAATTTCGAATTTTGTCTACTTAATTCCTTAATTTAGGCGTCCCCACTTAGATGGCACAAAATTCAACAAATCTCCACCTTGACATCTAACCTACAAATCATAACCAGAACTCCCCCCCTGCCTTAGATGCTATCTAATAGCTGCGAACATTCAGCAAGTCTAAACAGTGTATGAACTTGCTAGTCATAACGGATTTCGTGAACATGTCAGTAGGATTGTCCGCAGTACCCACTTTCTTCACCTTGATCCGCTTCCCACTTCTTAGAAAATGATACCTCACATCTATGTGCTTGGTCCTCTCGTGATGAACTTGATCCTTGGCCAAACAAATTGCACTCAAACTGTCACAAAATATTGTAGCCTGATCCTGATGTAACCCAAGGTCGCTAATCAAACCCTTTAGCCATATCCCTTCTTTAGCAGCTTCTGTCAATGCCATGTACTCCGCCTCTGTAGTAGACAATGTCACAATAGATTATAGAGTAGCCTTCCAACTGACAACTGACCCACCAAGAGTGAACACATACCCGGTCACAGATCTTCTTGTGTCAACATCCCCAGAGTAGTCTGAATCACAATAACCCTCAACTGCACATTTTGTACAACCACCATAAATGAGCCCAACATCTGATATACCCCTAAGGTACCTGAATATCCTCTTCACTGCTTGCCAATGTTCCCTATCGGAATTCCCCATGAACCTACTAACAACACTAACAGCATGAGCAAGATCTGGCCTAGTGCAAATCATAGCATACATCAAACTATCAACTGCACTAGCATAGGGTACTCGAGACATGTACTCTTTCTCCTCATCCAATTTGGGTGCAAAGGCAACCGAAAGACGTGTATTCGCTGCACTCGGAGAATCTAACGGTTTTGCTATAGACATACCAAACCTCTCTAAAACTTTCTTGATGTAACCTTTCTGGGATAAGAATAGTTTTCGTTGACTTCTATTCCTGTAGATCTCCATACCCAGAATTTTCTTTGCCACACCCAAATCCTTCATCTCGAACTCTGCAGACAGTAGACCCTTCAACTTCTGAATATCTGACTTCTTGACAGCCACTATTAACATATCGTTAACATAAAGAACCAGATAGATGATCGAACCATCCACTAACTTATTATGATACACACAACAGTCATACGCACTCCTTGTGTAGCCAATCTCTATCATATAGCTGTCAAACCGCTTGTACCACTGCCTAGGCAATTGCTTGAGTCCATACAAGGAATTATTAACCTGCACATATTGTCTTCTTTTTTGGGAACTTGAAACCCATCAGGTCGTGTCATATAAATCTCCTCTTCCAACTCTCCATGTAGAAAAGCTGTTTTCACATCTAACTGCTCGAGCTCCAAATCCTGATGTGCCACCATTGCTAATAGCACTCTGATAGAAGTGTGTCTAACCACTGGTGAAAAAATCTCATTGTAGTCAACGCCCTCCCGCTATGTGAAACCCCTTGCAACTACGCGAGTTTTATACTTGACCCCCTCTGATGGTGACATACCTTCCTTCTTCTTGAAAACCTATTTGCAAGTCACAATATTTCTGCCCTCTGGCCTCTTGGTTAGCTTACGTGTCGAATTCTTGTGAAGTGACTCCATCTCTTCCCCCATAGCTGCGTGCCACTGAGCGAACTCTGAACATATAACTGCTTCCTTGAAAGTAGTTAGCTCCGAAGCATCGGGCTCTACTTCCTCGAAAACCTGAAGTACATAAGACACCACGTCTTCAAAATCATACCTCACTGGAGGATTCCCAAAATTATCCCTTCTAGACCTCTCTTGAGCTAACCCACATTCCTCGAAAATTGGTGATGAACTTTCTGGTGCTTCTGTTTCTGTCGGTAGATCCTGATGAACATCTGTCTGTGAACTGCTCAACTCTTAAGTATCTTGTAGCTCCACCTGTTTATCAATACTACCAATTCCTGATACAACCACAGATCTCATAATAGGGTTAAGTACAGAGTTTTCATCAAAAAATAACATTCCCACTTATTATTACCCTACCCTCTGATGGAGACCAAATACGGTATCCATTGACACCATCTCCATAACCCATGAATACCCCTTTTCTAGCCCCGACTTCAACTTCCCATCATCCACATGATAATAAGTAGTACAACCAAAAGCCCTTAAATTAGAATAATCAACGGGTTTACCTGATTATACCTCATTAGAAACTTTGAGAGTGATACCTGTATGTGGTCCACGATTTATCAAGTAACATCTTTGTACTAATCGCCGCGAACCGCTTAGACAACCCTGCATTAGAGAGCATGCACCTTGCCCTAGCCAACAATGTCTAATTCATGCGCTCTGCTACACCATTTTGCTGTGGTGTACCCCTGATAGTGAGATGTCTAGAAATTCCCACTTGCTTACAGAACTCATCGAATTCAGCACTACAGAACTCAAACCCATTATATGTCTGGTGTTGCTTGATCTTCTTCCCTATCTGATTTTCCACTGGTGTCTTCCACTGTCTGAAATTGATAAGAGTCTTACTCTTGTGCTTCATAATAATTACCCAAGTCTTTCTCGAGTAGTCATCAATCATGGACAAGAAATACCTGTGACCCCTCAAATATTCCTGATGTGAAGGTCCCCAACAATTCGAGTGAATGTAAACCAGATTTGCCAGTATTTGCATCCCTCTAATGCTCATCTGCCTAAGCCTAATATGCCATAACTTTGTCAGATCCTCCTTAACCACTTCAGATGATGCAACTAAAACTAACCCATAAAGCGTCATTACTTGGAGGAAATACAAGGAGCCCCGGTTAAGGCCTCTCAGAACCACTTTAGAACCTTTGTAAACATAAACTGCTCCACCTTTACCTTTGAAACTGTACCCTTTGTTGTTGAGCTGACTAAGAGATATCAGGTTCTTCGTCATCTATGGAAAATGCCTCACATCGTTCAAAGTGTAGAACTTACCATCATGAGTCCGTAGCTTGATCGAGCTAATATCAACTACCCTGCAAGTAACACTGTTGACCATATGAATATTACCACCATCTACATGCTCATAAGTTGTAAACCACTCTCTCCTCGAACTAATATGAAAAGAAGCCTCAGAATTAAGAATCCACGCATCCGACTATTTTGCAGATTCTTATATTACTAGAGCATAATCCCCATCATAGCTACTCGGATCAACTGCAGCAGTATTAGCTTCATTGCGATTTGGAGGCTCACCTCGCTTCTTTCTAGGACAATCCGTCTTCCAATGTCCCTTCCCATTGTAGTAATTACAAACATCATCAGGTTTCGGGCCCCTCTTTTCAGAAGATTTCTTCTTCTTCTTCTTCTTCTTCTTCTTCTTCTATTTACTGCTAGAACTCCTGCTGCTTTTCGCAACCAAACCTGTCGTCTGATTATCTGTACCACTATTACCGCTTGCCTTATGATGTAACTCTCTAATCTTGAGCGAGGATTTCACCTCCTCTAGAGTCACCGCCTCCTTACCATTGATACAAGAGTCAACGTAGTGCTCATATGATAAAGACAAAGAAACAAGAAGCATTAATGCAACATCCTCATCATCAATCTTAACATCTATATTACGAAGTTCAAGTAATAAAGATGTAAATCTATCTAGGTGATCCCTAATAGGCATACCTTCCTGCATTCGGAGAGAATATAGCCTCTGCTTCAGATATAGCTTGTTGGTCAATGACCGTGTCAAATACATATCTTCCAACACAAGCCACAAAACACTTCTAGAATCGGTATCTGGAATATCCGCTAGAACATCATCATCTAGATAACTGATGATCTTAGAGTGGACCCTCTCATTTAGCGCGATCAGATCTGCCTCTTCCTTCTCTGCTATCTTCTTCACTTTCTCCGAACCTTCTGTTGTTGCAGCCGCGACAACACCGGTGGAAACACCTTCTGCTTTGCCCTTTGAATCCTGACGATCCCCGATTGCGACAGCCACTGAAGCCCACAATCCCTTGCCTCTCAACAAGGCTTTCATCTTGATTTGCCAAAGAGAAAAACTATTCTTCCCATTAAACTTGTCGACCGGTGATTCAATTCCTGATCCCATCTTCTTCTGCAGCGGAACAACCCTAAATCTTTCTCAACCTTGGCCAGACTACGTGCCGGTTTGTTAGAGCGAGTCTATGTAGAAGATAAAAACAAGCAACAATCACACAACACAAGAATATACGTGGTTCACCAACTTGGCTACGTCCACGGGCAGAGAGAGAGAGAGAGAGAATCTTATTATCTTCTAGAAATCAACCGATTACAATCTCTAATCTAGTGCACAAATTCTTGACAAAGAATTCACATGTGCAAACCCTAGATCTAGAGAAACAGATGAGTAAAAGGAACTAGCTAATATTGTTTGGGGTAAGGCTATATTTATATGCCCTACTCCTAACCCTGCAGGATTTTTAACCCTAAATCAGATCTGGCCGCTCAAAAACCCAGATCCGCCTATCGCACGATCGTCCCCTTTGGGCGCGCGATCTCCCACTTCAACAAGGGTGTGATCGCCCCCATGGGGCGCGTGGTCGCTCGGTTTGTCCAGTAGCTTAGCGCGACCGCTCCCTCAGCTGTGCGCGGTCCCATCAGATGTTCAGGAATTTCAAATTTTGTCTGTTTAATCTTCTAATTTAGATGTTCACACCTTAGATGACATCAAACCCAACAAATAAATATAAATCAAGTTTATATCACGACAAAATACTAAAATTATTTTATGTAATATTCTACTAATTTGACTTGTCGAACTTTAGAAGCTTCTTATTGATTTTATATTTTGTTTACTCCATCAACGAAAAGGACAAGATGTTACAAAAAGTACTATACATTTTTTTCAAACTTAGTATGAACATTTGGCAATGGTTAAAGTCTTTTGACTTTACAAGTAATAATAATGATAACATTAACAACAAAGACTTAAATTTAACAAAATGACAAATATCATAATAAACCAAAATATATAATTAATGGTATATGAAATTTACATAAACTAGAAATGCAAAAATTAAATCAAATCGGACAAATAAAGGAAGTTGAGTCTCGTGAAACACAATCTCCGCAATAACATATTGCTCCGCACTGGTGCTAACGGTTCTGTGGCATTTTTCTCTAAAGATAAAACAACTAATTATTTTTTATAGAAGCAATTTAAATGAAAAAACTCAGGCGAATTCAACTGTGTTTGTCACTTACATCCAGACGTTGAATAAGACTTTATGCAACAAGATAATCTATTTTGCAATAGATGTTTTGAGAATTCCAGTGAATTTTATAAATAATGCACATAATTCCATTGAATTATGTTTCTAAATTGTGAATCTATAACATTATACTAAAACAAACACCGGCTTATGTCATCAATGGACGCATGTCACTCAACCTTCTTTTTTTTCCCGCCAAAACCTTATGTTGACATCATTATTATATTTAATAAATAATAAATAATTAATTTAATTAATACTAAACTAATGTATAAAAGAATGTACTTCAGTATTTATTAAGATTAATTGGGAAAATAAAAAGTCAATGTCAGTTACGAGGTGTGTGGGTGGAACGACATCCATTTAATTCTTTGCTGGGCCACAAGGTAAAGCTTAGCAGCAATAATAATGAATATAGAAAATGTACATTGACCAGATAATAATTGCTACCCCTGGAAAGGTTTGGATGCATATGAAAAATGTACATTGACTAGCTAGAATACGAAAAGACCAACAAGAAAAAGGACTTCATTTTTGTCTCCACTGTGTACATATATTTCGAGAAAAAAAATTGTACATTATGTTTTTCCAAGCTGTAAAGTGTTGCAAGTTTTGGCAATTCTTTGCGGATCTTGAGGCTATTCACAATTAAAGTAAGATGCATTTTCTATCTATACATTTGTTGCTTAAGATACATATATACACAAAGATTTACAACATTTATGTTTCTTTCGTTCTGTAGAGATGGCATTGCAACATAATTATTGATGAAATTACTCCTAATAAGGAAACATGGAGGATCAAAGTACGAATTATTCGGGCATGGAGAAGGCCAAGCTTTAGCAATCCCAATGAAGACAATAGCATTGATATGGTTTTGATTGATGAAAGGGTACTATATTATGCATTCATATTTTCAAAAGTTTGATATACTCCTGTAACAGATTTTCGTTGCTAATTGTTTCTATATAAATATGGTGCGGGGTTGAAAGATTGAGGCAACTGTACGAATTTGTTTTGCAATTTCAATTGTTGTGACTGTGAGAGAGTGATATGAAATGAGTGGAATAAAATTGAAGAGAGTGGTGTGCTTGGGACTTCGGGCCTGACAGTAATTTGGTTTAGGAGAATGCTTTACGAAATAGTTACTCTCACGTTCCGGAAGGAATGTGCTCAAAAATAGTTCAAATTTAATTTTGATAATTTTAGTTGTTCATGATAATTCATTTGCGATAGAAGATTTTTTTTTAAAGAAAAACTTAGTAATTCCTCCGCCTCGATTTACAATTTTACTTTTCTTTTTAATTTGTCCCAATTTAAGAATTTAAGGCTAAATTTATCTTAATTTTTGTGCTAAGCCAAACTAAAAACCTTCAATTGAAATATTTTTTTTTTAATGTTCTTGCTAAATCAAACCAAAAAGCTTAAATTGTGATGGAGGGAGTATCATTTGTTTTTCAATATATCTCATTTCATTTTTAATTTACTATTTTTTATTAAATAAGAAATATTGTTAATATAATTTTATTATAATTATCCTCAAAAATTAAAAATAGTTAAAATAAGAATAATATAATATATTAATTTTTTATCCCAATAAAACACAATTATTTTATGGAAAAATATTTTTTAAGAGTATGAACTTGATTTTAAAAAATTAAAAATTTTAAAAAATCGTGCATCACACGGGTGTTAAACTAGTTAGATGATAAATGACAAACAAGGAGGGTATATTTATAATAATTGAAGAGTTATGGTGCCTTTTATGCCAATGGACATAAGTATAAATACATTGAATCTATTCCATACAAGGAAATGACTCATCCATTAACTTTTAAACTGAAAATCAGTCAAAAAGAGGCTAATCCGTTAAAAATTTAATGGAAATTTATGAATCTGTTAACTTTATGACAGAAAGTGACATTTTCTGTTAGATTTCTGACGGAAAGTAGCATTTTTGTTAGTTTCCTCACGAAAAATGACAGTTTATGTTAGTTTTCTAAGGAAAAGCCAAAGCTATGGCTTTTCGTCAGATCTTACAAATAGACATGTCTTTTCATTGTTTCTAACAAAACTATAACGGATGACTAATAGATCAAATTTTAGGACTCAAAAGTGAAAATATGTTTTCAAACATATTAAATCTTTTGGCTTCACACATCTTTCAATTATTTGGTGTCTCTTGGAACCAAAAAATGTCATTTCCATATCAATTTTACTCTTCAATTACAATATCAAGTTGCATATTTTCAATATTAGTTTCTCATTCACTCAAAATTAGTTTTGAGAAAATAAATATATCAAATTAATCTACTTCAAATGTAGATTACAAATATGTAATTAATTTTCATTTACATAAAATGGAACCTAATGAAATTTTTGTCAAAAGTCGGTCAAACACCACTTTATCAAAACCAAAATTCCAACAATCCCCCACATGAATGAAAAATTAATGCATGCATGAATGCAGATTCGTCTGGAAGATTTAGCGAACCATTATTGCATTAGGATAGGTAGCTAGTGGTCTTGAACCTTCATTAGTAAAATACTATCGGATATATTAACCATTTAGTAGTGCGATGCTTTTAACTAGCGACTGTATGGTGTATACCAAAACAATAGTATTTACACAATAATAATTCTAACATGCTTTGTTCTCACATTTTTGTCTATTTTGACCCTGGAACGTGCTAGATTTCATAAGTGTTCAATTAGAAGCGGCCTTATTACATCTTACTTCGATAGGTGATCTCATATAAAGAGTATCCTTCTACTCCACCACGTAGGTATATAAATCATTAAAAGTTTTCACAACTTTCCCTCACCACTTGTTGCAGGTACATACACTTGGGTGTTATAGGAATGAGTGTGAAACATATTTCAAGTGTTTCAACTGTACATCATAACTTAGTTGTCTCATTGAACCAATATTTTGGGATCTCCAATTCTCAAGGTTAGAGTGTCACTGTAAGTTTCTTTTTATTTTGGTTTTTGTAAAAACCCATTCCTCTTAACAATCGATTGATCTCTTATTCATACCCTTTGGTAGATGAATACGTTTAGTTATCTTTGACATCACAAAGTTAATCGTGATAACCCTATTTGTGATCAATTGTCTTACGGTATTATGTCTTTGACTTTATGTCTAGACTTGCTGCGCGACCCGAGTTAGAGGTCCTATATGGAACCACGAACCAAGTGCGTAACCCTGCCATAATACCATAAACCTGATTTAGAAACACTGTTTAACAAAGCGAGCTCAACGGACTCAACAACACAACAACAAAACCAGATAGCCAGCTACAAGCTAACTGCCTTAATTGATAAACATAAAACCTAGAGTTATACACAACTCTATACAGCCTGGCTACACACGTCGGCATCAAAAAATACACACACCTTAAGTCAAGCATTATACAAATCTACCTAAATTACATAGTTTAAGTAACTCAGTACAAACCATCGTCCTTACAAACATAAACATATAAAAGCTCCATAAAGCAACTACCCAAAAGAGAAATAACCTGCTCAGAGATCCCTGATAAGTCGTGCCTCACTTTGATGAACCACTCAGCCACCTGGGATCTAAGGAAAACAAATAAAGAAGGAAACGAGGTGAGTCGAAACCCAGTAAGTTACTAATGCAACTACATGCCATACTATCATGCATAAATTAATACAATAACAAAATCATAGCATTCTTAATAGGTAAGACTATCATCAATTAGAACGTATTACATAAATGAGAGGCTATTTCACTCATCATGCATCACATAATGCTGAAGTAAACACATAACAAAAGATACGTGATCGAGGTTCTCCCTCCGATCGTCTTCACCAGCCTTATTTCTCCATATCATTTCAGAACTATTGTCGCTGATGTCTGTGTTGCTGTCGCAGTACACATATCAATCTGAATGCTGCTGATGCAGAACAATAGTGATCTGGTATCCAGTATCAAATCGAGTGGACTCCAGTCACTACAACCTGGAATCCCCTGATATATAGCTAGCCAAAGTCATGCGTATTGCTGTAACAGTAGGAGATATTCCCCTATCATGGCCAGTAGTAGGAGGTACATCCACAAATATGATGGCCTATGGTTATTACGTAGCCCCAGCCCCGATAATAATCGTACGTCATCATACCCCCGAAACACATATGTCAGCTGGACTCAAATACAATGCACAAGTAGGTATTTTCTTGACGAAACCATATCAAATTAGGTCCCAAAGTAGTGAACCTTTCCTAAATCAACAAAGGATATCATTTGTTACACAATCACATTTTACGCAATATTTGCGAGTACAAATTAACACCAAGTCATATAATTTGTCCTGTAAACATATTAAGCTATTTCAATCACAATATTATTATATTGTAGTTATAAATATTATATCCAACCACAATATTATTATATTGTAATTATAAATTTTATAGCTTCTAGTTATCGCATGAACTTATTTTACAACTCAAATAATTTTATTACACCCTAATACGACCCCGTTTAGTCTTTTATTAATTTTGGTCCAAAATTATTAATTTTGGTATCGCTACTGCACCTCCCCAAAATTACTATTACTAACAATAATAACAATCTTTCGGGTCAATTTAATTTTATATTAACAAAAATATAAATAATATGATTGCTATCTATAATTCAATATTTGTGATAGAATCATCATAACATAAATGAACAATATTTTAATTGAAAGGGAAAAGTAACTTACCGTCAAAATTATACGGAATAAATTTAAATCTAATCAGTATAAATGTACTCGTCTCCCTTGAGTGAGATGACGCGTTCGATCGGAGAAATAGGAAGGGCAGGAAGGATGCTTGGGTTGGTTCGTATACACAGAGACTTCAAAGTAAGGAGGGGTTCTTATATTTTAGAAATTTCACATAAGCACCTCCAGTTTTAATCTATTGTAACTAAATTTCTAAAGTTTCAACTTTGACACTTTAGCTCCTTATAACTTTTCATATATTTTTTTAATTAAATTCTAATAAATACTAAATCAACTAATCAACTCCTATTAGTTTCAATTGATCATTAACTAACTCAAATCAATTTATTAGCATATTTTAATAGATCAAATAAGTCACTAAAATATTAAAAATTAACAAAAAAAATTATAAAAATAATGCAATGCATGAAATGATATGTAATTAAAGGTGTTACACTTACCGATTCTGTTCTACGTGCCTTTTCTATTTCTCATTGTCATCACAATATATTAGGATATGTAGGCACAAACTTAGTACAACAAGAAATATATTCCAAGAGATTATTAGACTATTAAGCTTTTCTTCAACTTTGTCTAAAGCTATCGACTCGGATTTCTTACGGAATCGAGTTATGCATGTTGTCTTGGAAGATTTCAATGATACCGCTCCTCCATCAATTGTGAACACATTTCCACTTCATTCATGGGGGTTTATTTGTGTTTGATATCTAATTAGTAAATTCATTCATATACTATTGGATATCCCATATATTGTAATCCATAATCACGAATATATCCTTAAGTACAAAGTACTTTGACTACACCTTTTCAGTGATTGATTACTATTTAGACTTTTAGTTTCTCTAGAAATGTCGGTATCTTCGAGCAATCAAATTCTCTTAGCGGTCGGTTTTTGAATGATCATCATTTACGAGCAGTCGGACTTATTGAGTGGTCATCGTCTCTAAAATGGTCAGGACTTTTCGAGTCTATCTCTCTAGGATCTACCTTTCAAGAATCTGCTTTTAGAAAGTCTAACCCTCAAGAATCTATCATTTTCATACTTTACTTCTCAAAAATCAACTTATTCGGAAGTCTACCTTTTAAAAATTTATCTAACTCTACTACTATTCAAGAGTCTCATTTTAGAGTTTATTATTTAGAATCTATCCCTTCGATTCTATATCTTGAGATTCTAATTTTTGAGATCCTTTTGTATAGAATCTGTCTTTTTAGATTCAAAAGTTTGTCTTATAAAAGTTTATTTCTCGAGCTTATTTTTTTTTAAAATTATCTCTTGAAATTCTAATCCTTTAGACTATACCTCTTAAAAGTCTACCTTCTCGGGACCTATCTTTTAAGAGTTTATCTTTCTATAGTTTCATCTTTTATAAATCCTTTAAAGGGCCAATTTGCAACCCGACAATTCACATTATGGAGGGAGATCAACCCAACTCCCATATATACAAGATGAAATCTATTTAAATGTTAATAGCTTTTTGTCTGAACAAGACACATAACACTTCTTTAACATTTGTCATTTTGTTTTCTAACACAATTGCTAGAAAAATCAGGATCAAAAGATTTGTACCTTTTGTCCTCCTATTGTGCATAGGCTCGTCTACTTTATGATAAACTATTTGCACTTTCATAAATTCTCTTACTAGAGCTATTTATTTCCTCAAGGAATATATCACTCCTTGTCTTGGCTTAAGTACTTTACTTTAGCCGATTACCTCCACACTTGAGGTATACCTTCACATTTTAAAGTATTAATAAAATATTTTATGAATGTCTGAATTCATATATTATTTTATTTTTACCTTTATGTGGGTCCTAGCAAATAATAATAACTATAAATGAACATACCTTCAATTGCAGTCCATTTTATATAGAAACTGACAATTGTCTTTTAACCACTTGTATGAGTTTTGTTGCCCTTCTCGTTATCATTCTCCAATTAATTTCCAATGCTCTTCTTGTCCTTCATTGGAAAATGGAATTCATTCTCGTTAATCTTCTAATGATAATGTCCTTCGATTTTCCATAATTGTTGGCTTACATTTGTAAAAAAATCAATAAAACATTAATATCTTCTTGCGATTATTAGGAAAAAATTATCATATAACAATGAATAGAGAGCTTTCTTGAATTTAACGAAATAACAAAATATCAGTAATGAACCAAAACATATAATTGTGAACGGGCAGAAAAATTTGCATAAATTAGAAATGCGGAAATTAAATGTAAACCGGACAAAGCAAAGGAAGTCGAGTCTTTTTGAAACACACAATCTTACACAAGATGATATTGCCCCATACTTTGGTCGCCCACGGTCTTGATTAATGGCAATCTTCCTCTCAAAGATAAAAACGACTTATTATTTTTAATAGAAGCACTTCAAATCAAAAACTCAGCGAGACTTCAAGCGTTTGTTTTGTCACTTTTCGGGACGTCTAGAAAGAGACTTTTTTGCAATAAAGATGATATATTTTCCTAATAGATGTTTTGAGGAATTCCATTTTGAATTATTCTATGAATAATTCAGGCTGCGTAGATTTCCATTGAATTAAGTTTCTAAATTGTGAATGAGATGATAAATGACAAACAAGGAGTGCTCTATTTATAGTAATTTAAGAAGTATATGGTGCCTTTTATTCCAATAGGCATAAGTATAAGCATACATTTGATAATCACTACTAGAAAGTGACAGGTTTAACGACGAAATATTACCAATTGGCTTGACGTGGTGGGTAATGCCCAGCGGGACAATCAACAATTACCGAAAGATAGTAGGTTGCAACAACATGTCAACCTACTGGCGGTGAATGGCCTCACCTCGATCTCATCGGAGTAGGTTACATTACCTTGATTTGGATGGTGGTTCGTGGCATTAGTAGGCGAAGTGCAGTGGTGGCGGAGTGCGTGGTCATTAAACATGTTTTTATTTGAGCTTGTAAATCAAACTTAAGTAGTTTTTATGTTGGTTTTGAGAATTTGATGAATGTTGAATTTGATTTTTCATGTTTTTGGTGAATGCTTACAGTTTGAGTTATCATTTGAATATTATGGTATTTTTGGTAAATTTGAATAGGGCTGCGGGGTGGCTTTTTAAATATTTGATTTTTTTTTTCAATTAAGAACAATTTTACCGACGGACCTCTCAGTCGAGTAAATGTCTATTAAAGCTGATAATATTATTCTTGAAACGGACACGTTCTACTCGAAATTATGAACAATATACCGATGGACAATTTTCGACGGTAAATTTCTTTTTAAACGATTATATTTTTGCCGAGGAAATTTCCTTGTAGGTATCCATAGAAAGTTATCAAAATAAAAGTGGATCATGTGTGCGACGGATAAATCCGTCGGTGATTATATATATACCGGCGGATTTTTCCCAGTCGGTAAACTCCAGCCAATTCACAGGTTATGCGGCCGGCAAGTTTCCTTTTGCGAAGCCCGGTTAATTGGTGTTTACCAGACAGAAATATTCCTCTCAGATTACCAATGAGAAATATTACACCGACGAAATCCTATAGAAGCGGATCCCCGTCGGTAAATATATATTACCGACGGGACTATTCCAATATGCCGGCGTGGATATGTGTCCATCGGTAAACAATCGATTTTTAATAAGTGAACTCTATTCAGTCATCCAAGGAAAGGACGCATCAATAAACTTTTAAAAGTACACAAAATCGGTTAATAGAAGGCTAATTCGTTAAAAATTAATGGAAATTCGCAAATTCGTTAATTTATGGCAGAAAGTGACATTTTCTGTTAGCATTTTTGATGGAACGTAGCATTTTTGTTAAATTCCTGACCGGAAAATGATAGTTACTACATTAGTTTTCTAATGAAAAGCTATGTCTTTTGTCAAATCTTACAAATGGACATGTTTTTCGTTATCTTTCTAACAAAAACTATAACGGATGACTAAAAGGATCAAATTTTAGGACTTTCAAAAAAGTGAAAATATGTTTCCAAACATATTAAATCTTTTGGCTAACACATCTTTCACATGTTTGGTGTTTCTTGGAACCAAAAATTTCCTTTCCATATCAATTTTACTCTTCAAATTATAATATCCAAGTTGCATATTTCAATATCAATTTCTCATTCACCCAAATTTAGTTTTTGAGAAACTAAATATATCAAATTAATCTACTTCAAAGAGAGATAACAAATAAGCAATTAATTTCCATTTGCATAAAATGAAAACCTAATTGAAATTTTGGTCAAAAGTCGTTTCCAAACACCTATTTTATCAAAACCAAAATTCCAACAAACGTTACACTAGATTAAATTAAGCTTTTTAATCATTTTTAATAAGAATTTATCTTAATAGCCTAATCTATACTCCTTTTATACCCAAAATTATCTTTCTACCTTTTTTGCCATTAATCCAAAAAATACTTTTAGCAATAATAATACTATTTTAATTTAGTTTTCTTAATGAACATCTAAAAATTGTTATAAATGGTATTTATAACATTCACTTCTTAGAAAGTGGATTTTTACAGGCAAAAGTTCCTGGCGGACGGCCTCCATCGGTAATGCAGCGAATTATTAGCAAACCCGGCAGAGTTTTAATTAGCACTTGGCAAGGAATTTCTTTATTAAATTTA